>CM034237.1:1651520-2251520 GCA_019916065.1 Vitellaria paradoxa | reverse complement strand
GATTCAATGGTTTCACTAATAATTGTTATAATTAATGTAATAAAATTAAATGAGTCACATATATAAATGTATATTCTCGAATTGAATATATATACAAAGTTATATATAGACTCATAGAGAGAAAACTGTAGAGATTGAAAATTTAGAAAATAATGATTTTAAGGCTGTTTGATAACAATATTGTTTTTTTTTATTTTGTTTAAGTTTTTATTTTTTGGTTTTATTTTCTGTTATCATTTTTTTCTGAAATAAAAATTAAAATTACGTTTATAGATACAATTTTATTTACATAAATTATTTTTTAATAAAATATTTAATTTTATTATTTTTTAAAAATTATTCAAATTTAATAAAATATATTTCATATTAATTAAACTATATTAAATATTATTTTAATTATATTATTAATTTAATCATATTACACGAATTATGAGACTAATAACTTTTATCAATTTATTCTAACTTTTTTAACTCTAAACACCCTCTATATCCATATATCCAGGTAATTTTTGCCGTTACTGCTTCGAAATTTTGAGTCTGACATGACAACTGGTTATAGGTTCCTTCAGATTAGTATTTAGGAGACTAAACTCCCCCAAAAATTACAAAAAGTTATCAAAAATTTTTAACTTTTTCTAATAAAATTGTCATATGTCACTTTTACACCAACTTTTTTTTTAATCATCCAAACACCCCCTAAAATTCTCTTTTGCAAGCATTTGCATATATGATGGGGGTCGTTAAGACTTTTATTGTTTTTTCCACATGTGAGACGAAAGGCAATGGTGTCATTTTGCATTAAGAAAAAGAAAGACTGCGCAAACAGCCCCCGTCTAGCGCGCATAGCCGCGGCCATACAATATAGCATCATCATCCACATAAATATATATATATATATAACACATATGTGTGGATATAGATGGAAGAATATTGCTATAAATTATAACATTGTTTTATCAGAATGAGGATGAGCTGTGCATGAAGAATGTCTTAATCTAATGGCATCATCCCTATGCTCAACTTGCAACAGACACTATTATATCTGAACATGACAAAGACAATTTAATAAACCATTTGATTAATCACCAAGGTTGGCTTAATTAACTCCAAATTATCACAAGCCTTCACCAACCCCCACCAAAAATAAAATAAAACTCCAATGGGATACAACATATGGCACAGCAAGGATTCTTACACTCAGGCAACACTGATGTAATCACAACAGTCATGATAATAAGTAAAAGTTTACTAACAAATCACTTAACATGGCAACACTTGACGATCGACGGAGAGAAGAAAACATGAACCTTTTCCTAAAAAAATAATAAACTCAATACTCGAAGATATGCACTCGATATTTAAATTTCGAGGTTTAATGAAGAGCATCAGGAATATTGATAGAATAAATGAATCAAACACGAGTTTATCCCCATTATATTTATGTTGACTTGTAATTTGTACATGCAAAAGCTACAATCTTTTTAAATGTTGGAAGACTTTCAATTAAGCCCAACAAAATGAAGAAGAAGAGATCATATATGATTTTGATCTATTGCATTTCAACAACTTAAGAGGACAAAAAGAAGGGAAGTAAAAAAGGCTGTTCAAACTTTGAATCCCCAGAACAAAAAAAGCATCTTCAGAAAAGAAAGAAAACCCCCTACACGAACAAACTAGGACAAAAGAAATGAAGCAGCCAAAGGAATGAACAAGTCCAACCTCTCAACAGCCACCAATAATAACCATACTCCACTGCAGCCTTGTTTCTGTCAGCTAATCTCACCGTCCATCTGCAGATGTAAATGAATCTGCAAAGCCAGATGGCCGAGTTGGAATGCTGGTTTGGGTATTATCACCACTGGTAGGTAAAGACGAAGCAGAACCATCGATGCCGCTCATTCCCTCAAAAGCCTGCCACTTCATCAGCGCTTGCGGTAACGTCATGTCAAAGTCGATCCCAAACACATCCTCAGCGTCGGTGTCTGATGGTTTCCAGAGCTCAGCAAGAGAAGAAAGCACATTGACAGCATGACCCATGTCAGGCCTCTGAGAGGGCTCCCTTGCGCAGCAGTGGCCGGCCAGCTCAGCTACTGTGCCGATACTGGCAAGCATTTCTTCATCAAGTTCAATTGTCGGATCAATTGCCTTTTGGAATGTGTCCTTATCGATATGCATTCTACGGAACCATGTGACAAGATGAACACTATCCTCCTGCCGGGTCTCATCTAATGCCTTTCTACCTGTAATCAGCTCCATTAGAATCACCCCAAAGCTGAAGACATCAATCTTTGTTGTTACTCGTCCTGTCACTGTATAGTAACAATACAGCATTAGAGTCGAGGGAGTATCTAGTATTTGCTTACTACCCAAAAAAAAAAAAAGAATTTCATAGGCTTAAATTTGTTAATATTGAGGACTATAAATAGATGAAACAAATACAAAGCAGGGGGTTTCAGGGGCCAAGCACCCCTTGGGGGAAGTTTCACACTTGAGTGTGTTTTAACTATACATCAAGCAAGAAAAACCAACTGTTTTTCAATGCAAAACGAAGAAAAACATAATTTGTAAAAATTGTTCTAAAACCAAGATGAGCTTAAAGGAGAGTACCTGCATATTCTGGTGCAAGATACCCGAAAGTTCCTGCTAATCTTGTCACTACCGAAACTTTCCCATCTGGTGCAAGACGAACGAGTCCAAAATCTGCTACCTTAGCACGCATATCATCTCCTAGAAGAATGTTGGATGGTTTGAGATCCCTATGAATAAAACTTTGATGGGCCAAACCATGTAGATACTCAACACCTCTGGCCACATCCAAGGCAATTATCAACCTTTTCGACCATTCAAGAGGTTTCAACCCTTCCTCCTTCCAGTTAAACAGGTGCCTACTAAGAGTCCCTTGAGGCATGTATTCATAAACAAGTAGCCTCTCATTTCCATCCAAGCAATAACCCAGGAGTGCTACCAAATGCCTGTGTCGCACCTTCGTGAGAACAGCAATCTCGGACCTGAACTCATCCAAACCCTTCTCAGTCACGCCTCCAGACTCCATCCTCTTAACAGCAATCTTAGTCCCATCATGCAACTCCCCTTTGTAAACAGTTCCAAATCCACCTCTTCCCAATATGTTCTCTTCGCTAAAATTGTTAGTCACATTCTTCAAAACTTGAATGGAGATAACCATGCTTCCAGTTTCAATAACATGAATATCACTAGCAGGCACACCACTTCCATTACTGTACGTTTCACTTGTTGCTCCACCACCATTAACACCCGAATCAGCAATAGTGATCTTAACAGCATCATGGTCCGACCCCGAATGGCGAGGATGAATCACCACTACATTTGGATTCTGCCGGCCAACAGACTTCTTTCTTTTGGCCCTATAAATACAGAATACTCCAATCCCAACAGCCAACACTGCACAAACACCACCAATTACAGAACCCACAACCACACCAGTATTGCTGCCACTACTCGCCGGCGTCTGCGTTCCATTACTAGGTGGGCTCCCGGGCGTCCCCGGAGGAGGACTCACAGTATCCTTCCCAATGTTAGGATTACCACCGGTTTTTACAGTCACGCCGTGCTTGAAAGATGGAATTTTCCCATAAAGCTGATTATTTGAAACATCTAATAATTTTAAGGAAGGTAGATTTGCGAGCTCATTTGGGATTGTACCCGTGAGATTATTATTAGCAAGAATTAACCTCTCCAAAGAGGAAATTGATGCAAAATTGGGGGAAATTGTACCAGAAAGACCCATTTTCGGAAAATTAACAACAGTAATGTTTCCATTCGAACAAGTGAGACCAGTCCAAGTACAAGGATTATTCCCCTGCCAATTCTCGGCGAAACCCTCAGGATAACCAAAGGATTGTGCAATCGAAAGCAATGTAGTCACCCTTTGGTCGCAGGCAGCACCAGGCTTGGGTAAGCAGAAACTATTCCCATCTGACATATCAACCCGAACCGAAGAAGCAAACTCGGGGGTCGATCCTTGGAAAAAATTGTTTGTCAAATTCACAACCTTAAGCTCTGGAAGTGTCACCAACGATTCTGGGACCGGCCCGGTTAAAATGTTGTCCCGGACACTGAAATCCTCTAACCCGGAGAGACCCGATAGATCGGGCAAAGGACCCGAGAACGAATTGCTGTGTAACCAGATTTGGGTCAATTGGGTCATGTTCTGTATCACAGCAATAGAGCCATTGAGTTTTGTTGGCTTTTGCCCATTCAACCAGAGAGTCTGAAGAGAAGACGACCTTGAAAAGCTCGCCGGCAGTCCACCCACGAGGTTGTTGAACGACAATTTGAGAGTCGTCAGTTGCGGGAATGAATCGCCGTCGAAGATATCGGGGATGGTTCCGGTGACGTTGGCGGCCATGGCCGAGAAATTCTGAAGAGTCGTTATGTTGCGAATGCTCTCCGGTAACGTCCACGGAGTGAAGTTATTGTAGTCGAGGAAAACCTGTTGCAGAGAGGTTAGACTGTCGAAAAAGCCAGAGGGAATGGAGGTGAAGTTGTTGCGGTTGAGCAACAAGAACTGGAGCGACCCGGGGAAAATGGGGAGAGGCCCGATGAGTTGGTTGTTCATGACCTCGAATCTCGTCAAGGCGGTGAGGTTGGCGAGTTCCGAAGGGAGAGAACCTTTCAGGTTCTGGCCGCCGATTTGGATCGCGGTAATCCGTTTGTCACTGGAGCAGGACACGTGGAGCCATTTGCAGGGGTCGTTATCGGTCCAATTGGGCGGGTTGAGGCTCTTCTTGAGAGCCTGCATTACAGAAGCATCACTGGAACTCGACTGACACTGCACGGAGACGAAAGCGGAGAGCAGAGAGAGAAAGAGAAGCGAGAAAACCCTAGAACCCATTCGGAAGTTACAAATCATTTTTTGGAGAAAGAGGAGGAAAATCATGAAAGAAAGTTGAATGTAACGGCGGACTCTTGGGGTTCTTCTTCCTCTTCCCTTTTTAAGTGGCGGCCATTGGAGGATTGGGGTGATCAATAAAAGGGTGTTTAATTTTTGCAGAGGAGATAGAGAGAGCAACGACGATTACTCAACACATAAAACAGAGAGGGAAAGAGTAAGAAGAAAATCGGAATTTTCCCTTCTTTTCCTTTTCTAGGAGGTTTCCATAAGAGAGAGAGAGAGAGAGAGAGAGAGAGAAGAGAGGGGAACGGAGAGGTCTTTATGACAGTGAGCGTAGATGCCAGCTGGCATACCCGCGTGGAGCCCATTTTATTTAAAAGTTGAAATCTATGCCATTTATTAATTCATTAGGGATCGATGAGTCGGATTGGAGAGCTGGGCCGGTGCACAATTGTCAATTCCAAAATTTGGGCCGTATTTGGCGGGGAGACAAAACTTTTCCCACCCACGCTAACTTGCCTTTTGGGCGATCAACACCGATTACAAGGAAAAATAGATAATGGCACATTTTGGAGGAGATTGTTCAAAATTTTACAAATCTTTTATAGAAGTTAAATTTTTTTACTCCCACTTAAATTTTTAAATTTATTTTAGAAAAAAAGCATAACTCGGATTGGACGGATTTTAACTTCCATTTTTGTGTGGGCCCCACATATGGGACCCACGGCTAAAATTTGTACGGTAACAGAATCCTTTAAAAAAATTTTACAATTTTAAATTTTATATATATATATATATATATAATCAACTCCAAAAAAATTAAATAAAATTAATTATACGCACACTACCACTAGAGAGTTTAATTTTGATAAATTATTTTTTTAATCCATCGAAACATGAGAAATAATAATTACTTACTTATGTAAATAATCTTTACAATTACTTCGCAGTAAAATTAACTAGGGGGCGTTTGGCCGCACAAAAATGTACAAAAATTTATCAAAAGTTACAAAATGAGCATTTGATAAAATCTCAACTTTTATCATTTTTTAACTATACTACAGTAATTTGTCCAAAACTACTAAAAGTTTCATCAAACACACAAAAATTATAAAAAAATACTAAAAATTTTATCAAACACTTAAAAGTTGCTAAAAATATTGTCAAAAATTTTATTAAATATCAAAAATTATAATTGACAACTTCTGACTTAAAATTACTAAAAATTATTAAAATTTGTACTACCAAACGCCTCCTACTATATATTAACAGTATATCTGTATGATTATTTGATACTTAAAATATTTGAGACGAATTTTTTAAAATGAAAAAAAAAATTAAATGCACCCATTCGTTATGTATTGGAGATTTTTTTTTTTTAATTCTAATAAACACTTGCCCTTTAAAAAATTAAAAGAGGTATGTGGATAAACTTAATTATACAAATTTAAGAACTAATATATATTTAGCTTACTAAAAAATGACAATTATTTTTCAAATATGGTTTTTGATTAGCTTTTGGAGTTTCAAAAACATAAAAAAATTAATATAAAAATATCACGTAATGAATTTTGATTAGAGAAAATTAAAAATTTTTGAATTTTTTTAGAACCTTTTTGAGGTCCAAATGGGAGGATTGGCCTTTAGCATCCTTTGCACTAATATATTTGAAGAAAATCAAGCTTCATAAATTCTATTACATCCATTAATAAGGCAAATGTTAATCTAATTTAAATATTCCATTTTAAAATACGAAGAACAACGGTCATGAGTTGTATCATTCATTTACGCTTCTTTATTGCATTAAATCATACCTCTCTCTCAAAAAGTTCTACAATAGAAAATAAAAACAAGTAGTTGTAATTAAAAAAAATGAAAATAAAAAGACTGAGATAATTAATTATTTTTTAACTTTTTTTTGACAAATAAACGTGTACAAAAAATTATTTCCATTTTATAAATTTCAGCTTTAGAATTTTTAAATTTTGATTATTTGAACAATATAACAATTTTTTCAAACTATCATGTGAATTTCTATTTTTTGTGTATTTATAACTTATTATTTATATGATGGCAGCCGATTCTTTATTGATTGAGCTTGAAAGTTTTAATTCAATTTTCTCATAATTCTGAATTTATAAATTAACAAAATAAATACGTAATATATTAAATCCTAAATAGTTGTCTAAAAAAAAAATACTAAATGGCAACCCAATCTTTCTATTTTTATTTTTAAACCAGAACTTTATTAGGTTAAAAATTTGAAATTTTTTTCCTTATTTCAAGGTCTAATTAAATTTTAGATTCGAATTGAATTTCACAAATTCTGTAGTTTCTATTCCCTTTCTTTTATTTCAAAATATATTGTATTGTATAAAAAATGTATACGTTCAAAAAGTGGGTTCTTTTAGATATTATTTTTATTTATATAAATGATATAACTCAAATTTACTTATAAAAAATCTGTACCGTTCCTTAGAGTTAGAGAGCTGTTTGGAAGAAACCAAAAAAAATAAAAACAAACTTCTCAAAACTCCTACAAATTTTTACAAACTGTGTATTTACTAATTTTTACCAACTTTATTTTTAAAAATCCGAAACAATTCGAATGGGTTATTCAACTTCATTCAAATGAATACTGTCAATTTAAAATTTTGAAAATTATTTCAACAGATCATTCAAACCAACACGGCTTGCCAGTAAATTTGAGTTTATTTTTCAAACGTTAAATAGTATACTTTTTTAACTTTTGGCCTTTCAAATGCTCCAATTATTTTTTGTCGTCATTATCGACTGAACATTCTAAATTTACCCCACGAACCCATTAATGATCTCTATCTTAAAATACAAGGGTCTATCACAACGTGAGCACTGCAGAGAGTCTAAAAGCCATACCTAAGCTAGAAAATTTAGGAGTCTACTGCAAATCGCAGTAGCTGGCTCATCCAGATCTCATATATGAGAAATAATAATCCAATATTCAAGTCTCAACAACTCTGTCAGGCTGCAGTAAAAAGTTCAACCTGCTCATCTTCGAAATATATACAAATGATATAAGAATATTATATAGCCATATATGCACCAGAAGGAGTTGCTGAATGGATGAACCCACACAACCCAACAAAGCAGTAGAAAGATTTGGATTCACCAGCTAAAAAACAAAAATCAAAATCAAAATCAAAATCTAGCACATTCAATCAGAAAGGTCAGACAATTATACGGGTAGCTTCTCAACTGAAAATGCGAAGGAAACTAGACAAGAATTATCGGATTATACAACCTTTTCTCCCTCCATCCCAGGCTAAAGATCTATACATACAACTGGGTTGGTGGGTTCCACAGTAGTATACATGTGCTGAAGGAGCTCTACTCAAGTTTTAAATCCACATTGGTTAGAAATGTCCATACCTCTGTACCCATGATGGTTAAAAAAAGCTTCAGAATTCCAAAGAAACCAAGTGCCTTTGTTACGCAAGAGGCAGAACCGGCAGAATATGGAAAATTGCTGGAACTGCTCCCCGCACTAGGACTTTCTAAGACATGCCAAAATTCACTTGCGATGGGCCAATCTGCTATGACTCAGAAATGGGTTTCGACTCAAAGCACTTCGAAACGGCCTGGTAGAGATTTTCTTCCTCAAAGGGCTTCGACACATAACCGTCCATTCCACATTTGAGGCATTCCTCGTATGTTGCATGGATCACGTCTGCCGTCATGGCTAATATTGGCAAGTGCCACTCTGTCTTTCTTCCTTCAATGGCAGATCCTCCGTTCGTTTGCTGCTCATTTGCCTCTCTCTCCATCTTCCGAATAAGGCGTGTTGCCTCAAAACTGCAACAACGAAAAGAACAGATCCAATATCACATGATAAACATTCTTATGAACTGTAAAAGGATGTTCAGACAGCTAATGGGGAATTAGTCTCTGGCTTTTTCCAATGCAATGGTCCCAGAAGAAACATCATCGCATATTTTAAACAGAAAGTCATGCTAGAAATTCCAAATTTGCAGATATTGGAAAATTTTGTTTCTTTGTCGATGAAATTCTTGAGACATAAGTCTTGAAAGCAATCAACTTATCATATGATACTGGAGTTTTTATCTGCAACCTAAATGGCCAAAAATAGTCCAACTCCTTCAACCATGAATTTTGGGTGATTTTGTTGAAATATATTTCCAGAGCTGCAGCTAATAAACCTAAGCAGCTTATACTCCTGCCATGACAGGTAAAGACTATCCAAAACAAGAATCTGCTGCCATTACAAGGTACAGCTGTCCACCTCAATAACCGTCACAGTTCTTCTGTGAATAGTTTTACCATGAAAGATGCTCGCTTTGATTTTACCAAATTAATTAGCTTTAACCAGATATATAGTTGGACAGTTGATCAACTTTCAAGGATGCATTTGCAAATATCGGAGGAATGAACCACCCCGTATGAAGTGTAATTTTTTTTTTTTAAATATCAAACTACTTTGATTAGATGGTTCAAATTTTAATAATTTTCTAGGTATCTCAACCAAAATTTTAGCTTTGACTCTTTAGACTTGAACCCTGAGGACATCTTTAAAAAAAGAAAAAAATCTCAATAATCAAATTTCCTGGAAAACTCTTAAATGTCATGTATATGCATTGAATTCATTTCTATCCTGCATGGTAATAGACAAGTCATTTTCACAATTACAACACACCCAGGCAACCTGGTAGATATTAGAAATGAATTACGGGTTCAAACTAAACCAGTGGTTTGCAACAGGAAAAACACAGCAATAACATCTCATTCAATATCTTTCTCAGCCATTAATCCTAAAATCTCTTCCCGCGATAAATGAGTTAAAACTAAGTATCAGATTGCTAGCCAAACTTTGAAACACAATAATCTTGCAATCCTATTGTTCCACTGCATTTATAGGCACATGCACTAAAATTTGAGTTAAATCAAGAACTTGTTATGAGGTTTAGTCCATTTGATTGTCAAGATAGCCTTGTTTTGCCACAATTGTCATTCTTTTCAAGAACTAAACACACCTTCAGCCATGTCCCATGTGCATATTTTTTCCAAAACAGTAGAAGAAAGTCATAGAACGAACATTCTAAATCTATTAATTGAGCTAGGGGGGTCATTTCCTAGTGGCGTTTTGTAGGGGGCTCAAAATGCTATCATAAGGAGAAATCAAGTGTTGACTCTACCCCCATATGGTGCCTGTTGTGTGCTTGCCCACACCAAGTCCTCCAAGCACAAGTAACTTGGGGTCAACAACTAGGATTGTACGGTTACATCAGAGCTTCCAATATTTTATCTTACATTAACCAATGCCCAGCAAGCCAGAGCTTCCAAGATCTTTCTCAAATTTTAGGAGCATATAGGCAAGGGTTGTATAAGTTGATTAAAGGCAATACAATCCGAAATCAAAAAAGAAATAGGACAAACTATAGCCAGGGCCAACAAATATAATCCAAGAAAATTAACAGTTTCAATTACTTCAGAAGAAACGTAATGACTTTCAAAAGGAGGGAAATAAAAGATGAATCACGCATGAGAATCACTAAAAATAAATATTCAGTACGTACCCATCCATTTCGGGCATCTGAATATCCATAAAGCAAGCATCAAAACTATGTGGTAACTGGAGCAATGCAAGAGCAGCTTTGCCACTCTCAGCACACTCAACATCAGCCCCAAACTTCTTGAGTGCACCTGCGGCAACTCTGCGGTTCACCCTGTTGTCATCAACCACCAAAATTTTCCTTCCACAAAGCAAGCTCCGAAGGAAAGCAGATCCATTAACCGTGTCTCTGCCTTGTATGTTCTTCCCCATTCCGAATACCTGTTGAAGACATGCTGCCACCATACTTGCTCTCAAAGGTTTCATTATCACAGTATCAGCAAAACCTGCTTGTTTTGCCTTTTCAATCTCAGTGCCAGTAATACTGGTTGCAAGTAGAATCATCTTAGGCAATTTAAATGTGTGGTCCTCCTGTTTCCAGTCCAGTAACCTTGAATTTAGAACACCATCCTCACCAGACATCCACGAGTCCTTCTCAATTAGAATCATATCTGGTTGTCTTTCATTTCTGCCATGATCAAAAGGAGTTGAATTCAGCATAAAACACAAGCTTTTTATGCTCTCTGAATCCTATGTTAAGATTGTGCCTAGTTTTTACCCTTCTGATACGCCAAGAGGAGCAAACACAATATGAGAGATTCAAACCACTGATTGGTGGCAAAGTTTGGCCTAGGTCCCAGTAAAGAGTAAGAACCAAAAAAAAAATCTCTTGATCCCGAAATTTAATTTGGATTAATTGCATCGTAAAACTTCAAATCCCTTGGGAATAACTTGATTTTAACAATGTTAACACTAAAATATATAATAAAGAAACCAAAACAAATACTCACTTAGATCTCAGTGGCCCATTTTCAACCGCCATACAGATGCTACTTATAACTTCAACCAGGATACCAAGTCTCTTCAGATGGTAAATGGTTACAGCTGCTCTAACCGGTTTCCCATCAACTACAATTGCTTGCAATCCTTTAAATCCACGAGGGAGATCATCAACAAGAGGTTTCTTTAGATCATTAAAAGCATTTTTCTCACACCTTCTAAAGACTGCAGTGAAAGAAAATGTGCTTCCAATTTGAGGGCGGCTAATGAAATTTATCTGACCACCCATAAGTTCAACCAGACACTTACTAATACTCAACCCAATACCAGTTCCTCCATAATTTCTAGAGGTCGAACTGTCAGCCTGCATGAAGGGTGTGAAAACCCGCTCCTGGGCACATAAAGGAATGCCAATTCCGGTATCTTCAACACATACCAGCAAAGTGACATTCTGAGAAGCTTCCACAGAGGCCTTTTGAAATTCCTCTTCAGCAACTAAATACTTGAAAGTATCCCAACTGCTGTGGTCATCAGCAGCCTCACAACCACTTAAGGTTTTAAACTGACAGCCACCAGATAGAGCCACACCTGATTCTCCGTTCAAATAGGATTCAGCTTTTGCATCCATTACAGCCCTTACATGCTCAGCTAGATGGACTTGAACAAATATATGTCCTCTCTCTGTGAACTGACAAAAGCTAGATCTTTTAAGGATAAGCCATACTAGGAAGGAGGTGAGCAAGTGTAATTAGTATCTTAGAAAGGAGTCTAATCAGCATCAAATTGATGCATAATTCTATAAGTTGAGAGATATGACATGTTGAGAAAAGAATATTGTATCTCTTTTTTTTTTTTTCTCATGAGCTGCAAGTGTGACAAAAATGGGCAGTAGTTAAGCTTAAACCACAGGGTACCAGCCAAATGGATTATTGGCAATCATAATTAACAATAAATAAATATTTGACGGCAACACAATAAAAAGGAGAAAGCCTTGAATTCTTCACTCACTTTAACAGAGTTGCCCACAAGATTTGTGATAACCTGTCGGAATCTTCCTGGATCCCCCATAACAATTTCAGGAACTTTATCAGAAACAAACACAGCCAACTTCACTCCTCAATTGATGATGCAGCATTAAGTTGGTTTAATCCCAATAAACGCATGGGTGGCCCCCCAAAAAAATACAAATAAAAATAAAAGAGAAGGACACAAAGTTAGTTCAAAAATGGTAAAATGTCCTCAGTTCAAAAATGGTAAAACGTCCACAGCTCACAACCTACATACTTTTTCTTAAAGAAGGAAAAAGAAGAAACAATGAACACCACAGGAAAAATATTTTAGGCAATTAAGGCAACTATTCCTGGCAACAATTCTGAAATGGATATAAAAATTGGTTCTGTTGCAGTCAGTAGGAGTTACCTCAATACCCTTGTTCCTAGACTTCTCAGAGAATAAAGAGAGAACATCATCCAGTATCGAGCGAAGATCAAATGGGACTGCCTCCAACTCTAACTTGCCAGCTTCAATTTTTGCCCGGTCAAGCACTTCATTTATTAAAGTTATCAGTGCCTTTCCACAAGCTTGAGCAGTTTGAGCATAGTCCCTTTGGGTGGAACTTAAATCGGTATCTAGAAGCAGGGCAAGCATACCTGCAAATGCATACATAGTGAATAGCATAGGAGACAAAAAATTAAGTCTATCGATGCTTGCAAGTTTGCAGCCTTACATGAACCAAAATAAAACAAAAAAATCAGGAAGGGAATTTCACATACCAAGGATGCCATTCATGGGTGTTCTGATTTCATGCGAAACTGTGGCTAGAAACTGCAATTAATGACACCCAAAAAAAAAAGAAAATAAAAGAACAAAAGGTCAAAAGGTTTTCAATGGATTTGTTTGCAACAGGAGCTAAATCATACACTTGGAAACAGGTTTGCTGAGGGACCTGGGATTTGGCAACATCAGCAGCTTCTGCTCGAACTTTTAATTCCTGCATTTCATGGAAATCGTCCTCAACTTTAACAATATGAATAGCTGCACCATATATCATGTAACCAACCAATAACCCAATCACAAAGAATAAGAATGCAGTTGTGAGCGCTGTCCACGATACAGGTGCCTTCTGAAGGTACCTGCTCAAGATTCCAAGTAATGAGCAATATCTAAATGTGTAAAAATATATATATATATATATATATATATATTTCCTTTTCCCTTTTAAGGACCAATTCACTGGTTGCACTTAAAGCATGTTCAAGAATTTGCTCTTAATAAGAATTAGAGGTTGCATGTAAATTACCTGCACACCATTTGGTGCTTCCTGAATGGATCTCCAAAATCAAGCAAGCTGACATGCTTTAGGGACATGTCACCATCTTGATATTTGTGTCCATACATGATTAAGGGATCTGAGGAGTTCGTAACATCATAAACATTCACCACAATCGCCTGGTTCCCAGCAAGTTGCCCGAGCAAATTCTCAACAAGTGACTCGACATCAAAGGCACCACCAAGATATCTACCTCCAATAAGAACATCATTCAGTCACATCAAGAATATTGAAGCAATATATGCAAAAGAAGAGAATTTGAAGATAAAACGCTTACATTTTCCAAGACAATACCACATACATATCAAGGAAGAAGAACCATATCATCCTATCACATGTAATCCTAAACAAAATTATCAGCATATAAAAAGCACATACAGGAAAGAATTGTTCCCAGTGGCAATTTAAATTCTAGGTATAAGTTGCAAGCAGAATTTATATTGGAAGTCTAAACTTTGATAAGCTTTGTTCATATGGAGGAGAGTAGATGGTAGTCCACAAAGCAACTTTAACACTGCTGAAAAATATTGTTAGCATGAAACAGACTGAATGTCCAAACTTGGAGGGACAAGCTTACCAAAAAGGAAGTAAAAATTGCTTCAAACACCAACCCCACCCTCCACCCGGGCAGTGGGAAAGAATAACAAAAAAATAAATATTACGTTCCTGCCAAAATAACTTACACTTGGAAAAGACATCTGTACACATAAAAGTCTCCAAGAAAAGGCTTCCACCCAATGCCAGTCCCACTAATGCAGAATACCCAGATAAGTGGGCTGGACCTAATATCAAGCATTGTTTGTACATAGTGATTGTTTTTAAAATCAAACCCAACCTAACAGCCCAAACATTTAACCAACGCACCAAGCAATGGCCCCATTATCACTCTCCAACATATTAAAAATAAAAGGAACAAAGGGGCTGTCTGGCAGGAACTGAAAATTCCAGCATAAATTAGTAGGCACCGAACACCGTAAAATACTGAAATAAGTTTTCAGGTTAATTTATCAATTCAAATCAATGTCAAATCTACTGCCTGCCACTGAGTGTGTCCAACAATATGTGAAAAACCAAATCATTCTGATTTGATATTTGGACTTTCCTAAGCAGAGATTTTACAAAGGATCGAAGTCATAGAATTCAACTCAGCAAAGCCTTAGTCCCAAACTAGTTGGGGCCTGCAATATTAATCATTTTCCTCCATTCATTTCATCATCATAATTCCAGTCCATGCAGTCTTAGGTCTACCTTTCATCTTTTTTATACATTCTACTTGACCCAATAATTCTTCCTTACTAATACATCTTTAGGTCTATGTTGAACATGACCAAACCATCTTAAAAAACATTCACTCAATTTCCCTTCTATCGGTGCCACCTGAGTTTACTTTGAAAAACATTCATTTCTTATCCCCAATGTTCTTGTCTTACCAAACCTCCATTGCAGCATTACATTTCTGCCACTCATCTTATCAGAGTGCTGCTTCTTAATAAGCCAACAATTTGTACCACAAAGCATAGAATGATCAAATACATATCAATCAATCATGGACAACTTTCAGCATTTAACAACCACAAACACCACCCCTTTCAAGCATACTAGAATGATTATTACTTTTATTTCCTTTCCCACCCACACCCCAACCCCCCAAATGAAGGGATAATGAGGTTCAGTAGAATCCCCCCACATTAGCAGAAATTTTAAAATCCTGATACAAATTTCACTAAATGCCGCAAATTGACTGCAATATTACAAGCGCAAAACAACTAAATAAAACAAAGGATCATTGGGAATTAAATATATATATATATATATATATATGTATATATTTTAAAACTAGCAACATAGTCAATAAATAAGGATTTCGGGAGAAGAGAATGCAACTGGAATTAATTGTAACACTTGTAATAAAGAACTGTCCAGTAAAAAAGACAATAAATAGAGCATACCCTGCTGTTGCTTGAATGCGTTCTTTGACGGATGAGTTTGGAGAGAGGTTGAATTTGTAAACAGGGAAGGTCAACACAACCCCAAGATGATGTGAACCCAACAACCTGAAAGGTCTAGTAAGAACTGCTTTCCCTGTAGCCCTAGCCCTCAAGATGTTTTCACGGTCCTCCTGCGTCAAGATTAGGATATCTACAGGTCACAATCAAACATACCTGGTCTTTATGTGAACTCAAAAAACAATAAATTTACGAAGATATAACAAGCAAAATAACAAATTACCTCCCCTGACATCATATCAAGTGATTCAATGTAGGAAACAGTTTCTTGAGAGAATATCACAGGCGCATACTCATCCCTGATAGGTGAAGGTTCCTTCTCCATTGTCCTTATCATCCAACCATGTTCACTCTCGAACTCTTCCCTCTCTGAGTTAAGCACCCTTTGTGCATAGGCCACTCCACTCAACAATGGACGCTCGAAAGCCGTCCTAGCTGTATACACTGCGAAAGTTTCCTGCATTGCTTCCAATAAACCATACCATAACCGCATCAGCTCAGGCAATCATCAAAGAATTAAACATTTCAATAGCCAAAATTCAAAACCCACTATACTACAAATACAAACCTGTCATCAAAGATCACAACATTGAAATGGCCAGAATCAAAATCCAAATGTAAAATAGACAAGCACGAACCTGATCAATTGCTGATGGGTTCTTGAAATAATGGAAAGTCGAGACAAGGATAGCAAGGGCGTGGACATGGTTAACGCTAACAATGAATTGATCCTGCAACATTCTGGCTCGTTGATCGCACATGCTCACAAGAACTTCCTTCCTTCGCTCCTTGTTATCAGCCTCCATCCTCTCATATATTACTCTGCTAATAAAGGCCATAAAAATGATCCATAGGAATAGAATTTTCGGTAGCCAAGCTCTATTTATGAATGTGTACTTCCTTTTTGAGCTCAATTGCTCATTCAACCTCACAGCCACCATGTGTTGGCCTTGCATCTTCAGACCCATTGGTATAAAACTTGTTATGCTTCCCCTTCTTCTTCTTCTTCTTCCTCCTGCTTTTTTCCCCACTTCATTTCCGATCTAAAAACCAGGAACCCAGAATTTATATGTATGCAGACATGAGCTACAACTCCTTTTTCCAAATTACTGGCAATTTTTCAGAAGCACTTTTTATGCAACACAAAAAGATGGGTAGAGAGTACTCTCTACCCATAGATTAATCTATAATTACAGCATTGTTTTGTGTGAAACAAATTATCAGAACCCCAATTCAAAAAATTAATCTCTCTCTCTCTCTCTCTCTCTCTCTCTCTCTACATTCTACTGTGAGGGAATTGAGGGTTGGAGAAAAGAAAGCAAAACAGGAAAGGGTTTCTCAAAACTATCTAAGGAACAAGCATGGCTTGTTTCAGTCTCAAAAGATGGACAAAGCCCAAGTTCCAAAACAAACCCCCCCCCAAAAAAAAAACCTCTCTCTCTCTCTCTAGAATTATATGCATCTCTCCCTTCAGTAGGGTTTCAGGATTTGAATGGAATAAAGAATAGCAAGAACTCTAATCATGCGCTTTCTCTACAAGTGTGAAGTTTGGTGGTTGAGTCCAGACAGAACAGAGCACGTTCACTGTTCTCTCCCGGTTTTATATACATAAACTAAGATCAAACAATTTTATATGTAAAACATAATCAATAGTTTTAGCCTCGAACACCAGCGAAGCACAAGCGAATACACACACATTATACTCAAACCTCAAAAAACAAATATATATATATATATAGAGAGAGAGAGAGGGAGGAAGAGAGAGTGAGAGAGGCCAAGACCAACCTGTTCTTGGGTACATTGAACTGTACATGGGTTTCTCTTTGTTTGTCTCAATCTCAACTCTCCGAAGTCTCAACATCCCTGTGTCTCCTTGTGAGCTTGTGGTTTTTTTTTTTTTTTTTTTTAAGCAATATATTGGGGAGAGGAGATGTCTTCTTTACCTTACTTTTCAAAGCAACTGAATCAAATTTGAGGACTTTTACAGATACGCTGTTGTCCCCCCAAAAACAATAAACTAATGCATCTGTACAGCTCTCTCTTACTCTCTACACATGTGTATATGTATAATTTACCCTTTTCTTCTTTATCTCTCTACTTCCTCTCACTACTAGCCCTGGCTGTTTTCAAGCTATTCTTTGCCATAACCGGGAAGTCAGAGTTCAAACTCTCAGGTTTTTGTGAAAAAAAAAAAAAAATTTCTCGGAAAATGGCTGATTGGTGGGAAAATTTTTATGGTTCTGTTGATGATGAGGGGGTGAGATCATGGATGTTGACGATCAGGGAAAGAAAATCAGACGAGCTCAGACTAGGAACAGAAGATGACGAGATTTGAGATGCCTTGACAAAGAAAGAGGGACAGGCTTGGCTGACTGGTTGAGTCTTGAGAATTCCCAATTGTTTAATTTGTTTTCTATATTTCCGATTTATGAAAAAATTTGGAAAAACAAAATATAAAATAAATATGCATATCGCTTTCGCATATCTCCGCGATAAAGACGTAATCGCGACTTGGCATTGGATCTCATACCCACTAGAATTACCATCATTAGTATTTACACTAATACATAGAGATAAATATAAGATAAATAATAAAGACATTCTATTTTTTAACCTTTTTACGCTTCAAATATTTATTGTGAAATAAGATAGGGTGCGTTTAGAGGTCTAAAAAAACTCAAAAAAAATTAAATGTTAAGATTGATGTGATGTAAAAATGATAAATGATAAAATTTAATTAAAAAAATTTAAAAATTTTTGAAATTTTTTGAGTATCCAAACTCACAGAGTGCAAAAATTTTTAAATGAAATATATTAATCATTTTCTTAAACATAAGACTGGAGGTTTATACTGACATATCATTTTTAATTTAATTTTAATAATCACTTCAAAGTTCGTAAATAAGAATTAATAAAAAATAAATATTATTCAATACAAATATGTTAATATAAATTTAATTTGATTTGATTTTAAAATAAATAAATTATTTAATAATTTCATAAAAATTTAAAAATTTTTTAATGTAAATGCAAATAAACACGGATATGAACTCAATGCGAAACATCGTACAGAATGTTACTCTTAAATATTTACATTGTTATTTAAATTATTTAATTGACCCTTTTGCTCCTCCTAATCAAATGTGATATAAGATAATTTCTTTTTTTCAATAAAATGATGAAATTTATTTATATCCATTATGATGATATAGAATTAACTATCGGTGATTAATTACAGGACATGTTTAAATTAATTTTAGTTAAAAAAATTATTTAATATTAATGTAAGGATACTTTGTCTAAAAAATATTTTTTGTTAGTCATTTAACATTTTTTTAATTTATAGTTCTAATATTTATGTACAAAAGCAAAATTTAAAGATAATTAAATAATGATACTGTATCATGCATACTGGTTCTTAAGCAGTGAACCTCATCAGCATAATTATCTAAACGTTTTAGGTAGTTCCTTAAATCACCACATTTAATAATAATTAATTAAACCGACATAAGTTACCTTGCATAATTATATCATATAATCATATTATTTTACAAGTATTTTATTAATCATGTGTGAACCGCTCGTATTACAGTATAAACTGTGTTCTCTGAGACATGGCCTCTTCCATCAAAGCAACCAGTTAAATTTATATTCATTTATTTTTTTACAAAAGAATTACAAAAATAAATAGGATTCTTATTGTTTAAAATATTTCTTTAAATGTGCGTAACGTGCCAAAAACACTAAAAAAAAAATAAATAAATAAGGCAACTTATTTTGAGGTTTTATTTTATTTTGTTTTGTTTTGTTTTGTTTTATTTTATTTGTTGGGGGTGGAGGAGATAATTACTTAGTGTCCGTTTGGAATGTCAATTTTGGAAAAAAAAAAAAGAGTGTAAATTTTAGATAATTAAATGTTTTGTGTGTTTTTTCTTGACAAGTATGAAAAAAAATTAGAGAAAAATTAAAAAAATTAATAAAAGTTGATAAAAATTAAAGAAAGTAAGATTAGAAAATTTGGTAAATTTTGGTAAACATTAGATAAAGTTTGTAAAGTATTTGGTGGGAAAAGTTAAAAAAAGTTGAACAAAATTAGTAATAGTTAGTATTTTTTGATTTTTTGATTTTTTTTTTTTTTTTTTTGGGCTAGTAAACTAGACAGGCTCTTAGTTACCATAATCAAATTTCACATAATCATTATTAGTTCATGACTTCCTAGTTAAACCAGTGATGAAATTTACAGTTTCAGCTCAAAGAGATGTTCAGATCTCATACCATATTATATATATATAAATATATATTTATATCAATCAGAAAGCTAATAAGTTATGCTAATTGCCAAACTACAAAAGTTCGTACCCCCTACCCCAAGTGTTCAGATGCCTGAAGGGAAAGACAGATGAAGAAGATTCAATTTCTAATTTTATCTTACGCTAAGTATTTGAGGAAAAGAGTAGATATAGGTTGAGGCGGAGCTGTGTAAGGAATTGGGTGAATTGTAGCATAGTTAAATTTTTGGCCTAAAATTTTTTTGGCCTAAAATTTTTTTTAGTAATAAAAGGTATAACATTTCAGTCTAACGGTATATAGTCTAATTTAATATTCAGTCAAATTTTAGTTAAATATTTGGTTCATAACTCAATTAAATATTCAACTTATAAAAATTTTTAGATCAGTTTAATATCTAATTATCACCCAATTTAATACCTAATTCACAACTCAAGACAAAAAGAAAAATTTAACTCCACCCTTGATATAAGTAGTTTGACCTACTCTGATGATATAATTGATACTTCGACCCACTCTAAGGAGGTAGTGGATTCAATTATTTGCCAAGCGTTAAAGGTAAATATTTGGCAAGGTGATCTGATAGAGCAAATTTCATTCATGCCAAGGGTTCAAAAAAAAAAAAATTAGTTGACAGGGTGATCTAACAGGATCAATTTCACACCAGGTATTCAAAAAATATGGTAGACAGTATAGTCCGACCCAACATTGAAGATGTAATGGATGGTACGAATTACTCTAAAGACATAACAAATTCAATTTATATCAAGGGCTCAAGGAAAACAATAAGGTTGCGTTTGGCAACTAAAAGAGCTATTCACTTTTTTTTTTTTTCTAAAATGATCAAATTTACTCACATTTTTAATTTCTTTTAAATTACAAAGGGTAAAAATTTCAAATTACTAAAAGATTAAAAAATTATCTAAACAATCAGTCGAAACCAACGGTAACCTTATAGCAACTAATTGGCTCAGCCTAATTAATTTGATCACTCTGCCTTGGATATATTTGACTCTTCCACTGATTAGTTTTGTGCATGCGGGTCGAAGGCACTTGTTTATAAAATATCTATACTAAAGCCATTTCGTATGGCTTTTGTTGAATCAGTCGAAAGGGCACCGGATGAGGGAGGAATGAAAGCAATTGATCTTACCAAGACTGGAGAATGGAGACAAAATGGCAAAGATACAGATATCTCTTCATGGGCTGGATGGATTACCAAAATTAGCAGAGCAGCAAGAAGAAGGCCGCTAGAATGTAAGACTCACCGTACGAGGAATGTTGTGGGTGTGTTTAGTGTGTAAAAAATTAGCATAAGTAGGTAAAAATTATAATTATTTAATTCGTGTAGTGTGTAAAAAAAATTAAAATTTTACAAAAATTTATAGCAAAATATTAAGCTCCAAATGGATCGTGAATGTACAATTTGAGATTATGATTATATTTATTGATTTAAAATTAAAGAATTTCATGTGAGTTATTTTAAAAAGAATTGTTTAAATTTAACTTTATTAATTCAAAAATAAATTTTATCATAAATTTAAATAATTTAATACGATAAATTTGAAATTACTACTAATTTGATAGTAACTATTAGAAAATTTTAATGTATTATTATATAAATTAGTAATATAATTTAATTTTAAATTTGATTAATTTAAATCTTTTATGAACTTATGTCTCATGTTACGTTCACACGCAACTGACATTGCACCAATTATGACTTGTGAATATGAACGGCACAGTTCTACACTGAAACGAAGCAAAGGTCTCTCTTATACCTGACCATAAATCAGATGATACACACGAATTTAGTCAGCACTGATCTATAATGATACAAACACATCGAATTGCTCTTATAGCAATATTTTGATTAAGGATGTCATGATATCTGGGATTTTGATCCATTTTGGTATGTGTGACATGCAATTCGATGACGAGTACTATTATTTAAATTTTAATCTCTATTTATTTAATGTAAAATATTTATAAAAGATATTTTTTATTTATATTTTAGAAAGATATATGTAAATTTATCATTTCACTCCTATGTCCTTTTCCGTCTATATCTGCATTTTTGGCAACCCAAAAGACTAAAGTTATGTTTCTTAGCAAATTTTATGGCAATCTAAACATATGCCTCAAAATGACTGTTCTATCCTTGGGTTTCTTTCAATTTTGATAAGCATTCTGGAGATTTCAAAAGGGTGAGAAAATATTTTTTAGCAAGTTTCATACTGTTTTAGCAAATTTTGTACCGATCTAAATTCGAGTTATAAAATAATCGTTTTACTCCTAAATCTACATTCAATCCAAATTCGTATTCTAGACATCCCAAAATATTGAGAAAGTATTAACTTCACAAGTTTTATGTCAACTTAGCAACTTTTTGGACCGATCCAAATTTGAGCCATAAAATAATCATTTGCTCCAAGGCCCATTTTTTCCTAGGTTTTTATTGTGGATTTTCTCATGTGCTGAAAAATATTCAAGAACATATTTCTTAAAAATT
Source organism: Vitellaria paradoxa (assembly GCA_019916065.1). Taxonomy (NCBI): domain Eukaryota; kingdom Viridiplantae; phylum Streptophyta; class Magnoliopsida; order Ericales; family Sapotaceae; genus Vitellaria; species Vitellaria paradoxa. The sequence continues at coordinate 2,229,128 of CM034237.1, read as the reverse complement.
AAATAAATTTTGGTCTGATCTGAATTTGGGCTAAAAAATGATTGTGTTTATGCCTTGATATGTTTTTGGTCTGATCCTAAAATTTTGAAAAATATTACTTGACAAGTTTTTTATTAGTTAAGCAAAATTTGAATCAATCCAACCTTGGCCAAAAAATAATTATTTTATCCCCCTCGATCTATTTTTTGCCTCGATTTATATTTTGAGATTCTTCAAAAGCTAAAATATTCAATGACTTTTTTTTTTTAATAGCTACGCTAAGTTAAGCATGATCCGAACCCATAAGTTTGTTTTCAACCCATGTTTACATTCTTAATTTTACAAAAGATAGAAAATATTAATTGACAGGTTTCTTCTTAATTAGTTAGAGCAAATTTAGACTCGATTCAAACTTAGACAAAAAATAATTGTTTTACCACTTGAGCTTTTCAAAATACTAAAAATTATTGTCTAATATTTTTTTATCAGTTAAGTAAATTTCATATTTGAAATTAGGCAAAAAATGACCGTCTTATTTTTGAATTTTTTTTTCGTCCCATATTTATATTATTGACTTTTCAAATGATTGAGAAATATTAATATACATATTTCTAATCAATTAACCAAATTTTAGTCCAGTTCTAACTCAAGATAAAAGATGACCATCTACTCTTGGGTTCGTTTTTTCTTTAATCATTTCGTGTTGTCAAAAAAATGAATTCGCATTCATTTTCAAATATTTTTATATTTTTTTAAAACAATATATATTATCTTACGTGTTTTTAATCTATAATAATTTTCACTTTATTTAAATTCTTTCAATTTGTCACTCCGAATTAAATCTGCAACTGACCCCAAAGATGCAAAGAAAATAATAATAATAATAATAAAACTGTCATAGCTAGTTGAGTTTTAATGGGAACGTGTGGTTAATTAATGAAATATAAATAAATATGATGGGCAGTGGTTGATATGCTGGTAGGGGGAATATCTTCTGATGGAATAAGGCGGAAGATTGCAAGGGAAAGGGATGGGGACCACATTTATATAGGACAGGTTGGGGCAGATTTGGTTTGTCCTCTTCTGTAGCAGAATATGCAATTTCAAAAAATAAAAATAAAGCGAAAAAAAAAAGTAAGAGAAAAAGGGGAGGGTCCCCCGGCCTACTGCTCGGGTTCCCGGCCAGACCGTTGTTGCGAAAAAATTCAGCGTAGAGACTCTAGCAGGGTCTGTTTGATAAGAATAGTTATTAGTTCAAATTAATAATTATTTTAATAGTGATTAAATTTTTTTATTTTTTTATATTTTAATTTTTTTTAAACTTTGAAGAATAAAAATATTAATTTAACAAAAATAAGTTAAATACTTAAAAAAAAGTCATTTTTTTCTTTTCAAACACAAAATTAGTTAATTTTTTTTAGTTAACTACTAGCCATTAACTATTAGTCACTTTTTTTTTCTTTCCAAACACAAAATTAGTTAACTTTTTTTTATCTAACTACTAACCATTAGTCAATGCTAATTATTCCTAAACGGACCCTAAATCCATCAAAGATCATGACTTAATTATATTTAATTTAATGATTTTAATTTAATAAGATAAAATTAGTTTTAAAATAAAAATTAAACAAAATATAATTAGAATTCAGATAATAAAAAAAAAGTTAAAAATTACACCACATTAAAATATAATCAAATTATAATGGTTAAGTGATCCACTGTAACCTCACAGTAAATTTTCCTAATGCAGCGATCTGGAACCCCTGCAGCTCTGCCCATCTAAATATTTCTGCACCACTCAAAGTGAGTGTGTGCGTATGTGTGTGTCAGCCATGTGTTGCCAGTCAAGCTGCCCATCACTTTCCTACAAACCTAGCGAAAACTAAAAAGTTCTCACCGTTCAATTAATCATCATCGTAGGCTCCCTCCCCCCCGACCCGGCCCAATATCAGTAGGGTCGGAAAGCGAATTTAATAATTAGATTTTTCTTATATATTGGAATTAAATTAAAGGTAAGCGAAGATGTAAATTTTAAAATAAATAATATTAGGCATTGCATAGAAATTTTAAGATACTGAACTTAGAAAATAAGTTTGGAATGATAATGTGTAGAAATGTGAAGGTTTGGAGAAAATTAATAAATTAAGTTACACTCAGTGATTTATAGTTATAAATAGAAATTTTTTCTGCTTTATTATTCTGTAGAAAAATAATGTATAGATTTCAAATTGTCTAGGTATAGAATGAGAAGGTGTTATATTTGAGAGTTTAATAATGTACTCAGTACATGGATTTTTTTTAAAGTGTCTGTGTAAACTTTAAATAAACAAAATTGTGAGACTTGTAAAACTCAAAACGAACAATATTGTATTACGTGATTCACTACAAACACTATCGAACCCAACTCATGTATCCATTTGGTTCCACCTAACCTAACCTAACTACCTAAGTTACCCAACAACTCCTGAATCAAACCATCACTCGATCCAGTTTCAACTCACCTTAACAAACCTTATCAATTTATCATATGAACTCAAATTGGAAAAATTAATCAAACTTTTAGGAGCTCATCTTCATCATCTACACTCCTTTCATCCGATTTCTTATTTAAGCAATGAATTGTAGCAAAAGTTTTGAACCACTGAATACTGTGTAATATTATAACTATTGTATATAGGTACCTAAGAAATGAAAGTAGAATTTATAGAGAATTAACTTTCCTTGAAATTCTAAACTACCACACTAATGTCTTATTGTTCTTTTTATCCGACTTGTGTGAAATTTTGTTAAATATTTTGATTTATAATAATTGTTGGATAACTATAACATTCGAATTGAGACTTTAGTAATTTATTTTGACTTGTATAATTATCTACGCGATTGGAATATTAAAAAAGGCTCTACAACTTATTATTATATTTAATTACTATTTTGTATCATGTAATTGACTTTTCGTCATTGACTTGGCAAATGGACGTAGAATTTATTAGATATTTGATTAAATATCCAAGTATCTTATTTTATAGTTCACCCTCAGGTTTGGTGGAATTCAGAGCGTGACACTAGACTTACTAAATTTTATTACTAGACAAAAATTCATGCACTTATGAGATTAGTAAACTCATTTTAGTAAAAAATTACATGAAAAATACAATGTCACACCCTCATAAAATATCATTTTCCAATTTCTACTTTCATTTAGCAAAAAATGACCATATGACATCTAAATTAGCACTATAATGTGGCCTAAGGAATGAGAAAGGGTCAACAATTAGTCTTCGCCACCAAGATGGAACGTTGGCCTTCATGCACAAAAGAATACAGGTAAATGTTGATTGGGATAATTACCTTTTTACCCCTTGTAATTAGGGTAAAAATTACTTAAACCCCCTGAATTTTAAAAAACTATCTTTGTATCTTTTGTATTTTGAATTAAAGAGAAAACGTTAAAAAATCTATCAAATATAAGACTTTTGACTCTAATTAAGTTTAAAAATTGCATTTATATTCCCTGTAGTTTATATTATCCACACTTACATTCTCTAATTTTATTCGATTTTAATAGATATTTTTTGTCTTCTTACTTAAAAATTTAATTACGTTTACAATTTCACTTTAGCTCAAAATATAAGAGATACAAAGGTAGATTTTTAAAATTCAGAGGGGGTACATATTATCCAAAACTTGTTCTCTTCCACGCGTTACCGGCAGATGCTACAGTCAAGTAATTTTCACTTTAAATACTAGGGGTAAAAAGGTAATTATTCCAAGTTAGTTATACATTACTTATGAAAATAATTTCTTTGTTGTTTATAATACATGAATGGTTGTTAATTCTCTTAGATTGTTCAATAGTAAATGTGATTATGATTTAATGATATATAATTCATGTATAGAATTGGATGTAAGTCATGTTAACGAGTATTTGTTGCATCTATATCATGCCATAGAGTCATCATCTTTGTATTAGACACACCTAATACAGTACAATATCCTATCAATTGCACATAGGCACCTAAGAAGTTTTAATTATTGAACGTTAATAGTTCATCCCGTAATGAGAAAAATATTTCAGGTTTTATTCATGAGGTAAAGGATGAAGCATGCGATATTGCTTAACTTAAACACTGGATTATTTGATTTAAATACTTGACCTATGGATATTTTACATATTGACTGTTTATTATATGTAATTAAATTATTTATATATAATAGTTGAATGTAAAATGTCTTTTTATTCAATATAATATTATTTAAAATTATTTATTTTTTATAATTAAGTTCAAAAAGAGTATTAGTTTACTCTAGCATTTTATATATTATTTGTATTGTATAAACTGACCTCGATATTGGACTTTTATAATTATGCCTTAGAACTTAACTTAAAAATAAATTTTATTTCTTTTATTTTACTTCATATTGTTATTGGTGTTGTTGTTGTGGTTGTTGTTAATATTATTTTTCCTTGGAAGGTGTTTGTATGACAGAAAATACAATAAAAATATAAAAAAATTGATGTAAAGGTATTATGTGATGAAATTTAATTAAAAAAATTAATAACTTTTTGTAACTTTTATTTTGGTATGCCGAACGCTCCCTTAATTAGGTATTGATTCACTTAACTCAAACACTCGACACATCAGATTAATGGATAGTTAATGGATCGCCGGTCGAATTTCTTCTCCTTTTACTTTTCGTGTAGGATCATTAATGCATCGCTTGCCTCCCACTTCTCACGTCAATAACCCAATTTTTAATCTTTATTATTTATTTTTTTTTTTGGCAAAATACCATACATGAGACATATATATTATGTGTGTGTTTGGAGTGAAATAAAATGAGATAAGTTATGAGTTCGTAATTCGTATAATGAGATAAAAAGTAAATAATTTTTATAATTTTTTAAAAATTATCAAAAATTTACAACCAACTAAACAAAACTTATATATAAACAAAAATAAGAAAGCTTGAAGTTTGGGTCACAAGTAATCGTTCCGGTGTGAAGATGACATTTCGTAAGTAGAAAATTTTTCCTAAACATTAACGTGTCATTCAGTTTATTTTTTCATTTTTTTGTTTTTTATTTTCTATTTTGAGCGTATTTATCATTTTGTATTTTTGAAAAACAAAGAAAACAGTTAAAATACATTTGGTTACTTGTGTTTTAAAATTTTATTTTAGAAAATAGAGATAAGTTTACATATGAAATGAAAAATGATAAAAAGTCGTTTGAAGCATTTTCAATTCAAAATAAGAAAAGTTTCAAAATAAAGAAAACAGGCTATTTTTTTATTTTTTTGGTTTAAGATTTTTAAAATATAAAATACATAAAACCAAAAATAAAAATAAAAAAAATAACTCAAATGCCATCTAATACTTCAATAATTAGAATTTTGAAATAACCAAACTTTGAATGTTTCAAATAAAAAATGGGGCATACAGGTAGGCCAGGCAAGCAGAAATTTTCAATTCCCTTGACTTTGTTGAGCCTTGTACAGTTGCACTAAAATCTTATATTCCAAGTCAAGATCTTCGAGGTTCGAACAAAATCTTAATCATATCTACGACGATATTCCCATTCGAACTTCATATCCCATGTTTTAGGTTGGTCAACTACGAACACTAATCGATGTACAATACTGTATATATACATGCAAATATACAATTGTTTGACAGTTTATGTATATAATGAAATTATTGAACGGTAATAATGTCACTTGTATTTAATTAAGCTGTTGGTGCAAGATATTCTGGTTCTCGATCTGAAGGGATGGTTGGGTGAATTTTTCCCCCCGTATATATATATTTTTTAAAAACAGTTAACACATAAAATATTCATTGGGAGATGGGAAAGGGCCACCGGGACTCGACTCGGGCACATTAACGGACATATGTTACTGTTTGGAGTTAAAAAATAAAAAAAAAATTTTATAAATTTTTATAAATATAAATTATTAACGTATAAAATTTAAATTTTTATTCACTGTATAAAATATGAAATATCAACTTTTATAAATTTATACAATTTAAACACACCAATGGATGCTTTTATCCACTTAGTCTTTGTTTGAAAGAAAAATGGGATACTCCTATTACTTTTTTGATTTTTTTGTAAATGATTAAATTTATTCTCTTCTATTCTAAATTTATTTTAAATCTTAAAAGGTAAGAATACTAAATTAATAAAAAATTAAAAATTAATTTTTTTTCTTCTCAAACTCAGCCTATGTACGTAGGATTGCAGAATTAACAATAAGGAGAAAGTTTGATCAGTGAGAGTCGAAAACGCATTTAAAAGTAAAATAATTACTTTTTATTTGAATAGACACAAAATTTTATTTAATTGATAAAAATATATATATTGGAGAAATTTCTAGATAAAATTATAATGGGTGTATTTGGTTTGCTAAAAATTGATAAAAAATTTTAAAAACTATTCATTTTTGAATTATGAATCCACACTTTATCTCACTTTTTGTCACTCCAAACACATCTAATATCAATCAGGGTAAAAAATATTTCGAGGGCAAAATGATAATTTTTTAGTCTAAGTTCTTATTAAACCAAAATGTGCTTAACTAATAATTAATATGTCAAGAAATATTTTTCAATTTTTTGGAAGAAAATGAGAAGTTATGCCAAAATATTTTGGTTTAAAGTTCAAATTGGGCCGAATTTTGCTTACCTAAAATATGAAACATGTTGAGAAATAAACTATCTACTTTGTTTAATATAATAAATTGTCCAATTTATCAAATTCAATTATCTAATTAATCTAATACAATAAATCAACTTAATTATCAAACATAATAAATTATTTTTATCATCTAATTTTTTATAAGTAATTTATTTTTGATAACTAAAAGAAATTTGATTATCTAATTAGTTATAAAATAAATTAATTGTTTTATAAATTAAATGTAATTTTTTAATTAAAAAAATTCAACGCTCGAGTGCCCCACTTTAGCGTCACTTAAATTAGCCATCGGCAATGCAAGGTCTCTAGACCTAATGGTTCACGTACAACTTTTCTTTTGAAAGGCTGGGAGGTTCAATACTTAGGGTAGGGAGAGTTATTGGAAAGAGGGGAGGATAACATCACAATATTACTCCCATGACATTAATGTTAAAAATCGTCCGATCAAAAGTGAACGGTTCACAATAAAAATAAATATTAAGTTAGTTATCAAAATCCGATTATTATTGGAATTGAGTTTATGAACTTGCCTCCTACAGGAAGTTAGGGATACTTCACGTGATAAAAGATAAATAAATAATCAATCCTCCACTGGTTTACAAATTCTCGAAATTATGATAATATGATACGTGCTAAAAATATTTATTTATTTAATTTTTTAAAAAGTTACAAATATCAAATTATATTTTCACAATCTCAAAACATGTTTATGTTACTTATCAAGTGTGTTAAGGATACTTTTTTGACATTTGTTAATTTTTCAATCACAAAATTAAAGTTTAAGTTACTAGATTAAAATTTAATAGATGAATAGTGGACATCATGAGGCTACTCTGCCCCGTGCATGGGGTCCAAAATGATTAGAATCATTAGGTTCAGCAAACCTAAATATATAATGCTAAGCATGTTACTGGTTCTTGATTAACGCTAAGCACTTTCTTGGTTTTTGTATGTGACCTTTGAGCTCGTTCAATAGCCAGCAATCTTAAACGGATCCTATAAATTAATTAAACTAAACTTGGATCAAATCTAATACCCATTTTTCCCAACTTGATTGCATCTAATGCTCATTTTTCACGTCGAAGACTCGTATCATTATTTTATACCCATTACAGATAAAAGAATATATATATATATATATATGAATATATATATGTATATTTATATGTAAAGAAGTTGCATCTTTTCTGTATTTGGAGGATAATGAATGCCTTTTAGTTTCCTCTCTTTCTTTCTATTTTTTGTTTATCCCTTCTCTTATTAGAAATAGTATTATTCTACTTTTAAGTTGATACATCACAAAGTCATAAGGAAATTCATCTTTAGTAATTGGCCGGTCACTTTTTTTTGTTTAAAGTTTCATTCCATAGATTAATTATGGATTTACTTAATTTATTGATAAAGTAGGGAACGAAATTTGACAATATTTTTTATTTAGTTGAAGTGAATAAAAGGAAAATGCATATGGATTTTGAGTAATAAAAAAATTAAATTAAAAAATGAGATACCCATGACAGCAATATAGTTTTAGGCGATGTTTGAATAATTGGAGATTTTAAATGAATAAATTTGTGATTAAATTATATTAAAGTATTATAAATAGTTAAATTATATAAAAATACATAGAACACTGATAATAATTATTACTAAATTAATGGAGCCATTGTTCACTGAAACAATTGAGGCCGAATTATATTATTTAGGATTTAAAATAATTAAAACTTTATAACAATTTTAAATACCAAAGTTAACCTATTATGTTAAACCATTCAAGTTAGAGATTAAATCTATATCTAAAAATAAATATGATTAACAAATATAAAAAAAAATTATATTTCTCGTCAAACTTAGGGCTTGTTTGGAGGCTCAAAAACTAGCAAAAAGGTGCCAAAAGTTACATTTTGTAACTTTTCGTACGTTTGGTAGAGTCACAATTTTCTCACTTTTTTGCTTTACTACAGTAAAAAATAAAACCGAAAGTTTTACCAAACACACAAAAAATTATCACTTTTTTGGTCTACTACAGCAAAAAACTTACCAAACACACAAAAAGTTATCATTTTTTTTGCTTTTGCTATAGTAAAAAGTTTACCAAACACCTAAAAGTTATAAAAAATGTTAAAAATTACACTTTATTCCACCAAATATACAAAAAATATAACTAAAAAAATACACAAAAAACTACCAAAAGTTGAGGCTATTTGCTTTTTTTTTTTTTAACATCCAAACGGCCTCTTATAAATATAACAAGCGATATACTTTTTGGTTTCATTTGAATAACTAGATATTTCAAATAAATGGATATGAGATTAAATTATATTAAAGTATAAGCGATACAGTTAATTTATGTAATTATATATGAAAAATTTCTAATAATTACTAGATTATTATTACCAAAGTAATGGTGCCATTGCTTTTTAAAATGGTAAAATCATTATGACAAAAAATCTCAAATAACTATTTTTTTGGTTGATTTCAAATCTCTTGTAAAAGTGTTAGGTCAAACTATTTAAATTTATAAATGAAATCCCTATTTAAACTACTAAAATAATATTTGAATAGTTTCTTTAATAATTAATACTAAATTCCTTAATTTCAAATATATAAATACAAATATGGATACTTATATTAATTCTTTTGCCATTAAAACCTTTGTTTCTTGCAAAGAGACGTGTAAAAAAGTAATTTGATCATAAATATAAGTTCATACAAGTTGAACAGAGAGTATAACATTCACGGGGATAATTTTATCAATAATTGAAACTTAGCTTTTTAATTTTTAATTTTGTTATCATTCGTGACAAAGAAAAAAATAAATTGAAAAAATAAAACTTATTTGATTATGGAGATTGTAAAATAAGTACACTTCTCGGTGTCCTGAAGATTTTGGGTTGTTCTCTCGACAAGGGAACGAAACAGCTATGTCATGGGTAGGCCCAGGCCGTATACAAATGATGCTACATCACTGTCCATATAAGTGACCCGAGCCCAAAGTGTCCTCTCTCTCTCTCTCGCTCTCTCTCGGGTGGAAGAGAATTATAATTGATGAGGTTTTTCACCATAACAGAGAGGTAGGAAGAGAATTATAATCTTGTATTAATTATAAATTCTAATAATGTAGATTTTAGAATTATATTTTAGTTATAATTTTTTTTAAAATTTTACAAAAATTAAAATTAAGATGAGTTGTTTGGGGTAAATTTGATTGAGTTTGTTATACAAATTTATGAATGGATAAATATTTAAATTTATTCATTTTTAAGTTTATAATTTATACAGTAAAAGTTGTCAATAATAATGACATCTTATCCTAATTTTTTTCTTAATTATAAATTACAGCAATGGTATTTGATGACTTTGCCTTCACTATAATAGATGAGTTTATTTTAATTTTATTTTGGTGTATTCCCTTACAACTCTCTCTATTTTATGGTAAAAAATCCACTGACGACTTTGCCTTCACTATAGTGTATGAGTTCATTTTAATTTTTATTTTTGTATTTTCACTGCTCACCCTCTCTATTATGGTTAAAAAAAAACTATGGAACACCCTAAGCTATGTATGGTAATGGGGAATTCTACGTGGTAAATGAGGGTATTAAAGTAATTGATAGAATATTCTACAATTATACATGTAATTGTATATAATTGTAGGTGCGTTAGTAACTTCAAAGTTTATAAAAAAAAATTCTAAAAATTTTTAAAAAGTTTAAGGTAGTATTTGGTTTATTTTTCTGTTTTCTGTATTTTAAAAATCTCAAAATAAGAAAATAGAAAATACTCTATTTTTATTTTTTGAGATGTTCTTTGTTTTAAATTAAAAACGCTCAAAATAATTTTTTATTATTTTTTATTTTATATATAAACTCATTTTCTGTTTTCTAAAATAAATTTTAAAAATACAAGTAGACAAATACCTTTTGAGATGTTTTCCTTATTAAAAATAAGCGTAAAATGGAAAATAAGTTCAAAACAGAAAATAGAAAACAAAAAATAAAAAAATAAGCCAAATAAGCCCTAAATTTTTTACTCATTGTACAAATTACAAAATGACAACTTCTACTAATTTTTACTCATTTTTTGACATTCCATGTAATAAAATATAATATATGTACATGCTGCAAATGAGCGACCAAGCACGTTTTTAGTCAAACCACAAACCCCAAACACCCCCTCCCCCTAAAAAAGTGGCAAAATCTATTTTCAGGTGTTTTGGATTTATTAAAATTTATCAAAACTTATCAATTTGTATCAACTTTTTTTAATTCTTTTCAAGCAAATTTTACTACATATCATTTTTACATCAACATATTATATATATATATATTTGCCATTCTAACACTCCTCAATATAGTTTTCCTTGCCACCCTCTTGCTTACTAAAACTCATCAAAACTTATCAATTTGCACCAATTTTTTTTAATTCTCTCCAAGCAAATTTTACTATATATCATTTTTACATCAACATATTATATATATATATATATATATATATATATTTATATTTTTGTCATTCTAACACCCCTCAATATAGTTTTCCTTGCCACCTTCTTGATTATTGTGTCTTGTTAGTCTCTCTCACTCCCTCTCTCTCTCTCTCTATACATATGTATACTTGAGTGTAATTGATAGTTCTTTTTTTTTTCGGTAATTGTAATTGATAGTTATTGTTGCAGAATTATAGTTTTCAAATGCAGAGCCATCTACTGGTAAGTCTTAATGCAAATGTGAACAACCTTTCAATCCTGTTTGTATCGCTGGCTCGTGTCAATGCGGAGCGATGTGCTTAAGGGATCAGGATTGTAATTGTTGGGCAAAATAATACTTAGATGTACGAATGCCGAACAAGTGTAGTCAAGGCGCCACGTGGCCCAGTGCCGAGCATATTTGTGTGAGTCACGTAGTCATCCGCCGAGCACGCTGCATCGTGACACGTGGCATTCCGCTGAACAGCTGATTGATGGTACGAGAGTTCCACGTGAATACTATAAGCGAACACGTGTCTTTGGGTTAATATTCCAGAGAATACCCTGAGCCTTAGCACCTATAAATAGTGTGTTGCTACGTGGCTATAGCCGAGGATCTCAATAGCTAGTTTGTTCGGCCCATCGATTGGCGGCTAGTAAATGTTGGGCCCAGGGCCCATAGCCTTAAAGAAGGCTCATAACCATAAATGCACCATAGTCATGACTGAACTAGGTATTTATCTCTGAGGAAGTAACTGAGTCAGTTTATTTCATTACAAGTAGTTGACGGATGTGACAGGAAGACAGTCTGACCCTGAAATTCTGGTTGTATTGCCGTGTTAAACCACCAGAAGCATTAAATGAAAGACATAGTGTATTAAATGAAAGGTTTAAGGCATTAAATGGACGGGAAGGGCATTTAAAGTAAGGAAGGAAAAAAGGAACACGGAAGCGTGGATAATGTCAAATCACATGTATACTTTATTTATTATTTAGGTTACTATAAATAGATCATTCAACTGAACAATGAAGGTAAGCTGACTATTGCCAGCTTAAGTTTTTACTCATTTCTTTTCTGAAAAGCTTCCTTCTTTTAGTGACTTGCTGACTTAAGTATCGGAGGGTTTTCCGACCAGAGTCCTCCACTCCGGCCGTAACCTTTCTTTCTATATTTGTTTGGCAGGTCGTCGATTGCACTTCTGGTTGGCGTGGTCAGCAGTTCCGGCGGTAAATTTTACTGCCGAACAGTAATCCTTCTGTTTGTGCTAAAAGTGGAAAACGTATTGAGAGCATCTGCATGTGCAGTTGATTAATTAATTAGCAAGACCACGGTTATACACGCTACTTCCAATAATTATTGTTGGCAAAATTAATTTTTCTACTTCTTGAAAGGACAAATAAATCTTATTTTTACTTCACATTTCAATTCTAATTGATTTGCGATTGATTTATTATTATTATTATTTAGTAGTGACGATAACTGAATCACTAATTATTTACTTAATTATTTATTTGATTTGTTCAAGAATCCTAATTTCAAAATATTATCAATTTTAAGTTAAAATATCTGTATCATATCGTATATGTATTCTTTTTTTTTTTTTTGAAACTGAGAAATTATATATTGTAACAAACGAGTCACAACATAAGGTTATTTTTTTTCTAAAAGGGAGCATAGATAAGAAGGGAGATAAGTCAGGAAATTGCAATTGGGGATAGGGCCTTTAAGGCACTTGGAGGCCAAGTAGTGTGCTGCCCCATTTATTGTTCTTTTGTATCATGAGAATGTCCAATGCCTCAAGGAATTCCAAGAGTTGATATCATCGAGGATGGATAAGATCTCCCACAAAGAAGGATTGTGCTTGGGGTGAAGAGAATTGACAATAGTTAGCGAATCACTTTCGAAGACACCGTGAGACAAATGTTGCGAAATTGTCATAGAGCAGGCCACATGAATTGCCCCAAGTCTCGATTGTTAGAACTGAAAGAACTTTGACACGACCATAATTGATATCAATAATTGAACCAAGGGAATTACTAATTACAACAGTAAAGGTTGTTTGATTTGTTGAAGAGTGAAAGGCCCCGTCACAGTTGAATTTAAACTGGTTTGCAGGTAGAGGTTGTTAGGAAGACTTGGAAGTTTGTTGGGGGTGGGCAAATAGGCTTTTGTTTGTGAGTTAAGAGTGATTCCAGATAATCAGAAATAACAATAGATGCACACCGAATGATGTTAGGGGGTGAAAGGAGAGTGCTACTAAAAATAATGTTATTTCTAGCCTTCCAGATGCTCTAGCATAAATTTGCAGATGAAGTAAGGATTGATGTTTTGGCAATAGTGTTATCTATGTTGAGCAGAGAGTCTTCTAGCCAATTGGCAAAAGAAGTGATATTTGAATGTTTCATTGTATAAGTGAGTTGGCATTTGAACCAAATAGCTCTTGTCCATTTGCATCGGAAGAGAGTGTGTTCAATAGTTTCCTACTCCAGTTGGCATATAGGGCAGATAGGATCTTTAGAACATTTCCTTCTAGCTAGGTTGGATTTGGTGGGGAGCAAGTTTCTAGCAGCTTTTCAGATGAAGTGTCTTACTTTAGGGAAAGTGTTAATGTTCCAAATACTTTCCAAGTTGAGGCTGAAGGTGTCTCAGAGGTATGTAAAGTCCTACTAGTTCTGGCAATGTGGTAACCATATTTGATAGTAAAAAGTGTAAAACTCCCATCCTTGGTGTAATGCTAGATTTGCTTATCGGTTGTGCTCTTGTTCCATGAGATTGGGATAGTTATGATAGTATCAGATTGTTCTGCTGTGAATGTATTTTTTATGGTAGTTAGGTCTCATTGGTGAGTGAATATTCATATCGCGTTCAAATTGTATTTTTTGTGTTATTTTCAAAAATTTCACTCCTACTTAAATAATAATTTATATTTAAGCTTCGTTTTGCAATATAATAGTTGTTGACTTTTTTAGAACTATTTTTTCATTTTATGATTTTTTCCGCTAAAATATAATTTATGTTTATTAGTTTTTTAAATGTGTTATTCATATTTTTGTAAAAGTATTGTAAAAAAATCTTAAAATAGAAAAATTCATGAAATGGTGAAAAGGTGAACTTATTTGAAATAAGTTTTAAATTTTTTACTCGTGAATTTTCTTAATTGTTTCATAATATTTTTATATTGTTTTAAATGTGAATTACTTGTCTAAAAGTTAACTAAAAAAAAAAAATTAAAATTTTGATTTAAAAAAATGACAACTTTTTGCTTCTAAGTAGAGTAGCGCAATTCATGATACATTTTAGTCAAGTATGGACATGATTTGGTCACTTAGCTTTCTGATGCCGACCGTAACATAAAATGCGCACTAATTTTAATTGAATCGGACTTACTAGGCTGGGCCCAAGCCTATTGTCCAAATTCCTAGTTCGGGCTGATACTCATATTAGATCAATTCGATTTAATTTAATTTAAACTAATTTTTTTTTTTTTTTGGTCACAAACTCACCTTTCAATTTAAAGTATATTTAGAGTGATAAAAAGTAAGATAAATTGTGAGTTTATAATTCGTACAATGAGATAAAAAGTAAATAATTTTTTTAAATTTTTAAAATTTTTTAGCAAACTAAAGGCAGTCCTAATATTAGAGCACTGCCCTTGGACATGATAAGCTATTATTCTAAAGGGCCGATTAGATGCAACAAATAGGGACATTCATAAATAATACATCCTTATAAGCTTTGATGTAATGTTTTTTGCTTAATTTGGGAAGTAAAATTTCTCCCCTCTAAAAATTATCCCCCCTTCTTAATCTTGGAAGAATGTGTATTATTTTTGGAGAGGGTTTGAGCTCTCCAAAAATTATCCCTCTTATATGAATTAAATTGGACCATTATACCCCTTCTCATCCCCCCGTCTCACCTACAAAATTATTTTATATTAGAAATAAATTCTTTTTTTAATGAAAAAATGATTAAAAAAATATATTTTTTCAAAATTGGAGGTGATGGGATTTTAAGATAATAATATTATTTTTAGCAAATATAATAATATTATTTTTTAGCAAATTTATACAAAATTACACATATATTGATATTTTTTAAATAAGGAGAAAAAAATAAGCGACTAAAAAAATTTCGGATAAATTGGGATGTTATTGTCTACGAAACTAATTTATATATTTTATAAAGTTTAATTTATTAATAACATAATTTATTTATAATTAATTTGTTTAAA
This sequence comes from Vitellaria paradoxa, assembly GCA_019916065.1. Lineage (NCBI taxonomy): Eukaryota > Viridiplantae > Streptophyta > Magnoliopsida > Ericales > Sapotaceae > Vitellaria > Vitellaria paradoxa. The sequence goes on along the minus strand of CM034237.1, from coordinate 2,213,755 downwards.
ATTAATTTATACTAGTTAATTTTCACATTATATAATTAACATAAACATATAATTAAATTTGGGTAACTAAGTTTAATTTAATGAGTAACCAAGTTTTGAGACACCACAAGGGCAAAAGAGTCATTTGACTATTTTTTTCCATCATTTACCTCATCTTATTTATTTATAAAACATCCAAATCAAGTCAAAAGTTATCCTCCTTCGTAAACATCACATCAATGTAGGCAAACCCTCTAAAAATAATGTCCCCTCTTATCTTATACCCCCTCTAAAATTTATCCCCTTAAAATTTTATCACCATCCAATCGGACTCTAAGTTCTAAGCTAGTACTCATAATTACCAAATGGACCAGTATATGATCTGTTTGGATAAGAAGGGAAGGAAGAGTAGCGCTCCTCTTAGGCCGATTTGGTAATATAATTTTTATATGTAGTTATAATTTTTAAAAATTTGAAATAAAAAGGTATTTGGTAAATTTCTTTTTATTTCTATTGTCAAAAATTAAAAAATTTATTTGAAAATTAATATGAAAAGAAAAACTATATTTTCAAACTCATTTTTTTCTTTCATAAATACTTGGTCAATTTTAAGCCTTAAGCAGAATATTTTATCAATTTTTATTGCATCATGCTAAAATGATTTATTTTATTCAATAAATTATTTTTAATAAAATAATATATTATCACAATGATTTATTTTACATCAGCCAACAAAAACTAGAAACAAATGTGTATTTTGAAAATGAGATTTATGGAACATCACTAGTTTGGCAAATAAATTAAAATGGATATGATTTTGCTACATAAGGGCCATTATGGCATTGGAAAAAAAATGATAATTACACTTTCTCCCTTTATAATTTAGACTAAAAATATTTAGTTGGCATTTAGTTTACTTTTTTATTTTTTATTTTTATTTTAAGTTTTTAAAAATTTTAAAATAAAAAAATAAAAAAAGCTCTATTTTCATTATTTTAATATTTTATTTATTTTGAATTAAAAATGCTCAAAATAACTTTTTATCATTTTTCATTTTATATGTAAACCCATTTTCTGTTTTCTAAAACAAATTTTGAAAACACAAGTAATCAAATATATTTTGATATTTTTTCTCGTTTTCAAAAGTGTAAAATAGAAAATGAGTTTAAAATAGAAAAAAAAAACAAAAACAACAATAAAAAATAAAAAAATAAACCAAATGAGCCCTTAATGTCCGGAAATTTAAAAATAAAACACATAACTCTTATTTGGCTTAAAGTGAAAAATTTATAGAAAATAGTAGATTTAATTATATTTATGTCTCGTGGGATATTAACTTATATGTAGTCGTTTAACTAATATTGTGTAAAAAAAAAAAAAGTTAAGTTAAGTATTTTTTTGAAAATAATAATTATTTTATTTTAACATAAAAACAAATAAATATTTATTTTTATTTTTGTGGGGGCAGGCTGGCTTGCTTCGGAGGTACCCAGATCACAGGGGTCCCTGCCCATGGCCTGTGTGTGGGTGGTAAGAATCTAGCTGTAGCTGTAATGGGAATGGGAAAAGAAAAAAAATGCTGCTGTTTATGTGCCTTTTGATTGGAGAGAGAAGAGGGGAGGGGAGGTGGGGATGGGGGAGTCATGGGTGCCCATATGAGTGCAAAAGGGGGTTTGGGGTTAAATTTTAATAAATAAAGAATCTGAACCATTTCTTCCACCAACACAAATGGACGGGGATGAAGAGGGTCGATAAATGAGGGCACCTGGACAGACATGGTGGGCTGACACTGAACTCTTTGCTCTCGCTCTCTGTCTCTCTCTCTCTGTCTCTCTCTCACATGGGGCATGCTTTTCATCTGCAGTAGCCGAGTTACCCAAAATTCATCATCACATCCAAGAGAACAAAAAAGCCCCCAAAATTCAACAAAAATAATGCTTTTTCCTGAAGTACCACCATCTTCTCTTTCCCCATGATCTTATTATCTGCATCTTCTTGCTTTTTGCTGTCCTCTCTCCTTTCTCCATCTTTGGTAAAACCTGCAATACCCTCAAGCGAGTCTTGCCCTCTGGCCCTGGTTATCAAACTCAGGGTAGCAGAGGCACTGAAACTGAGGTATTTAATTACAAGCCATTACTTTCCATCTCACTTTAATTTTAGAATTAAATTTGATTTAATGGTTGGTTTGGATGCTATGTTCACACACACACACACACTTATGGTTCTTGCTTTTATGTTTCTGCTAGCTTGTTTTTGGTTTTGGATCTTGGGTTTTCCTCAATTTTATTTCTTGGTTATTGTCAGTTCTTTATTGGATTGTGAATTATGAGGTTTCGTTCTATGCTTCACTCTGTCCTTGTGGTGGTTGGTGATTGGGCTTATGTTAATACTTGAAAAGAAAGTCTTGAAGTGGAATCTGTGGGGTCTCTGTTATAGAAAATTTGATTATGGTTGATTGAGGCTTAATTAGAGGAGGGTTTGTATCACTTGATTATTAGGGTGTGCCGGCCAGTAGGAAGTCATTGATATAATTTCGTCAGAAGTTGTTGTGGGTCTGCTAAGCCAGATAACAAGTGTGGGGGATGATGTAGTGACCTTGCTGAAATTCTATGACAACAAATAGTACAATAACTTTTGTACTTGGTAATTCTTCTGGTACTGCTTTTCCTATCTCAAATTGATTTCTTATTAGTTTGCATATTTATCTGTGGATTATTTCTGCCCACCAGTGTTTTAGTTTTCTTTGCTGCTAGGAAAATTTGAATCTGGGTAATAGTTCCTGAATAAACCATTTTGAGACACTTCCTATAGAGATCATTTTTTCTGATAAAATTTTTTTCATATTGCATGACCCTGTCATCCTAGTGGAAGGACTTCTTGAAGGTTTAGGGAAAATGGACCTAGGGTTTGTCTAGTATGCGAACAAGGATATCAGGCACTTCTATTGTTTCACTACAGAACCTGCTTTTTTGGTGTCAACTCGCCACCTTGCCATGGTCAGAATATTCCACGTTGCACTTACATTGGAAGAACTGGAACTTTAGCTATCTTTGAGGACAGGTGTGGATTTTAAGTATAATAAAGCTTTATATACGAGGACACTGATTGAAATTGTGTTCCCTCTAATTCATGGAAGGTTTTGTCAATGTCAACTGGTTGGATCTATGTTACCTGATATTTATTGTATTAGGGTGTGGGACATGATTTAATGGTTTGACAGTTGGAATTAGTCAGCTTCATCTGTGTTACAAGAAGTATTTTAACAACTTAATCACAGAAGGCATCTTGCCCTTGGTGATTCTGAATTTCTGCCTGTAACCCCAGTTTCAAGACTAAATTAAGCTATGAGAAGAAGGTATTTCAAATCAAAATTTCCATTTTCAATGATAGGAATATTTCTGATAAAAATTAGTATATTGGTCCCCTCAAATTATAAAAAAATTTACCTTGCCCCAAGTCAAATTTCTGGGTCTGCTACTGATGCTAATATCTACTTTGATAAATGGATGGTCAAAACCAGTTGATTCATTTTTTTCTTATTTCCCTATTGTAAGAAATTCAATGAAACAAACTTATCAAATATCAAAAAATAAAAATTGCATGGGATGGTGCTTTCATTAGTTTTTATTTTTGTGGTTTTCAAAGGTTTTTATATGGCTTATAAGATGAAACTTCGATCAAGTCATTCAAGATGAATTATTGTGCTGAAGGTTGAAGACATCTCAAATCATGCTTCAATTACCCTATATGCTCTGATGTTGATTTAATTTGAAAGCGATATGGCATGAAGACTTACCAGAATTAGAAAATTAAGTTCTTTACATATGTAGTGTCGAGTATTTTGATATAACCAAATTCCAACATTGATAAAATACTGAGAGGTGTTTCCAACATGCAAACACAATTCTGATGGTGAAGCACCAACTCTGCTATTCCAACACCTAAATAAAGTATGGATGGGCGTTTTTAATGTTGGAAACATTGTTCTAATAGTATGGCACCAATGTTCTAATGCTTGAAACAAAAATGATCAGAATTTTCTATTTTTATCCCAGCAGCTTTATTCTTATGACTGACTGTAGCTGGGTAGAACACATAGATAGAATCCTATATAAAGGGTGATTGTATAGAGTTATGTAAACCAGAAACAGATAAAACCTCTGTTACCTTTCTATGCTGAAATTCTGTTTTTATATTTTTTACTTCACAAAATTATATAGTAGTACTATAATCCTATACTATTTGGGCTTTTTCAGTGGTTTGATTTCATTAATGTGAGAATGCAATCAGCCATTGGGTATTATCGTATCCTAGAGGCTATTCGTGTAATCCATATTTACACACAAGTAATCAGTTGGTGGGGGCAAATTAAACCTCAAGAAAAGTCATTGACCTTTGAAACTTTAACTTGAAATTTTTTCCATTATTTTTGGATTTTTGTCTTTGCATGTAGTTTGTGTCTGAAATACACTTGTTGCTCGTATGCAAGTTGTCCTCTAAAAACAGAAGCCAGTGTATTCATCCATGCAAAGAAATCCATGTTAAGAGCATTCCTCCTCCTAGCTCCTTCCACGAGAATTCCCTCTCTCTACCACCATATAGGGCTCAATAGAAACATTGAACCCAAAAGGATTCACTTCTTGATGTTTTTCTGTAGAGGCTATGTACCTTCCGCTCTAATTTTACAGCATTACAATGCGTGAAGCACAGTTGCATGCCTCTTAATCTTGAAGGTTCTTTCTAAACTACAAAGACCGCATAATCATACCTAAGAAATGGAAATGGAAAAATAACTCATTATTTTGGCCTTTTTTTTAAAAAAAATAAAATCTTGAAAAGGTCTGGAAAGGTATTCCTTGAATGTTTTGACCTCACCACACTATCTATCCAATGAAAAACCCAACTCTACTACCATCACCAACCATGAAAGAAAGAAACTTTCAAAAGTCCTAAACCCTCATGTTGTCTCTCCAAACACAAACACTGTACAGCTCTCACCCTTCAGTAGATCAACCATCTGAGCCTATGCCATGTTTACTCTCTGGCACCCTGTGCCAAAAGATGTTTCTCTCCATGCTAAACTGCCAATCCATTTCCCTAACAATGCCTTACTAGAAAGTTCAAGCTTCATCATTTCCGCTGCCTCATTTTCTAGAGGCATACGCACATTATTCCATCTTACCAGATGATTGAAACCCGTTACCTACCGCATGGGAAATTAATTTGAAGCTTCTCAATTCTCTTTGGTACCAGCTTTGGACTGACAAAAGAAATACCTTTAATGGTTTGTTAATTTTCACAATTATTAAATAAATCAATTGAAGAGTAAAAAGGAAACCCTACTAATCAACTAATTTCTTAATCACTTGGTGTGGTTCCCATGCAGCAGTCTTGGTTTATTAAGCTTTATGTTCTTGTGAGTTAAAAACTTGCGATCTAAATGAATCAATTTAATGTCTAAAATGTTTTGTTGTTTTTATATTTTGTCTTGTTATAAAAAGGTGGCTAGGAGCAGCATAAGGTTGTTTCATTTGCAACCTGGAGTCAAAGGTTAGAATTCTGAAATCACTCTCTGCTTACAGAGAGAAGGTTGTTTATATCTGAACCCTCCCTTTTTTCATATTTTGGCTCAGTTATAATTTCTAACATATATTTATATTAAACCCATCTTTCATTTTAGTAATTATGAACTTATGTGTTACAAGAGCAACATTTCATGTTTTGAGAGCAAATTCGTTGTTTCATAGTAGGTCTTCTCCATGCCTAGTGTCAAGAATATTGTCACGCAAGCGTGCACATATTCACACGGATGTGCAGACATCTGACTTAGCTGTCTATGCACTCTATACAAACAGAGCCCGTTTTGTCATATACAGTCATGGCCCTTTCCTTTGATTTTTATGTTCTAAAATGATGGTTTGTAGTTTCTTTTATGACTCTTTCTCTCTCTCACACACACATGTTTGCGCACACACACATGCACACAAATTTATAATCCATTTTGTTTACATGCAGGTGAAGCTCAACATTTGAATCAATCCCAATAAAGCCTTTGACCTGGCCACCCAACCCAACATGAAGCGTTCAAGTTTCAACCTCGAGTCTGAAGATGAGTCTGAAGTCAGCAGCCAAGTTGCCTCCAACGTATCCATCCAAGAAATCTCCCCTGATCCCTCCAAGGAAAGCGCCACCACTTCTTCCTCCCTCACAAATCCGTTAAGGCCCCAGCCAGATTGTGGCCTTCTTTCTCTCGACTTAACTCTCCAGTTCGATGCCACCACCGATGCTGAGTTGAAGGGCGTAGGCGGCACCAGTGATGAGTTGGCCGCTCGTGGTCCAGCAGCAGCGGCAGCAGGAATGCCCCGAATTTTTTCCTGCAATTATTGTAAGCGCAAGTTTTACAGCTCACAAGCTCTGGGTGGACACCAGAATGCACACAAGAGGGAGAGGACAATGGCAAAGCGGATGGGAATGTTTTCCGATAGGTATGCGAGCTTGGCTTCTCTACCTCTTCATGGTTCTTCGTTCCGGTCCCTTGGTATTGAAGCTCATTCCTCAACGCACCAAAGAATCTTTCCATCGACGGGGAGAGGAGGAGCAAGGTTTGATCAATGCTATTTCGGATTGCCAGGGTTTGTGGAAGTATACGATGAAGCAGAGCCGTTTTGGCCCGGGAGTTATCGCCAAATTGGGGAAGGGGGGAGTACTAACAATCTGCATTTCAATTCAGGACAAAGTTCAAGCTTGAATTTTCCAGCCAGGCCTCCATCACCAAGGGCGGATTCTTCTTCACCTGATCTTACTTTGAGGCTTTGAGCGTACCTCTTCCTCTCTAACTTGAATTCTCAAAATCATTCTCGCTTAAATTTGTGACTTAAATCCGGAGTTTTCTTTGTACAGTGAGATAAGATTACTGAATTTTTTTTTTTTTAAATAAATCGCCTTTTGTTGTTTGCCCCTTTTAGTTACTGAGATTTTGCCACTATTCTCCCTCTTGTTCACTTTTTATTAGTATTATTTTTTTCCTATTTTTATTATTTTAAGTAACAAATAAAAACACACAAAATTTTAACAAATAGTCGATCTTCAATGGGTGGTTACTGGTTGGGCTGAAATTCTCCTAGCAACGAGTCCATCATTTCAATTTCCTTGTGTGTGTGTCTCACGTCGTATTGGGCCTAGTTTCCTCATTACTTTTATTTTTTATTTAGGCTCTGTTTGCCCTCGGTAGCCATTAGTCAAGCTAATAGCTACTTCAACAGTGTTTGGTCAAATTTACCTTCCCACATTTTAACTTTCTTTTAAACTTTCGAGGGTAAAAATGTCAAATAACAAAAACAAGTTAGTCACCTCAAAAAACGTTACTTTTTTCCTTCCCAAACACAAATTTAACTATTTTTTTTAGTTAATTAATAGCTAGCTAAAAAAAACTAGCTAAATTTGTTCCTAAACCAAACCTTATTAGTTTCCTCTCTTTCAGCATAATAGAGCATATGAATGAATCTAGAGGGTCTAGGCTGCGCTCGGGTCGAATTTAATAATATTTGATGACTTTAATAATATTTTATTAATCATTAGATCAAAGTTATATAAATAAAAAATAAGGCTTAAATTTTGATTTCAAAACCCATTCTTCCTTGTCTTTGTCCCAACTCATATAGGGTAAGATCTGATCGGATTTCTGTTTAACTTGCCCTGTTCTCTTCCCTATACTTGGCATAAACATCCTTCTTGAATTATTTGGGCTTCGGACGACTGTGTCAAGCCAAGGTGAAGCTTAGATTAGTCAAGAACTAAAACAATAAAGATAAATTACACTGACATCCCTTGAGATATAGGTAGCTCATTTTATATTTGAGAAATCACTTTGACCTCTTCTATTTATAATGACTAAAAAATATGAACAAATTTTACTAATATCACATACTTTTACATATTAATCAAAATTTTCTTGTTCCTAATATATAAAACAAATCAAATTATTTATAAGTAAAATCATTTTGCATGATGATATTCCGATTAATTTTTATAGAATTAATAAGATTGTGTACTATTTTTTAGCATTTGTATGTCATATGAATAATTTGCTAATAAAATTTAAAAGTAGAATAAGTTAGGATAATCTCTCAAACATCAATAATAATGGGGCCGATTGAAACTTCAATTTTTAGTAACTTTTAGTATTTTTTTTATTAAAAGTTAGTAGTTAAAATTTTTTATGTGTTTGGTAAAATAAGTAATAATTTATAGTAACTTTTAGTAATTTTTGTCAAATTTTAGATATTTGATAAAATTTTTAGCAAATAACTTGTCACTTGACAATATTCAAATTTAAACTCCGTACTCAAAATTTTTGTCATTTAATGAACGCTATTACAAGTGTCATTCAACGAACGCTATTGCCACTTGATAATATCCAAATTAATTTGAAAGTAGGCGAAAAATTTGAAGCTTGAATTTAGGTATCATCAAATTCACCTCTGATTTATTCGTTGCTATCCCTAGTTCATTCATTTCTTGCCACTTGTTGGTATGATAGTAATTTGAGCGGGATATAGAGGACAATTAGTGAGGCGACAAACATGAAAGGCATACAAGTGATGGTTCGAGGCAAGTCCAAGGCAATTGAGGACAAATGGGGCTGGGTACAAAGGTCCTTGGTGTACGCGTTTGAGGGCCGAAAGCCAAACCGCGTTGACTCTCTCTTGCTTTATCTACCTCGTGAGCGAATGCACAATAGGCCAATAGGATTTTAGGAGCATTGACTTTGTGTTTGCTTAGGAGTGAAAAATTCACTATTAGGCATCCTTTGGAATTCTGAAAAATAAAATAAATTTTAAAAAATTTTATTTTATTTCCCACCATTATTAATTTAAAATTTTTTCATTTTTACTAAAAACCTAAAATTCACTTAAAAAAATTAAAAATTTAAAAAGAGGTTAACCGAATGTGTAAATTTTTATTGACAATCATATTCTCTTAGTTGAAAGCTTTTAAACGAGTACCATTGTTACTATTTTTTATGAATTTTTTTGAATCCGTGGGAACGAATTTGAAAAACTGTTCCTACGATTTTGAAAAAATGAGTGTTATTTTTTGAATCCGTTAGAACGGTTTTACCAAATAATTCTAACGGATTTTTCCACTAAAATTAACCCAAATCACATTTTTTTTTTATTTTTTATCATTCTAAACGCCACCTATGATTGTAAAAATTAATGTTAAAATGATCATGTAACAATTTCCTTTAAATAGTGATAGTTTTCCCCTTTGAAAACACGTAGTCCATTTTAGACTTTTGATCCACTTGGTAGAACAAAATAAAAAATAAAATAACAATAAAAATAAATAAACACAAGAAATTAATAAAAAATAATCTCTTGCTTTTGCTCCTTCTAGCATAGAATGATAAAAAGATAAAAAAGAAAATGAAATTATATTACTACTCTTAAATAGATTAGTACTATAGTTTAACTATAATTTGAAATAGTATTGTCTACTTCTTCAAGCTTTATTTTTTTATTTAATTGTCTTAACCCCCTCTCTCTTTTTAAAGCCATTCCTTTTTACTATATTAGAGAAATGATTAATGGAGATTTTATAAAAGGGGCAGTGTAATTTTAGCAAAATTTTTAATTACTCTTCAAATGCCGCCCCCTTCCAATTCTTTTTTTTTTTTTTTCCTTTCTCTTTCATAATTTTTCAATTTCGTCCCCTTCAACGTTAGATACTGGATTCGTTATTATTATTTAACATTTTAGACTTTTTGTTTGGAGAGAGAGAGATGGTAAGATATAAAATTTATATTTTTATAATATTTTAAAGAATGTAAATCCCTAAAAAGTTAGAGATTTTGAAAATAAAAATTAAGTGGGACCTAATTAATAATTGTGTAAATTTTATATATAAAGGAAGCATAAATTTACCTTATTATTATTATTATTATTTTAATAAACGGTCTATTTGAAGCATAAATTAACTAGAAATTTTCATTAATCAGTTTTTCATATAAATATATTCGGACATCAGGTCACGTGTTGTGCCACAGGTGAATATAAATTAAAAAAAAAAAAAGAAAAAAACAAGCAAATGAACGAATAGAAAAGAAATTATGAGAACACAAGATGCATATGATCGGCACACAATGAGTGTGGCATACTAAATTTTCATTATTAAACCTCTAATAAAAGAGTACGGATTACAAAAACGAAAGAAAAATCTTGGAGAAATTTTTACAGAAACTGTTCTTACATTACTTTTCGTTTTTCTCTCATTTCAAATATTATTAAATCCAAATATGAATTTAAAATAGGTGTACAGTACATCTATATATAAAAGAGACAGAAAAATAATTCCAAACAGACTCTAAAATAGTCCTAAAAATTTTAAAGTTGCACCGCTCGGTAGGATGAACTTCCAGTGAGCTTTTCTTCTATCCAATGATGTTTTTATAATTCCCAATAACATCCAAAAAGTTCTCCAACGAACTTCAGCCTCCAGTTCAAGCTCTTTTGTATCTTCTAGTGAGCTCCTAGTAACTCGCTAGTGGCTTCCTATAGAGCTAAAAATTTTGCAACCCTACCATGGGAGGTAAGTCTATTGCACCCCTCAACTTTCTTTGTATTTGTATCGACCAATGTAAATATATCTAAATAGAGAGATATCTTTTTTAAGGTATCTACCATTTTACTAAAACCTAAGTAAAATTTAGTATTTTTGTACTCGAATTTATCTAGCTGTTCTTTATTTGTTCTCGTCCCAAATCATACAGTTTGCATTGTCAACGTAGTTAGGGATAAAGCCAATTTTTTTTCTTTACTTTTTTTTTGGGGGGGGAGGGGGAGGCAATTTTTAAGCTCTTATTTGGGGTCAAACTTAAGCCTAAAAAATTGATAATATTCGTAATAATATTTACAAATAAAAATAAAATAATATATTAAACATAGTTAATATATAACAATAATATATTACCAAAAATAAATTTTATATACAAATATCTACAAACAAAATTTAGTTTCACACCCAAGTGTTATGAATTTTATCAATTAAAGTAATATTAGACGCCTTTTTTTGTTGTCACACTGAATTTATAATAAATTTATTTGTTATGTTTTTCATCTGTTTCTAAACTTTATTTTTAACAAAGCTTATCAGTAACTATCTATTTTTCAGCATATGTATTTTTTTTTTTTTATAAATACAAAATATATTAAGTTGCACTTTGAATCTTAAAGACATATTGTAAAAACATAAATAATAGATATACAATATTATATATATACTAATTGAATAATTAACCGACATCATACGGGTAGCACATTTCGAATACTTTATTTTCATTTTTGTTTTTAACTTCAAACCCATTATAATACTTAATTCCAAACAGATTTTTAACAAAATTGGATGGTCTCGTGTTATCGTCCAATTACCATCCTACTCATGCTAATTGCAATTGAAATTGTGAACTTTTTATTAAAAGAATGAACTTTTTATTAGTTTCAACTCTCCTAGTTTGAGTAGAGTATGAGAGCAAAGATATTATAACCAATAAAAAGCTCAAATCCTGAATTGCTACTAAATAAAATAAAATAAAATAAAATAAAAACTCAAAATTTTAAGTGAAATTTAGATAAAGTTCAGACAAATGAAGTGAAATTTATCTTTTTTTTTTTTTTAACTCACAGAGGATCACAATTAAGAACCTGTTTGGCGCTCTAAAACTAGTAAAAACTTCTGAAAATTTATAAAATTCTTTAATACATTTTGCACTTTTCATACTTTGTGAAATTTCTATAAATTTATATATCCCAACAAATTTTTATAAACCTTAATAAATTTGTTACAAATCTTAATAATATTTCACAAACCCCAATAACTTATTTACAAATTCTAAAAATTTTTTAATCACTTTTAATAAATTCTGATACAAAACGGTTCTAACGGAGCTAAAAAAATCATTCAGACGGTTTTATTTTTTCAAAAAATTGATGTAAAAGTTAAAAAATTTTACTATTCATCTTTGAAAAATGTAATTTGATGGTTCTGTGCCGAACGCTAAAAAGTTCTCCGATTCATATTTTTTACTATTTTTCACTGTGCCAAGCAGATGTTAAGTTTTGAATGCCCTTAATTAAAATGATAAATGCACAACATGGGATCTCTAAAGTATTATTTGAAGGCAGATTAGCGTGAAAAGTCAATACGTTTTCCACAAACGCGTAGGGGGATTAGATCGAATCCTTATTAGTTAGCGCAGAACGTGACGCAAAGACTTCAAAGTCGTAGCAGCAATTGTCCTTTAATTTCTTAGGTTTGATCACACGATTTTTAACAAATTATTTGCCCAATTAACACGTCAAGGACCCCACATAAAAGCGGTCAAATGCATCTCTGTTTCAACGGTCGAGATGTAAATAATAATTTGTCGCTAGGGTCACTTGACCTGGCCAACTCCAGCGCAATTTAGGAATTAGTTGTGTAAATTATGCGACTAAGATAGCATTTGGCGTACTAGATTTTGTTAAAAATCTTTTAAAATTATTTATTTTTTATCTTATTTTACGAATTATCAACTCACAATTTATCTTATTTTATCTTATTTTAGCTCACTTTTTATCATCCAAACATACCATATTTACATCAACGGCAAGCAAACGCGGTTGACTCTGCATTTCTTTCTCAGTGTGTACAGGATTGGACTCAAAATTTATAATTAGTGAGAATAAAATTATATTTTAAAAATAAATAAGGACAAATGTGAAAAGATAGTGCGGATAAAAGTTTAATAATAATAGTACAAAAGTAAAATTATAAGTAAATGAGAACAAAATTAATAAAGTAATTGTATAATTTTTTAAATTAGAGAATTTTTATTCGGTCTACTCACACAGACATATATATATATATATATATATATATATATATGTGCGCGCGCGCGCGCGCAAATTTTATTTTGTTTTGAAATCTTGTTTAAAATTTTACTTTAAAGTATGTCTGTTTTTTTATTTGATAATAATTAAGGACTTGAAATTTTAACTTATTACAATTTTCCTCTTTAATAATGATTTTTCTCCTCAAAGTTGAACAGGTAGACATGAAAGTGCAAGTACAAAATAGTTATTAAGGGAAGAAATTGTAATTAATTAAAAATCGACTCTTACTTATTATCAAAAAAATCTCAAATAAAAAATAATAAAAGAAAATAAAAAATTCCTCTCTCTTGATTGATTATTAATTTTACAAAAAAAAAAAAAAAGTGGAAGAGAAAATAACATAAGAAATCAAACCTATTTCCTCTCAATTTTCCATCCACTTTGAGGGCCACTTTGACGTAGCTGAATTTAATTGAGAGAGGGGATCAACCATTGGACTTGGCAATGGAACGGTGGTAGATCTCAAGTGCATTGATTAATGATTGTTTGAAAACAAAAGGGGTGGCAATAGTGAGATTCTTCAGCAAAGGTTCAGCTTTTCTCTCAGTAATTTATTTATACAAGCAATAGCAGCAAAAGAAAAGCTACACAGAATGTCGAGCCCTCTGCTTGGTTTGCACTTTGTGCAGAGATGATGTTCAATCATTACTTTTAAAACTTTACTGTTTATAATTTTACATTATTAATTGCATATTCACATAATTTGTAGCTCCTAGTAATTAATTCCCTCCCTCCCTTTTTTTTCAATTAAATCCCTGCTTGGTTTTATTTTGAGGTCGGGGAAAAATCTGTAACCGCTATCCATGGGTATGCACTGAGTGAAATTTGTCCCGTGGCCCTAGCCAGTAAAGAACTACGAGGAGGTAAACCAACCTAGACAAGTCCTGGCTGACCGACTCAACCGAGAAAACTGTTAAATGGCCCTCCACAATTAGAGGAAGGACTACCCCCAAAAGCAGTTGAATCCAAAATTTATTGGTTCCAATCCCTTTAACCCACCATCTAAACCAACTCGACTATCCATTTGGAGGCCCCTGCTTGGTTTTCTTGGGTTCATTAAGAGTACATGGAGCGCAATCTCTTTCCGGCTCTTTATGCGTACTAGCATCAAGTCCAGACTACTATATTTTCAAGTAATCTACATGCATGATACAAATTACACATGAGATATTTAATGATTTTTTGTTCTTTTTACTTTTTTTTTTTTTAACAATTCCACTTCTTTAGACTATTTCTAAATACGAATTTTTGACTAAAACAACATTGACTAAAATTGTATTTTCTTTTTATTTTACTCTCTCAAATATAATATTTTTTAGTATAATACTTTTCTGCTACATTTTCAACCCATCTTTAAAATATAATTTCATTAGAAATAGTAATTTATCTTGATGAACATTATGAAAAAATCTCTACTAAAGATGTCAGAGTCAAGCAAATTATTGAAAGAATATGAATGAAGAAACCTAGTATAATGTAAGGAATATGGTAAAAGGCTAATAAAAGCTAAATCATCACGGAAGCATAGTTGACTTGCCAAAAAAAATAAATAAACTTTTCACAATAGGTCATGTACGACAGCAGCTTTTTCCAGCGCATATCAGAGCCCACGTGAAGGAATCGGTTCCAAAAAATAGTTTTCACAATTATTGTATTATTGTTATATTATTTTTTTTTTATCTTATCTTTCCTTTATATATTATCTTATTGTGTTTGAAGTCTCAAATTTTAAATACGAATCCTAAGTCTCTAAATAGGACTCATACTCTAAGCCCCCGTTTAGTAACGTTTCGTTTCTATTTTTCTGTTTATATTTTTAAAATTTTGTAAACTCACAACAGAAACATGTTTAATAAACATGTTTACGTTTTTTTGTTAAAAAAAAAAGAAAATATAAACAGAAAAAAAGTGTTTTCGCTTTTATTTTCTTTTCAGTTGTCAATATTTTGTTAATTTTAAAACTTTGTTTATTTTTATTACAGTACATAAAAATAAATTATTTTATTCAAATATTTTATAAAAATAAGTTATTTTAATAAATAATATAATTAAATTCAATAAATTAAATTAATTAATATAAATTATTTTTTAAAAATAATAAAACTAAATTAATTAATTTAATTTAATTTAGTAATTAATTATTGCTAAATTATCTGAAATAAATATCATAATTAATTTATTTAATTTAATAATTAAATTAATTTATATAAAATATTAATAATAAACAATTAAATTACATTAATTTTTATTTTAATTTAATAATAATTATTAAATTATTTTAAATAAATATCATAATTAAATTAAATTATTTATGATTTAATTAATTTAATTTATATAAAATATATTTTATTAAATTATTTTTATAAATAATTAAATTAATTTAATTAATTTAAAATAAATAATTTAATTTAATAATTAACCTTATTTAATTATTTATTTAATATGAAATATATTTTATTAAATTATTTTTAATAAATAATATAATTTAATATATTATATATTTATTGAATTAAATGATTTTAATAAATAATTTACTATATTAATTTAATTAATATAATTAATTAAATTAATATAAAATATATTTTGTTAAGTTTTATTAATTTTTTAAAACTAATAAAATTAAATATTTTCTAAAATAAAAAATTAATAATTATAAATAAACTTGCATTTTTAGACGCAGTTTCAGTTTTCATTTCAGAAAAAATAAACAGCAACTGAAAACAAAAAATAAAAAACTACAACAGAAGAACAATAAAAAAGACAGCGTTGTCGAACGGGTCATAAGGAAGAGATATCTAAAAATCTAGGTATTCTATTCTTTATCTATATTTAAGTCTTCTCTCTATCATATTTTATTTATGTAATATCAATTTATTAACAAAAGTTTGAGTATTTAAATAATATATGAGTAATATTTTAAGTGTTTTAATAATAATTAATGAAAGTTTTGAGTGATCAACTAAATAGTATTAAACTTCAGGCCATCCTGAGAACATATTTATAAAGTTACAACTCTATGAAAAAATATTTTCTAATTATCAAAAATTATTAAGATATTTTATAATTATTATGTAATTTTTAATAATTTTTAGATTATAAAAAATTATAAGTGAACATAAATTAAAAATTAGGAGTTTTAGTGAAATAGACATTTTAGAAAATTTAGTCAAATTAAATCAGAGGGGAGAGTTACAAATGTAAGGGTAAGCACTGTTTTGAATTTCAAAATGTAAACGTTAGTGGATATTAAAAAAACCCGAAAACCCCCTCCCCCCCTCTCTCTCTCTCTATATATATATATATGTATATATAATTGCCTTGTCATTACACATGTTTTTCGACTCAAATGAAGGAAAAAAAAAATCTAAGATCCTGTCTGGATATCAAAATTTATCAATTTTAATTAATTTTTATATTTTTTTTATTAAACTTTTTTATATATCATTTTTTATATTACATTTTTTTATTTTTATTTTTATTTAATATTTTAACTAATTTTTTTGTCAACTAAACACGACTAAGCTTAAAGCCATCGCAAATACGCAATTACGACTACTATAATAATACTATTCTATATTTACATTTATGAGTATACATTCAACATTCAAACACAAGACAGCTAAGCATCACACGTGGGCCCCACGGTCAAAACCCCCCAAATTATGGGTCATTTCTGTAATCTCACCTAAAAGCCAATGAGCAACAACAGCAACAGCTCTCGCTGTCTTTCTCTCTCTAGAAAGGAAGAGCAGCCGTTTCAGCAGAGCTATGGTGTCCGGGAGAATCAAGGGATCAACAGATGAGATGAATTGAAATAGATTGAATTCTCTGAACTGCCCTTAATTGATTCTCTCCTGCTTTTCTGTCTCACTGGTACGTTCTGATCTCTCTCTCTCTCTCTCTCTCTCTCTCTCCCCTTGTCTCGGATCATGTTGAAAGACAAAGATCTTTCGAGCGATGGTGTCTGTGGAGGGGAGAGCTTTCAGGCCAAGCTCTCGCAGCACATTTCTGAGAAAAATCTGGAGAACCCAGATGAGAAAATCGGGTTCCCTGAAAAGGGTATCGATTTTATGAGGAAATCACAGATGGGTTGTGATGGGTTTCAGTCAAAACCCTCAAAAACCGGGAATTCGGGCTCCCAGGAGCTTACCCTTAGCTATCTCTGTGAAAATTCGAAATTGGGTTTTCCCGAGAAAGAGATCATCGGGAAAAATTCACTGAATTCGTTTGAGAAAGTGAGTTATAAAGGAAAAGAAATAGTTTGTGAGGATCAAGATCGGGATGATAATAGATGGGTAGAGAGAGATTTTCTGCAACTGAATGAGGTCAAGGGGAATTCAACGAAGAGAGGTGGTGAGGATGATGAAACTGAGAGAGAAAACAGAGAGAAAAAGGCTAAGCTTGAGACTCTTAATCTATCTCTAGCTTTGCCTGATGTCTCTCTCTCTCTAGCTGCCTCGAATCCACTACCAAATGTTGATCCCCCAACAACCAAACCAAAGCCTAGTCGGAGTGTACAATCTTTGGCACCATCGAATAACAATACCCAGACAACATACTCTAATGATTTTACAGCAGCTTCATTGTCTTATTCCTATTCCCATGCATTTTCACACAACCCCAGTTGCTCGCTTACCCGAAATTCAACAGAGAATTATGATTATTCAGTTGGGAGCCATAGAAGAGACTGCGATCAGATTTGGAATGGTGGGGAGGGGACTAATGGATCGGTACATAGCCGATTTAGGCCAATTGGTGATGGTGGAGTTGCTCTTTCCAATCATGGTGGTGGAGTTTTCCCATTGTTACAAGGTAACAGGGCAGCAGTCAACAAGGATTCATGCAACAGTCTTCATCGAACAACAAGCTCTGATAACCATTCATTTTTTCCTTCTGAACTACCTGCAAGGCCATGGATGGACACCCAGTCTGGTGATTCAAGAGGAAGAGGTTCAGAGCACGTGAGAGGAGTGGAGAGTTTAGATGGGGGAAGAGCCCGCAAGATGTCTAGACCAGAGAGGATTCTTCGAGAAATTGTATCAGAGTCTATCCCTGTCATGTCTCAAATAATGCAAGAGCTTTCTGATGATGTGGTTCAATCAACAAAGGAATACTTGAAGAACCTTGTTGCAGCACCTGAGAAGAAAGACGAATTAGTGAATCTCCAGAACCGGTTGGAGAGAAGACCTGATCTCACCAAGGAAACGCTCTCTAAGTCTAACAGAAACCAATTGGAAATTTTGGTTGCCCTAAAAATGGGTCTTGGAAGTTTCTTATCTAGCAAAATTCACACTTCCACAACGGAGCTGGTGGAAGTATTCTTACTTGAAAGATGTCGGAATGTAAATTGCAAGAGAGTGTTGCCTGTTGAAGACTGTGACTGTAAGATTTGCTCAACAAAGAAAGGATTTTGTAGTGAGTGCATGTGTCCTGTTTGTTTGAAGTTTGACTGTGCCGCCAACACTTGCAGTTGGGTGGGCTGTGATGTTTGTTCCCATTGGTGCCATGCTGCCTGTGGCATCCAAACTAATCTCATAAAACCGGGTCCCAGCTTGAAGGGGCCCTTAGGGACAACCGAGATGCAATTTCACTGCCTTGGATGTGGTCATGCTTCAGAGATGTTTGGCTTTGTAAAGGATGTGTTCACGTCTTGTGCAGAGAAATGGGGCCTAGAAAACTTGGTGAAGGAGCTTGACTGTGTTAGGAAAATCTTTGAGGGAAGTGAAGATTTCAAAGGCAAGGAGTTGCATGTTAAGGCTGACGAAATGCTCTCTAAGCTTCAAAGTAAATTGATGTCTCCTGCAGATGTCTGCAATTTCATCTTTAAGTTTTTCAACTGTAAGTGTTAGAACCACTACTTTTAATTTTCAATTTAATAGTGAGCTCTTCTTATCAACTGAAAGCCTGGAAGATCTTATTCTTTGAAGTTCCTTTGCAAAGTATTTCTAGCAATTATTCTCTTTGACATTTGAAGCAAGATTCATGATAAGGATTTGATTGCACTTCTCGTCTTTTCATGATGGATTTTGTTGCCTACTGACAATATTTATCAGTTGAGGATATTTTTCCATTTTGATTACTAATCTTATACCTTGCATTGTGATTCTGATTGTCTGATAGCAATATGCTAATGGTTTGGTGTGTAGAAATGATGTTTGCAATTGTACGTCCTTGATATTGAAATTCAACCCCCTCCCCCCCCCCCCAAAGGGCACCCAAAAAAAACAGAGGAAAAAGGCATAGTGGGATTAATAGATCTATTCTGAGCACTACTGCATGTGTTTTTGTTTGTTTGATACTTGTATGGCATTCTTCATATCTTAAGGAGATACCTGACTATTAGTGAAATTGATCAAAATACTCCATTGGCAAGCAATTTTAGCTGGAGAACTAGGACTATCCTAAGAAATAAAATTATATTGAAGCATTTAAATTTTTAGGAGATAAGAAAGATTTCAACTCAGAAAATCCATAACTAATCTATTGACATGCTCTACTGAAATATTGTAGGGGAAGTCTTTTCTTTAGCCATCATCATACACTTGTGCTCAGCATAAGTAAAAATTCTTTTTCTCCTGTTGTTTGGCTGCAACATCACTGACTTCAAAATATTGGTGCACTCATCGCTTCTGATTACTCATTTTAAATTGTTGATTGAAAATTTTCTCATTTTCTCCTCAATCTATGCAGCTGCTATCTTCTTACAAATGCATTAATTTCTTATTCTGTTCTTTGTAATTTTAACACTCAACAACCATACTGTCTGGTGCTTAGCATGCAAACTTTTATTCTGTCTGGTGCTTCTGTTTTCTTCATTCCTCTCTCTTTCAATATAATGCGTGACCTTACTTTTGCTAATTGCACTTTTGGAAGACTCTTCCTATCTATATGTCTATGTTTTAGTAGCCCTTGCATGCATCAGTTACTCATTCTCCTTTATTGAAGGTTGTTTTAAATTTTGACTTATATCCATTTCCTTTGCGGGTTTTTCTGATTCACAGGCACAGATGGCATGTCAGACTTCCTCTCTGCCAGTATGCCACCAAAAGAGTCGCCAGCAACTCAAGCTGCTAACCTTGGAAAAGATGCAGCTCCTCTTCTAACTCCCAGCCTGCTGACTCCAAAGTCTTCCTTTTACAACATGAGCTCTCCAAATGGAAGGCTGGATTTGCTATCTCGTGATCTCCATCAAAGCGATGCGAACACTTCGGTCATGGGTGAGAAAATGATCGAAGATGAGTGGTCAGTGACACTATCAAAGAAAGATGGGTTTGACAGCTTGGAAAGCATTGTGCGGGTTAAGGAAGCAGAAGCCAGAATGTTCCAAACCCGGGCAGATGAAGCACGGAGAGAAGCAGAGCGTTACAGGCGGATGGTGCGGCTGAAGAGCGATCAATTGGAAATGGAGTATGCTCAGAAGTTTTCCAGACTGTGTTTGCAGGAAACCGAGGAGAGGAGGAGAAAAAAGTTGGAGGAGCTTAAGATTTTGGAGAACTCACAAGGTGATTATTACAAGATGAAGATGAGAATGCTAGCGGAGATTAAAGGCTTGATGGAGAGAATGGAGGCGACGAAGCAACAGTGGGTGTAATTCTTTTTTTTTTTTTCCCTTCTTCAAGTAGCATTAATGACATGACAATGGAATGGTTTTTAATTTAATTTGTGGTTTTTGCCATTTTGGATGATATGGTTATTTTCTTCAAGTGGAAATGGAATTATTGTTTCTTTTGTAAGATTTAGGATTATTCTGTTACTCTTTGCTTCACCATTTTTAGTAGTCCGACATGCAATTGATGTTTGATTAAAGTTGTCTGAAACCCACAGCAAATATTGAGATATTGCTGCATATACCGTGGCATTTTTCAGTTCTATTTTTGCAAGTCATTGTTGAACAGTACTGCCTGTCTTCCTGTTTATGGGTCTTTTAATTTTTTGAAACTAGTCTTTTAATTATTTGACTTGATATTTCAAATATGTAAGTATTGTAGCTGATGGTAGGTGGAATGGGTTTAATGAAGTTGGAAGCACCCTCTTTCTATATATATATATATATAATGCATGTTAAAAAAAAAAAAATAGTGGATTACAAGTCTTGATTTTTGGCATGTTATTAGTCTATAATCACTGTACGTTGTCCTCCAAACGTCACAAAATTCTTCTAAGAAAAGTTAAGTTAGGATGTTGTCTTGATCACGCTACCTGGAAGAATTATTCACTTGGGAGTTATGTGAAGTGGGAACAATTTGGAGAATGACGCACCCATCATGATGGAATTTGCTTCATATCAATAATACAGTTCTTGGAGATTTTTGTCAACTTTGCTCATCTGAATTGGGTCCCCCCCCCCCCAATCTCTCTCTCTCTCTATATATATATACACATATATGTGTATACATATATATAAACACACACATATATATATATACACACACACGCAAAGTGCGCACCCATTGTTTAGTCAAAAGAGATTTTGAAAGATAACATAACCTAACACTAACACTACGTGCGGTGGTGAATCGTTGTTAGACTTTTGTTGCAACAAAATAAAAATAATAAAAATTTCATTTATTTAGAAATTCAGGGCATGTTTAGTTAGATAGTAGGAGCTATCATCCTGCATTTAAATTTTATTTCACATTTAATTTAATTTAATTTAATTTTTTTAGGTAATATATATTAAATAACATTATTTATAATTTTATCTACATATAATTTCAATAAAAAAATTATATTTAAATGTAAGATAAAAATTAAAAATAAGATCCTATCTTTTATCTAACACTATACGTACCAAAAAAGAAATACATGTTTTAAGGACCCATGCTCTATTTTTTTTTTTTAATTTCTTAAAATAAAGTATTCCCCCAATGTAAAATTTGGTGGAGCTGCGCTAATCAACCACCAAAGCCGCCTTTCTCTTACATTTTCGTGTTTATAAATAAAAAATACATATGCTGTTCCAACAGTTTGTGAATATTTTATAATCTAGTTGTCTTATTTCTATAATATATTAATGTAGGGGCGTATCTTATCTTATTTCCATAGAATATTAATTCTGACATTTGTCGTGTATTAAGATCCATTAACCCTCCAAATTTATTAGTCCGGCCGACAAGTGGGTCAAGCTCAATTCCCACTTTGGCACAAGTTTAAGGGCCGTTGGGAGGACCAAAAGTGATTAAAAATTGAAAAAAAAAAAATAAGAAATGTCAGTCACTTTCTGTTATTTGAAAAAATAATCAAAAAGTGATCAAAATAATTCAGGTTTAAAGAGACTGCAGTAAAAAAATAAACGGTTGAGATTTCTTTACACTTTAATGACATTTAATATTTGACATTCTGTATTAATTATGCTCCAATCAGATTTTTTAAACTTTTATTTTATTTTGAAAATAAATTTAATTAAAATAAATTAGAACAATTAGATTAAGTATAAAGAAATCTCAATTATTTATTTTTCACTACAGCCCTTGCAGTGAATTTTTTCACTGCAGTCCCCTTGAACTCAAAATAATCCGTCAGAATACTAACGGTTTTGTTCAAAAAGCAGTGCCAAAAATGACAAATATTAAAAAAATAAGAAAAAGTGTGTAACTTTTTATAACCTTTTATAAAAGTTTATAAAATTTAAATTTTATAAAAAAATGCACGAAAAATAAAAAATAAAAAAGTTAGTAAACATAGATAAATATTTGTAATTTTTTATAACTTTTGATGATTTTTAATCTAACTAAATGGGGCCTAAAAGTTTTAGTCACCTTCACCTCACCTTCCTCTTTAATAAAATAAAATATATTTGATGGTCCTTTCGATGTCAATAAAAAAATGAAAAAAAAAAGGTTCTCTCCCACGTGTCGCTTTCTGTGCTAATTTCTTGTCATCCGGAATAAACCTGTATAATATTACTGAGCATATTTTCTTCGCAACACATTCTCCTTCCAACTCTTGGGCCACGTTAATTTACCGGATATAATTAGAGAAGGGAGACGTTAGTCTACCGTTTTTTATAAAGTTAAATTTAGTTCTATGTTTAATTTATATTATTAAAATTCTTGACTAGATTTTATATCTCAAAATAAGGATAAATAATACTTCTAAACGAGATAACATACCTCTTATTTCAAATTTACTTTTCGTTAAAATCTAACCAAACCAAACCAATCCAAGCATTTTCCTACTAGATGGGGTCAGTTATATGGATTTGTCGATACCAATTAGATCTGTTTAGGGGCATGTCCTCCGATAAATCTAGGTAGGTCAGGTCATGTTTAATGGTTTCTTTCCAACTTCTCTTGAGTCTTCCTCTACCTCTCCTACTCCTGGCAATCTCCATACTTTCACACCTTCTAACAGGTGCCTCTGTTGGACGCCTTCTAACATGGCCAAACCATCTTAATTGATTTTCTCTCATTTTATCTTCAATCGGTGCTATTCCTACTTTGCACCTAATCTCCTCGTTCCTAATCTTATCTTTCCTTGTAATCCCGCACATCCATCTTAGCATCCCCATCTCCGCAACTGCCATCTTCTGACTATGATTATGTTTTACTGCCCAACACTCTGATCCATATAACAGCGCTGGTCTAACCGCTACCTTATAATACTTTCCTTTCACCTTGAGGGGGATTTTTCGGTCGCACAAAACCCCCGAAGCACTCCTTCATTTGGTCCACCCAGCTTGAATCCTGTGACTTACATCAGTATCAATCCCTCCATCTTGTTACACCATAGATCCAAAGTACCTAAATTTATCTTTCTCTATAATCTTTTGTGTGCCTAAACTTACTTCTATACTACTCGTTATTCTATTTTGACTAAACTTACATTCCATATATTCCGTCTTGCATCGGCTTAGCCTAAACCCTTTTGTTTCTAACGTATCCCGCCACAATTCTAGATTAGCATTCACTCATTCTCTCGTCTCATCTACTAAAACAATATCATCTGCAAATAGCATACACCACGGCACCTCATCCTGAATATGTCATGTAATCTAAAAAGTTAAAATTATTTTTATCATATTTCATGTTAGTTATATCTTTTATCTCACTTTGTAACACCAATCAAACATTAAAAAAATAATCTCAAATTATATTTAATTTCACATATTATTTAGTAGTATTATGTATATGCTATCGTATAATTCTTTCAATCAAATATAGTTTCGAGGGACTTGGTATTTGGTACCAAAATCTAAAATTAGTTTTTTTATTTTTTTTTATACAAATCGAGAAATGTATGCGCAAATAGATGTTCTTGATTTTTGTGAATAAAATGGATAAAATTGAATTTTTATTTAAAAATGTAGCTTTCGATTTTTTTTCCCCGCAAGCACACCTTAGGTTTTACCATTCAGACTTGAAATTACACGAGTTTATGCCCTTCCAAGACGTTAAAAATTTTGTCAAATGAGCTGTAGATAATCTATTCATAATTCTTCATCTTGAGAAAGTTCCCAAAAAAAGAAAAAGAAAAAAGGGGGGTCAAATCAAGAGTTCCACTGTAAGAAAGAAATTAAAATGCATCGCATCACTCAAAATAGTTTTATATTCTCCCATAAAAATTAAAGAACAATTATTCAAAAGATTCCTTATCAAATTAACTTTTGGCAGGAAATTATACTTTACTATAGTGTTCACATGTATAGTAAAAAGTTATAAATTTATATAGCGATAGAGTTTAAAATTAGACATTATTGTATCAGGAAATTTTGATATGATTCGACAAATTTTCAATGTTACCAACGTTGTTACGTTTATTGTGTTTCAATCCATTCTATATAATCATAATCTCAATTGTAGCAAAAAAAAAAAAATCATATTAATAATAACAATAAACAAAAAAAGAGAAGAAGTAGATATAGCATCGTTGCATTAGCTAGATTTACTTTGTCCTCGTTTGGTTTGCTGATAAATAACAAAAAATTTTATAAATCTCTGTTAATTTTATATCATATCAACTTTTCTATTTCATTGCACGCATTACGAACTCTCAATTTATCTCAATTTTTCTTACTCCAAACACCCCCTTTTTTTTTTTTTTTTTGTTAGAGCTAAGATTGATTACAAGAGACCTAGGGTTGTTATACAAACTTCAACTTAATTACCAAAAGAAAAAGAAATGCAACTTTCAAACTTCATCACCATGAACATCTCCTTGCAACAAATGGAAAACATTTGACGACCTTTATTGATTATTCTGAAACATCACTGAAACGGAGGTATTGTTTCCTTAAAATAAGCGAAACAATAACAAATTTTAATTTAGGGCTGAGTGATGAATAACAACAAATTAATGTGGGCACCAAAAAAAATAAAAAGAAAAAAAACACACTGATCTTGGATAATATTATTTATTTGTAAGTTTTAGGAAGGAGAACGGTGAGGCCGACAGAGATTGCAAAGAGAAGTATTAGGAGTCCAGTGAAGTTGACGATCCGAGCTTCTCTGCCTCTCTCAAGCTTTGAGAAGATAAATTCCTCAGTCAAGCCAGTGAGAGCACTCACAACTGCCATTAAGAAGATGACAATGCAGACGAAGATGTGCCACGGTACAAGACTATCCCTTAGTCCACTCTCTGCACCAGGCCACAGGAAGGAGAAGAATCCTAGGACCCACTGATCAGAACAATAACCCAATTTGGTTAGTTTCAGAATCAATTAATGCTCAATCATCAATCCCAAGTCACATCAGCTTATATGATAGATAATTTTCATTGATATCGTGTCAACTTAACATATTTATTGGTACTCAAATTCAAAAAATTCATTAATATAATTTAAATATGTAGATTGTATTTACTAATTATATGACATTTATAAATAGATTTTTAATGTAATTGCCATTTTATCTTGAAAAAAAATATATTTCCACCACATAAGTTGATATCACAATAAACTATATTCACTAAATATTTTTTTCACATCTAATGGTAGGTATCATATATTCCAAAAGCATTTAATAATTTTGGCTAGAACGATAATTTTCACAAAGTAATTTATGAGAATAAGATGCCAAAGTAATGTTTACTTATTTACTTAAACTAATTTACAGTATAATTTATTTAATTTATAATAAGAATAAAATTATATAAAAAAAATACACATAATGTAAGGGTCGACCTGAATCCTATGATGAATCAACTCATTTTACGTCCTTAATTTACTAGCTTATCGGATTTCCTTTGAAACAATTATGCAAATGACCCTCATACAGCGTAACTGTCTCCGTGGTTTTAATATACAAGATAGGATTGATACATGATTCTACAAAATTTTGAATTATATATAATATATAGAAGTTGTTTTCTTACCTGGTGAAATATTACTAAGTTAATAAAGAATTTCCTACGTACCTTCGCCGGCAAATATAAGAAACCCAACTATTGTGAAAAATGGGTGCAGCTGCCAAACATAATTAACCAAAGAAAACATTATCAATTAATGAGAAATAACTAATTCAGACATGCAGTAACTAGAGAGGTGAAGAAACTGATGTCTGTATGAAGAAATTACGTTGAAAATCTTCTGTTTGGAGTCTGATTCGAAAGCAAGGCCACCCTGGAAGTTGAGGAGCCAAACAAGAACAAGGGTGATGATTGCTGTGGCTACCAAATGAGCAAACACGGTGACTGGTAATGCTGAAACATTGAAGCTTGAACGATGCCCAGCAGCCATCGCACAAGTGTGAGAGAAGGGAGAGAAAGAAAGGACACACTTACAATTCGAGGTTCAGCGGGTCCAATAGTGGGCGTGTGTATATATATACATATATATATATTATTAGCAGTATTATTTTATAGTGTATTTCCTCCTATCATTTATTTATTTTTATTTATAAAATCAATTCTAAGTTAGGTAATTTAAGATATATTCGGTATCTTATAAATACTATTGGATTCTTTTATTGTCTTCCTTAATTAGCATTCTTGTATCTATATAATTCTATTTGACTATTTTGATTTAATAAAAAAAAAATGATACCCAATTGTAAGCTTATTATAGTACCTTTTCTTGAATCTTTGATTTCTTCTTCTCTTACTAAAATAAAATTTGAGATATCATGACGTTTTTAAAATACTGAAAAAAAAAATAAATATTAATAAAAGCTTTAATGGCACTAATGAGACGTTTATTATAAATTTTGTTTTTTTTACAGTATGAGGAAATATACAACACCTAATTCTAGATGTTAAATATACTATATCAACATTTGATTCCATATTTATAAATATCAAATATTATCATAATTTTGTATACCTGCTATAATGATTCAAATCTCCACGGTACAATAAGTAAATATAGAAGGAAGATAGCATAGTTGCATTAGTTAAATTTATTTATTTATTTATTTATTTTTTTGAGGGCTAAGATTGATTGTGTAAATATGTATAAAAGAGATCTAGAGTTCTTGCACGAACTTCAACTTTTTTTTTTTGGAAAGGTAGCTTCAACTTAAATTAAAAAGAAAAAAAAAAAAGGAGCAAGTTTCAAACTTCATCGCCATGAACATCTCCTCGCAACAAATGGGAAACATTTTACGACCTTTATTAATTATTGTGAAACATTACTGAAATGGAGGTACTGCTTTCTTAAAATAAGCGAAACGTAACAAATTTAGGGCTGAGTGGACAACAAGAAGTTAATGTAGCCATGTAGGCATGAAAAAAAAAATAAAAAAGAAAAAAATACATAGATATTTTGGACAATATTATAAATTATTTATAAGTTCTGGGAAGGACAACAGTGAGGCCGACAGAGATAGCAAATAGAAGTATTAAGAGTCCAGTGAAGTTGACGATCCGAGCTTCTTCGCCTCGCACAAGTCCTGAGAGGATAAACTCCTCAGTCAAACCAGTGAGAGCACTCACAATTGCCATGAAGAAGATGACAATGCCGATGAAGACGTGCCAGGGTACGAGACTGCCCCTTGCTCCGCTCTCTGCACCGGGCCACAAGAAGGACAAGAACCCTAGGACCCACTGATCATACCAATCATTTGGGACCCAATTTGGTTAGTTTCAGAACCAATTAATGCTCAATCATCAATCCCAATTCACATCAACTTATATAATTTTGATTGCTGTCGTGTCAACTTAATAAATTTATTAGTATTCAAATTTTAAAAAATCCCCTAAAATAATTTAAATAGATTGTATTTACTAATTGGCACACGATACCATAGGAAGGTATATGTCCACCACATAAGGTAATAGATTACCTTCGCTAAATATTTTCTCCACGTCTAATGGTATATGGCAGTTGTAGCACACATTCTAAAAGCAAGTGATGATTTTGCCTTCAGTGATGCTATTCTGATGAAATAATTTACAAGCATGTAACGATTTTGGCTTGAGTGATACTGTTCTGGTAAAATAATTTACGAGAATAAAATGTCAAAATGACGTGTAAATGATAATTTTACAGTTACAGTACTATATATTAGGGGTGTATTCATTTAACTTAAGTGGTAAGTTCAAAAATTTTTATATTACTCTAATAACTAATTAAGGAAAATATTTCCAACATAATATCATTTTCTTTTGATTCGTAAGTCAAGTGCAAGTTAGAATTTGGCAAGTGTAAAAAGTATAAAATGATTATCTTATCATTTTTGACTTTTAATTAGCTTTTAGTTTTAATTTTAATATATTATGAAGGGTAAAATTGTTAATGCACAAAGTTACAACAAAAATTAGCTAATTACAAGAAGTTAACTTTTTTGCTTAATAATAATAATAATAATAATTTTTTAACTAGAATTAATTAAAAAAAAAGGTTAAGCTTTTTTCTCCCGAACAGTACATTCAAAACCACTCATTTTGTTTTCCAACTATTTGTGAGGAAATGCTTGCACTTCAATTTTACAACAACAACAACAACAACAATGATATAATGATATAGGCAGATAGTGATAGCAACAAGATTTAAAGCTTCAAGTGTGTCATACTCAAGAGTATGTTAAAATTTGATGGAGCAATTAATTTACCTGAATCCCAAATAAGCAGATGGTGGCCATGCCAATCCAGGAATGGAAGCTATACATGTCTATAAAGCCAACCTCATCGTGAAACTTGAAGACTGCGTAAATCCCCAAAATTCCAGCAAGGAGAGCAATCAACTGCAATAGGAGGTGAATTACTTTATGTGCATCTCTCGTTCCTCCAGGGATTGACTTGTATGCCATGATAGCTGATTCAAATCATATATATATATTCACTTAAATTTACAGCACACACACACACACATATATATATATATGTCAAACCATTAACTTGTTTTCCTATAAAATAAAATTCTATCATATATATACAAATTACAAATTTCTTACCTTCGCCGGCAAATATAAGAAACCCAATTATCATGAAAAATGGGTGCAGCTGCCAAACATAACCAAAGAAAACATTATCAAATAATGAGAAAAGCTCAGGCAGTAGCTAGAAAGGTGAAGAAGAAGCTAATGCCTGTGCGAAGAAAATACATTGAAAATCTTGTTTTTGAAGTCTGATTCGAAGGCAAGGCCACCCTGAAATTTAAGGAGCCATACAAGAACAAGCGTGATGATTGCTATGGCTACCAAATGAGCAAACACGGTGACTGGTAATGCTGAAACGTTATAGTTGGAACGATACCTAGTAGCCATCGCGCAAAGTGAGAGAAGGGTGAGAAAGAAAGGATACACTTACAATTCGAGGTTCAGCAGATTCACCAGTGCGTGTATGGATATATATATAGATATATTAAATCAAGAATCTTAAGATCAAAATGCCAATAACTTCTTGTCATACACACATTGGGAGCTCCGTACAAGGAGATATATACGAACAAAGATGAAACGCTGAAAAACACAAGAGGCCGGCTACCCAAAAGTTGGCAAGTCCAATGATACAAGGAAAACATTGTTGTCATTTGTTTATTAAGGTTCTATGTGTAGTTTAAATCTGCGGAAAGTTTTGGTCAAATGTCATGACACCATGATCATGGCTCAAAGTTAGACTCTTTGTTTTTGTTTTTGTTCATTATATATATGTTAAAATAAAAATAAAATAACATTAATTGGCTTGATCGCATCCCGTCACAATCAGACAAGTAATCCAAATTTAGCTAAGTTTTCTGTCTTCATGGTTCAATTAATTTGCTTTCAGTGGAGATTTTGAGTTAATAAAAACCGTTTGTTTGGTAGAAAACAGAGTCGCGTTGTCCTTCTTTCTTTACTGTACTCATTAAGGGCCGCTTGATAAAGTTTTTTTTTGGGGGGGGGGGGGGGGGGGGTTTCAATATTTTGTGTTTGTTTTTAAAATTTTGAAAATTGAAAAAAAAAGTACGGTAATGATTTTATTTTCATTTTTTAAATAAATTAATAATTATGAAAACGGATAAAATTTATTTTCATTTGTTTTTAAAATTTTATTTTTTAATTTTGTCACCCACTATTATAGAACTATCACCGTTCACCAATCATTAATATTATAAAAAATTACCATTTTACTCTCACGTCCATTTTCAACTTAAATTTACATTCTAACTTTCAAAAGTCTAATAAATAATTATTGAACCATTTATAATCAATATACTAGTTTTCGATCCGATCCAAACTCATGTCATAAAATAATCATTTCTTTCTTGAATTCTCTTTTTCTTATATTTTTATTTTGATCATTTCAAAAGATTTATAATTATTTTTTAACAAGTTTTATACCGATTTAACAAATTTATACCTAAAAAATCTTTTTCACTAATATTGTTCCTAATTTTCTCCCTTCGAAGATGAAAATAAAACATGATTTTGTTTTTGGTACGTAGAAGAGCCCGTAAATTGATGGAATTAATTAATACCTCTTGTGCCCAATGTGGTTTCTTTTTCTCTTTTTCTTTCTTTTTCTTTAATGTTTGGGTTAACTTAACTTAGAACTGAAAAAAAAAATTAGGACAATTATTAATGAGTCATTATATTAAAGCCGCTATGAGTGGACGTCTAATTGGAGTAATTGTTCCCAATCACTTGAAAATTAAATTATATTTATACTTTATTTTTTTTTTCCCTTATGTACCCTAAAATTTTATTTTTATCCTTATTTATTCTTTTTTCACTTTTTCCCCCACTCACTTGAAATTATATTTTTATTTCTAATAATTATAAATTCTGAATCAACCTCTGCAAACTCCACATCCTTAACCAAAAAAATCGACTTCACTGCTGAAGTTGATCTTCTTCAAGTCTCATACAAAAACATATATAAACTGAATCGTTTGTAAAACAAATAAAGAATAATAATAAACAATAGGTTGAACTCTCACAACAATCAACGAGCTCCTCAAATGGGCCGGAGCCTTTACAAGATCCATGTTTTGGCATGACAAAAAAAATAAAATAAAATACACACACTCATTTTTTTTTTTTTTTCAATTGAAAAAGCATCCATAAATTATAAGTGTATTCAAGGGGGAAAAAAAAGGAAGAAGAAGAGCAATCCATAATTATGCATTAATTAATTAAAAAACATAACGAGCAAGAGCAACGGAGAGATCAACTGTAATGCCAAACAAAAGGATTGATAGAGCAGTGAAGTTGACCAAACGACCCTCCGCGCTGTCCCGGAGCTGAAGCTGTGTCTCTCTCTGCATCAAACCAGTCTCAGCCGTGCATATAGCCATGTACAAAAGTGCCCTACCAAAACTTGTGTGCCATGGAAGTGCTCTTGCTTTTGAAATATCTGATCTTGGAAACATGAAGTATGTGAACCCAAACAGCCACTGTCGTCAAACATTTAAATTACAAATTAGTTAAAACAATATAGCAAAAATTTCGGCTTTACCAAAAATACTAAAAATCTCCCCCCCCCAAAAAAAGTCTAACTTTTTGCTTACTGCACAAATTATAAGGCGACAACTTTTATTAATTTTTACTAACTTGTTACCACTTTAAACGTACTCTTCATTTATTCAAAAAGCACTATTTATTTTGTGGGCAAGGCTTTACTTGTCCCCTTAATTTTTATCTTGAAAATATATCTGACAATTTAATTTCATTATATAATTGTCATTAATCTTAATTTTTCAAATTTTTACTCTCTTAGTCTTTATTTCACATGGCAACCTTTCTTTCTCTTTAACAAATAATATTGATTCTTTTATCACTCTTAGCCTTGACATCACTCGCTGATCTCTTCTCTAGCCGACAATCAAAAGCCATCCTCCCAACCCCAATATGCTCACTCACTTCTCAATCAAGGTAAATTTAAAAAAAAAATAAATAAATAAAGGTTTTGGGATTTCATATTCAATAGGTCCCTTTAACAAAAATTTAAGTCCTCTCCTAAATACTATCCTATCATTTTAATAGTATTTCTTTTAACAACTTTAACCATAGATTAATAACATTTTTCTTTCACCTAAACAAAGTTTTTTTTTTGGTTCCTTTGTTTCTTTTGCATCAATGTGTTTGGCTCGTGGCTTTGCTTGGGTTCGCTAAGTCACCTGCCAAACAAACCTTTCGAGCTTGGCTTTAAATAGCGGGTAAAGAGTAGGCATAATGGATACAGATAGAGCGGAAATAAAATAACTAAAATTTAATGTAATATCCACCACCTCGCTAATGGATTATACCCTCAGCCTTAAAACAATGATTGGGAGCTAGCTAGCGAAGTTGGGACTGTTACCTGCAAGCCAAACAAGATGAATGTGGCCATGCCTATCCAAGAATGCAAGCTGTACATATGGATTGTCCTTATCCTATCATGAAATTTGAAGGCAGCATAAATCCCAACAATCCCCAGTACAATAGCACTTAGGTGGAGAATCAAGTGAAAGAATTTTTGAGTCTCCCTTTCTGCTCTTACTGTCTTGTACGCCATAGCCGCTGCTCATATATATATGTGTATATATATATATATATATAACACACCATAATGCAAGTGAATCATATATTATATCATTTGTTTTCTGAAAACTTTTGGGAGGCCAACAGAGATGTAATTAGAAAATTAATTTAAATTAAGAAAAAGAAAGCATGGGAAAAAAAAAAAAAAAAAAAAAAACAACAACAATAACAACAATTTGTACCTTCACCAGCAAAGAGGATGAATCCAAAGAACATAAGAAATGGATGAACCTGCTCAACCCCCCAAAAAAAAAAATGATCATCATTAGTACAAAAAGTCTATGTATATATATTAATTTGTGGAAGATATTAACGTAGAAAGGTTGTTTGGGAAGAGGGATTGATGTCCTTTACATTGAAAACACGATGAGCATCGTCAGAATCAAGGTCGAGACCCTCGCGAAAATGCAGCAACCAAACAAGCAAGAGGATGAGGGAAGTCAGACCAAAGACGTGCGCTAGCACTGTAATGCGAGAGGCAGTGGTGCGATACCTAAGTCTCATCTGTTCAATCGGATCCATTTCTGCCCAGTAGGAAAGAAAGACCAGCTGAAAACCTTGTAATATTTCAGTTTCAGTGAAAATTCTTGGACATCAACGGGGTATTTATGATATGTTCTGCTAAAATCTTAAAACAGAGTACGGTTTTTCTCTTTTTTTTTTTAAATTTATTTATTGGGATTGCTTGAGGTGTTGGGTTTCGAACTTTGGAAAGCTTCAACAGAAGGGAATCATGCCAGCTAGCTAAAAGACTAATTGCTTAAGGGACCTAAATTCTCTGCAAGGCCTGGTTGGTGGAACAAAAATTTAGTAAAAAGTACAATAAAAATAGAAAGATGTGATATAAATGTGATATATGAAAAAATTTGATTGGAGAAAAATACAAAAATTAGTTAAAGTTAATGAGTTTTGATGGATTTTAGTTCCACCAAAGGGGGTGACAAAGC
The DNA here is from genome assembly GCA_019916065.1 of Vitellaria paradoxa. Lineage (NCBI taxonomy): Eukaryota > Viridiplantae > Streptophyta > Magnoliopsida > Ericales > Sapotaceae > Vitellaria > Vitellaria paradoxa. The sequence goes on along the minus strand of CM034237.1, from coordinate 2,180,020 downwards.
GAGATTCGCCCTTCAATAGTTTGTGAACTCCTTTTAAAAAATAAAAATAAAAAAGTGGGAAGACTAGGATCAACATTAATGGAACAAAGTCGGTCACAATGGAATAAAGCAAAGGAAAGAATCAAAGGCGCATTGTGGCGGTTCCAAGTAAAGCCGCCTTCTGGAATGCAAATCCAATGCTCTTTCTCTGTTCCGAGATAGATCATATATCCCTTTATCTATGTTCTCTATTAAAAAGATGAAGAGCAGTTAAATCAAACTTCTTAATTCCTGTCTGAACAGACTTTTTTAGATGGAAGTTTTCTGATCCTTCCTATGCCATGGGCATTGTTGTCTTAGTTCTATGCTTAAAAAAAAAAAAAGAAAAAAAAATGAATCAAAGCAGAAAATTTTCAGGAGTTTCAATTTAGCTTCGCTACCTCATTGCTTGAAACTTGTTGGCTCTACTGGTAAATGATGCAAGGCCCTTTTTTTGAGGGGGGGGGGGGGGGTGACTGAGTTCCTCGCTGGCCGTTCACTTGTATCTCTCTAACTAATCGAAGGTTCAATTGTACTCTTTGGTTGATATATCAAATTAAAATCTATCAATTTTTACTAATTTTTTTATTTTTTTAATCAAATTTCACTACATATATTACTTTTACATTAAATTTTTATATTTTTATTATATTTTTTGACCAAGCAAACATCCTCTAATGCATACCTAGCTATCTTCCACAGAGTTTGGCTACAGCAACCCCACCGGCGGGCAATTTGTAGATGGCCCCTGGGTCACTTTTCTCTATGGGCTTCAAGAAATCCAAATCATCTAGATAGCCAGATGGAAGAGCCCAAGACCAATACACTGTAGGACAATGATTAATTCTTTTAGAGTTGTAAAATTTTAAACAAAAGGGTCTATTAAAATATATGTATATAATACAACAATATTGTTATCGCATTATTCTCGCATAACTTCTAGACAAAATAGAAATATTTGTAATCACAAAGTCTTTTCAATTCTTATACGTTTGATAAAAAATTAAAATTTTTAACAATTTTTAAGAATTTAAAAATTTTTTGTCATCTCATAAAAAGTTGAAGAAATTTTTGATTGTTTAGTAAAAAGAAATTGAATTCCATTTTAAGAATTTTAGCAACTTTTCAAGAGTTGATAGACGCATTAAAAAAAAAGACTCAATTTTTGTTTTTAGTTCCAAACGGGCGTTTAATAAAAATTCACAAGCGGAATATTGTCCTGACACCATATTAAGTTTAGAACACTTTAACATGACCAGCTTGATTAATTTAGAAGCAAGACAGTTTGTTTTGATGATCTGATCCATAAATGCTTCAAGAATATTTGTTGCTTCTCACTCAATTAAGTTATTATGGATAAGCATGTTTGCTCTAAAAAGTCAGTGTGTACAAAAATAAATTAATTAAAATAAAGAATTATTTTATTGCTTGTAGCCATGGCCAAGAAACAATAAAAGAAAGATTATATATCTAGACTAAGTTAATATATATATATATATATATATATATGCATAGAAACATGTACCTTTCGCATATATAATATGGGTGTGCTTGCAGTGATAAAAAGTGAGATAAAATAAAATAAATAGAAATAAGTTGTACGTTCGTAATTTGTGCAGTGAGATAAAAAGCGAATAATTTTTAAAAATTTTTAGATATTTTCAGAAAAATATTACAAACTAAACGCACCCTGTATATAGAAACTGGAAGGCCTTACTAGCACATGATAGTGATCAAAGACAATGAAATTCGTTGGTCACCCTTGAGATAATATGTTAATAAATCTCTCCTTAATTCTATGTATATTCGTTGTTATTTCCGATTTAAAAAAAAAAAAGCAGCATATATAAAATAAATTATAGAAGGATTATTGTAGGGGCGATTACAATATATATAATAAACAGGGTAATTGGATGGTAAAAAATACAAAAAAAAATGACAAAAAATTAATGTAAAAATGATATATAACGAAATTTAATTAGAGAAAATTAGTAACTTTTTATAATGTATTTTTAATGGAATTTAGTAAATTAAACACCCCTAAAATCTTAATCGATCGGAAGGCATATATGCATCATTAGTCTCTTCACGCTTCTTATTTTACCCACATAATTTGCTTAACCCCACGTGGATCTTTTCCTTCTTGTCCCATTTTATTCTGATTTTAACCTTTTAAGGATATGGAATTTTAAAATAACACCATGTAATTAGAAAATCTTCTTAATTTTTTTACTAGAATAAAATATTTTTAATTAGCTTATCACTTTTAAATAAAAATAAAAAAATATATTTTTATTATAAAAGTGTCATTATCATATCATTTTATTAAAAATAATTCTAGTAAAAAAATAGGATTGTCAGGTGCTGGAATGCTTGATATGTCCTGGCTCGGTTCATTCTCAACTCTCTTTTCCTTTAACTTTTTGTCTTTTTGAAAAAAAAAAATAAATAATAACTCTCTTCTTCATTAGTATATTTTGTTCTAAAAGATGAAAAATAAAATGGTTATCCGATATAAAAGTAGGAGCTTTTTTTATTATTTTTTTTTTGGGGACAAATTTTACTTTACTGTCATAGTTTTACTTGAAATTTTAATCCATAACCTTGTTTATTTATTTATTTTTGTAAAAGTTAAAAGTCTTAATTTTTTTCTTAATTGCAGCATTCCCCTCAGTGGTATTTTTTACCCTGGTGATTTTTTTTTTTTTTGACACTTGTTTTTCCGGATTATCCAATTGGCATATGTACGCACAAATTTCATGTTTGGAAAATAAACATGGTAAATTACAGTAACAAATTAAATTTTTATTGATTTGAAGAATAATAGATTACAATATCTGAATTTCCAATCAAAAAAATAAAATCCTCTGATTCTTCTCTTCAAAATGTTGATGTAAGGGCTTAAAACTTGATCTCGTATCAACATGTATGTCTTATTGTTGATTGAGAATCTGTGGAGTTTTGGCAGCTTGATCTAGTAGAGTCTCATTGTATGCAAAAGGGTGTTCTTTCTCTTTAGTAGTGACCCCTATTTATAGATATGTGGTAAAGAGTCACAATAGAGCTTAACTTCTTCAAGATAATTATCTCATTATTTTATTTATTAAATAAGAGATAATATCCAAGAATTTAGATAGTATTATACTTTTTAAATAATTATCTCTTATTTATTTATTTTAAAAGAGATAAAAATTAAGAAATAATATTTATTTTTAGAATAAGTCCTACTGACAAGTGGCTCAATTTAATTGGTCAAGTCTTGTCATCCTTTAGCTAAATCACTTTTACACATGGTTATTTATCATTTGTCCACATGTATAATTTTTTTAAAATCCTCCATGAGATATGTGACAAGATTTAATTTGTCAAATTAGTTAGACTTTATTGGACACTTAACAATATTTGATTGGTCAAAATTTATATTTCTACTGCATAAATTTCAGGAGTAAAAAGAAATTACCTGAAATGGATATTGTAACTAATTATAATGAAAAACTTATATATGCCCTTAATTATCTCAGAAATAAAATGAAATTTATTTATCTCTGTTTAAAGTAGCAGCTTTTAATTACAAAACAAAAAAAAGTAGCAGCTTTAACTTTTTACTCTGGCAATTTTTACGCAACATCGGTAATAAGGAAAGTGATGTTTTGAATGGACTGTCCCCCACTGTTAAAAAGTCAAACAATTTAGCGGTTCCTTGTGACATACTTAGGCTACAGATCACGGGTTATTCTGACTCTTTCAAACCTGACAAATGTGACAGCCATGCTGTTGTAGAGTGGCTCCAAAGCAAAACACCACCAAAAATAGAAATAAATTAATAAAAAATTAAATTTATTAAAAATATTTAAGGCCTCATTTAAGGTAAAAAAAAAAAAAAAACTTTGAAAAGGATAAAAAAAATTCTAAAAATTCTACAAATTATTTACTTCTTATTTCACAACATGATTTATAAACTCACGATTTTTCTCATTTTATTTCATTTTTCTCACTTTTTGTTATTCGAAACGCTCTCTAAATTATATTTTACAGCTTTATACTTTAGAGGTATTTGGTTAACAAAAGTTTGACTAAAAAATACTGTAAAAGCATAAAAAATTAATGTAAAAGTGATAAGTAGTAAAATTTAATTGAAAAAAATACAAAAAGTTAGTAAATTTTGGTTAATTTTACCTAATCAAACACCTTATTTACATTGAATTTTATTTTTCTATCTCTCATTTTAATTTGCATTAGTCAATTCTTTGTACTTTTAATTAAATTTTAATATGATCATTTCACGAAGGACTTTGTTTCTTCATTTAAATTGAGCTCCAAACGCTAATGAACGAATTTTGTTAAGAACTTATTTATATTTGTTATTATTAATTAGATGAATAAACTTAAACGTATTTCTTAAACTCAATAGGTAAACAAGTTAAGTTTAAATAAGGATATGATTGGTTCAATAAGACTTGTGAACAAACATGCTTATCGTTTATCAACATACTCATTTAAATATACATAAACAAACTCGTTTATAATTCATGAATATTCTTATTTAAATGTTTGTAATTTGTTTATTACTTGTGAATATTCTTATTTAAATATTTGTGAATAAACTTATTTATAAATTGCAAACAATCTCATTTAAATATCTATGAAGAAAATCACAAAAATTCGATTTTATTATTTACCGAAAAATATTAGAAAGTCAAATTTTAAAAAAGTTGGTCTAAAGATTACTTGATAAGTTATAAAAAAAAAAAATAGCTTGTTTGTTAAATTTGTTCAATAATAAAAACACTAGAGAATTCAATAAAAAAAATATAAATAAGCTTGATAAAATTTTATAAGTAGACTCACTAAAAATTTGCAAACGAGCTCATTAGTTATAATTAGATCGACTTTAAGTCATATTCAAACTTACTTATGTACTAACGAGCCAAATTCGAGTACAAGATTTCAAATTCGATAAATTTTTAGATCAACTCGAACTCTCTTAAAAACTTTATTAAATATGCTCGAAAACAATATTTTAAACTTGGTAAAATAATTGCTCAGACTTGAACTCAAAAAATCTTACAAATAAACGTGAACGCTTCAATAGTCAAATCCGCTCGTTTCCAGCCCTTTCTTTTAAGACATTAATGATTTTAATTGTTGCCATTAATTAACTCTGCAGTGAATTTGCAGCTTCAAAAACCTTTTGGTTGTATTTGGATTGAAGATTTGCCCCGCTTAAGGTGTGTTTGGGTTGAACAATTGACGTAAAAAAAATTGGAAAAAAATAGAGAAAGTATAAAATTTTAAATGCTTATTTTAATGTAAAATATAAGAAATAAAATATTCAATAATAGACTAATTTATTTTAATTCAATTATTTTAATTTCTCAAATTTTATCATTTTTTCTTTCAATTTTTATTATAAACCAAATATGAGAAATAACTTTGAATCTCTGTTCATTTTAATTTGGTGAACTGTGGTGATTTTCTAAGTACTCGACCGTTGGGCCAAGAAAGTCAAACAATCTAGTGGCCCCTAGTGATTTGAGACAAGGGTTCACGGGTTTTTCTTTGACTCCTTAAAATCCGACGACCTTGTTTCCTTTTTTTTTTCGTTCCACAAAATTTAAGGGAAAAAAAAAAGAAAAAAATATGCGGAATAAAGAAATAAGTAAATTAAGAACATCCCGAACAACTGTTTGGATTTGGATCAAAATCTCCGGATTGTGGATTATTTGAATGATTTGGAGGGCGTTTGGCAGTTCAAAACAAAAAAAAAAAAGCTCAACTTTTGGTAAATTTTTGTGTTTTTTTTTTTTTTTTTGCATTGTTTTGTATGTTTAGTTAAACAAAGTGTATTTTTTAGTATTTTTTTGTAATTTTTAAGTGTTAGGTAAATTTTTTACTGTAATAAATAAAAAAAGTGGTAACATTTTGTGTGTTTGGTACGTTTTTTTACTGTAGCAAATAAAAAAAGTGCTAACTTTTTATTTTACTTTTTACTGTAACAAATCAAAAAAGTGAAAAAATTTATGATTTTACCAAACGCACTAAAAGTTACAAAATGTAACTTTTGATATTTTTTTTACTAGTTTTTGAGTTGCCAAACAGGGGAGGTTGTTCGGTTATCCGAAAATTAAATTAAATAATTATGTGGAGGGATCTTAATGTAATTAAATTTTATTTGTGAAATCAATATATTATTTAATTTTTAATTACAAAATAATTATAAAATTATCAATGAAATAATAATAGAAAATTAAATATTAGAGAACCGTACCTGTGCAATCCGCGCTCATGCTTTTGTACTAATATAATATATATATTTTAATGTTAAAAAAAGTAATTTTGAAACCCTCACGTGGCCCTCTTGCTTATGTTAAATATATAATGTTGCTGGGGGGAAGAAAAAATAATTCATAGAAAAGGATACAAAAATAATTTGACAAGCTTGTTGACAAATTATAGAGAAAAAAAAAACTTTGTTGAAGTGTATTTATTACACAATTATTGTAGCATTCTTTTAATAATTATTTAAATTATTTTTAATAAAATAAAATTTTCATTTTTAAATTATTATTTTAATAATCTTTGTAACTATGAGGGCGTTTTGAGGCACAATTTTTAGTAATTTTTGATATCTTTTTGTCAAAAGTTACTAATTATAATTTTTGGTGTGTTTGATAAAGTAAGTAGCAGTTTTTAGTAACTTTTTTGCAACTTTTGAGTACTTGATAAAATTTTTATTAACTTTTAATATTTTTTTAGCAATTTTTTACAAATTTTAATAACTTTTAACAAATTTAAGTAATTTTTTGTAACTTTTAAGTTAAAAAGTTATCACAATAGAGTAGAAAATAATAAAAAAGTTGATGATTTATCAAACATTCAAATATCAAAAGTTATAATTTTTTGCTAACTACCTTTACGTCTGAAAAAAAGTTGGCACTTTATAAAATACGAGCTTTACGTTTGAAAAAAAAACTTACAAAATCTAAAAGTCCTTAAAAATAGCGCGCGAAACAAGCTCCAAATATAAATTTTGACAGTTAATATTAAATTTGATATTAGCCAAATAATAATTAAATTAAAATAATTTAATGATTCAAATTTATTTATTACTTGATGTTAACCTTTTCCATTTTTCAGATATTAAACTCAAAATCCTATTTGAAACTTTATAATTTTTTATAAATTTTTACAAAATTTTGATTTTTTACATATAAGACAAATTACGAAATTATCACGTATATAAAACTATATTAACTTTTTGCACTTCCCACGCGCGCAAACTATCACATGACACGGATTAATGGCTGATATTAGAGATTCTGCCCATTGGGATGCCACCATTCGTTGATATTTGCAATTCAGGGGTAGGTACGAAGGCAGAGGTTGCATCAGCATCGGCTACTATGCACCTGGGGATCAGCATATGGATTAATATAAGTATTTGTTATTTATTAAATGCATTTAAAATTATAAAAATTAATATAAATTTACAAAAATTATAGTCGCATAATAGATACATGAGTGAAAATTTTAAATCCTATAAAGATTTATAAGAATTTATTGATTAAATAGTTTTTGAACTTGAAACCCCTAAGATAATTTTCCTAAATTTTTTAATTTATAAACATAAAATTACACATGTAATAATATAATTAACTTCTTAATTGATATAGTATTTTTCAATCTCTTACTCATTAAGGGACCATTTGGAATCTCAAAGTTTTCCAAAAAATTTCAAAACATCTTAAAAGTTTTCAAATTCTTTCAATCAAAATTTTTCACGTGTTATTTTTACATCATATTAACATTAACTTTTTTATTTTTTTTATACTCCAAACATCCCCCAAAGTTGGTGTGAACGACTGCAATTATTAACCATTTGCATTCTCAAAAATAAATGCACGGTTGGCTGTGGAATGTTTATTTATGAATTAGTACTTTTACTTTTCAAAATTTAATTTTATAAATATTTATGACAATAATATATTATATTTATCATTTATACTATTATAGTGAAAAAAATACCAAAGCTAATTGGTGAAATTATAAAATTAGTGAAGCAAATTATTTGATGAAGCCTTATTTTATTTTCTTTCAATATTATCCCTTAACTACTAATAATCATCTGCAACTTGAAAAGTGTGTATTAGTAATTTTTGAACTTTTAAAATTATTTAAGTAACTAGCAATAATACGTGCTTACGCCACTTTAGTATTAAATTTCTTATATAGTTAAAACTTTAGACAAAAAGTTCAAATGAAAAAAATTATGATAATCAATGAATTTTAATTTTTTTCCAAAACTTCAGACCCACTATATGTGTTATATTTGCTCTCTCTCTTTTCTAATTAATTTTGAATAAGTACCATAAAAGAAAATATAAATTATGATTTTTTAATTTAAAATGTTCAATTTCTTAAAAATCATAATTATGCAAAATTTAAGTTGACAGTTTTGATTCACATATGATTTTCATCCTTAAAATATGATGAAATTTAAAATGTTCAAATCGTTTTATGAGATAGATGCTAGTAGAGTCCACTAGAATACGAATTGAGTAGGAAGTTAAAAATATAAAAATGATCTCAATTGTTGAATGAAAAAAAAATAATTCTTAATCGTTGGATCTTAATTTGTGAGAATGACATTTTAAAAAACTGTTCTATTTTATTATATAGATGTTATTCTTTTAATTTTTTATTTTCCTTAAATGTCTTTTAACTACTTCTTACTTTTATAATTCTCTTTTGCTTTATTTAAATATCTCCTAATTATTTATTATTTATTTAAATACATTTAGCTAATAATTACTCATTTTTTATTACTTGACACAGTTTTTTTAATTTTATATTATACAAAATTAAAAAATTAATTAAAAATACGCATATAGTGTGTGCTAACGACTAATATGTATAGAAAGCGAAACGAAACTTCACGGGGGTGATTACATTTTAAACTCTCAGTTAATTTTTTTTTTTTTAAATTTCGTATTATGTATTATGTCAAAGATAATATGCAGGCACGTAAAATGGGTCGACTCGATCCTAATCAAATTCAAAAAATTAATTATTTCAATAATTAAAATTAAATGGACAAATGGAGCGGAGGAGAAGAGAAGATATTTCAATATTAAAGAAAATATTCAATTTTGTGTTTTAACGAAATTGATAATTGTAATAGGCTTTTATGGTTGGTGTATAATTATTTATTTAATTGAATTATTTATTTTATTAATAAAGTTTAACAAAAAAATTATTAAGTTTATAACCCGTTTGATTGCACAAAAAAGCGAAACATTTAGAAATTTTTATTAATTTTTACTAGTTAAAATTTTCGGTGTATTTAGTAAAAATTTTAAATTTTTAGAAAATTTGTTGATAATTTTTGGTTGTTCAATAATAAAATAGAGAAACTTTTAACAATTTTATTAATTTTTGATCGCTTGTTAAAAAGTTAGAGAAATATTTAGCTACTTTTAGGTGGTATTTGGTTTATTTTTCTACTTTATATTTTCTATTTTTTGTTTTATATGTTAAAAATTTTAAAATAAGAAAACAGAAAATACTCTATTTTGTTTACTTTAAAATTTTTCTTATTTTAGGTTGAAAATGTTCAAAACGATTTTTTATTATTTTTTTATTTTATATGTAAATTAATTTTTTATTTTTTAAAATAAATTTTTAAAACACAAGTGACCAAATACGTTTTGAACTATTTTTTTATTTTCAAAAGTATAAAATGACAAATAAATTTAAAATAAAAAATAAAAAATAAAAATACAGATCAAATGGTAGTGTTTGGGAAATATTTGGCTTCTTTCGTTGTCAACAGGCACCAAAAAAAAAAATAATAATAAATAAAAGTTATCAAATTTTTTTTTTTGTCCCAACCAACTGGGTTCTTGGATAGTGATAGATATTAAAAAATATTAAAAAATTCAAAATTTTATTAATTTTTAATTAAAATTTTCACGTATTATTTTTATTTATTTATTTATTTTTATTTTTTTCGCAAACCTTTTGCACAAATTCGTTAGTGATATTTACGTCATGGGAGTGTTTAAAATTTTATAAAATTACATAAAATTATAAACGTTAATATTCTGTATTTTTTTGTAATAACTAAATAATTTAAAGTTTATAATATCATGATACATGTTTAAAAGAATTTATAAGAATTTATATTTTTTTTTATAACCCCAAACGTTACCCATGCACATATGTGTGAAATTACCGGGGCATGAGTGGGGACCACTTGAGAAAAACGCCGACCTCGACGGACGTTACGGTTTCCCCAGTTTATGAGGCGATTCAGCTTTAGCCTATGAATCACAGTATTATCGCTTCATCGTGTCGACCCAAAATTGACGGCGTTAACTTCGAAGTAGAAGCCCATAAATTTCGCTGAGCCTCAGTCTCTCTCTCTTTCCCCGCTACTGTCCTCAGATTCTCAAGTGGGACCCGGAAGGTCCAGGGCAACGGCAACTTAGGCAACCGACCAAATGCCACGTCATCTGTACTATTGTCTGTTTTGGCCACGTGGCTAAATTGGGTTTCTGCCCTCCTAAGATTTAAGTGGTGGCCCATCGCGTTGACAAAAGTGGCTGCCCAACGCTCCTCTATTTCCGTAATACCGAAATCTGCCCCAGCACCACAATTAAAAGTTCACGGGTTCAGGTAAATCGGCAAATTCGAGTACCAATGAGGGCAATTTCGGAATTTTATAACAACCAAAAAGTGCGGCGCCCGGGGCAGTTAGGAGGCTGGTGGTTCAGAAATTTTAAGGGCTATCCCTTTCTGTTACGCGTTCTTTTCCGTTATAATTCTAAGACAAAATTATTAAATAATCTATATTAAAGTGAAATCCCTTTCTGCCCCTAGACGTCTTTGTACTCAAATTATGATTTTTTTTCCCCACAATGATTCACACTTTACAGTTCAATCCGTATTTAGGGTGTGTTTGGTTAGTAAAAAAGTTGGTCAAAAAATATAATAAGAATAAAAAGATGTGATATAAATATAATATATAAAAAATTTTAATTAAAAGAAAATATAAAAAAATAGTTATAGTTAGTGAATTTTGATAGATTTTGATGTCTCAAACGAGAGCTTATTCTTTTTTTTTTTAAATATAATTACTTTTTTTGTGTAATAATTTTGTCACTTTATCCTTGGCTTGACGACATTATTATAAGACATGAATTCGATGCCCATTCGTAATTTTAACTTTTTAAAGTCTTCGTGGATGGATAAAGTGCCCGGATCACTACTAAAAAAATTGAAAAAAAGAAAGATGCATAATTGTGCCATAGAAGGGAGAATAATTAGTCATTTTAGTCAAAGATTAAAGTTCTTCCTTTACGTATTAACGAAGATAGATTATTAATAAAATTTTGTCATGCAAATTAATTACTTCTATATTAATTTCATCATTCACGTACAGCTGTCATAAAAAAATCAAATGATATAATTGTGCAAGTCAAATTATTATAGGTAAAAGGTGCATGTGGTTTGTTAAAAATTACTGAAAAACTCTGAAAATTTTTAAAAATCTCTAAAATTTATTCACTTTTATCTCACTATACAAATTATGAATGTATAAATCATTTTACTTTATTTCACTTTTTGTCAGTCCAAACGCATCCAAAGTAAAATCAATCTTATCTTTAGTAAATTCAAATCAAATTTTTAATTAAGATATCTCGCTTAACAAGCTTGTCCTGATGCACATATGTATATATATATATATTTGAATCTCTTTTGAAATTTTTCATTTTAAATCTAAAATGATTTTCATTTAAAGTTTGATTATAAGTTATTTTTATAGTTTCAAGGTGAATTTTTGTTCACCTAAGGAATGTTGGGCATAATAAGAAAAAAAAATTAAAATTTATACCTATGAGTGACAGGTGATATTTTAATAGTTAGTTGAGTATTTTTTTTTTAAATTTGTAAGAGTTAAAAAATTAGAAAAAATTGATAAAATTTAATAAAAGTAAATTTTTTGTTTGTTGGAAGAATTAAAAAAATTGATAAAAATTATTTTTTTATTTTATTTTGTTGAACCAAATGGCTACTAAATTAGAAGTGCATCAAACTCAACAACCAATACTATGTCACAATTTTTAAAATTTTATTTGAGAAAATATTTTTAAAAAATCAGACACTGAAATTTATAAAATAAAATGTAATTTTTTTAAAAAAATTATTTTACATGAAAAATATTTTATTTCAAAACAAATGATAAGTGACCCAAACTACATTAGTAATCCATATCAAATGAGATGATTCAACTTTAGCGTGAGAATATTTTGAAAATAGCATTTTCTATTAAATTTTGGCAGAATCATGCTAAGTTTGATCTGTTATCATTCATACTTAAATTTAATTACAACTATCCCTTAAAAAATTCATTGTAATGGGTGTCATATTATTAATTGTTCATAAAATATAATTTATAATTCAACGTTGAATTACCACAATAATTGAAAATTTTAATTTCTTGAACAAATAATTTAGAGAGCGTTTAGAGTAACAAAAAAAAAAAATGAGTAAAGATGAGTAAAAATATAATTTTGTAATTCGTGTAGTGAGTAAAAAGTTATTTTTTTTAACACACTTACTTAATTTGTGGCGGAGAAATGTCATGCACTTGTTGAAATTGAAAACACATAAGTATAAGATGAGTTTTGGATTGACAAAAAGTTAGATAAACTGAAATAAAATAAGATAAATTGTGAATTCGTAATTCATAAAATAAAAAATAAATAATTCTTAAAAATTTGAAATATTTTTTATTTTTTTTAAAATTTTTTATCACTCCAGGCGAATCATAAGAACATATCTGCCAGCAAAAACCCTCATTTCTATCTACCCTCGCCCTTTCTTTCCTGGCCAACCTTCCCTTTCTTTTCTAGTTCTTTCATTGAACAGGGCAGGAAAGCCCTAAAATTTCAGAAAGGAAATTATTGGCCCTATCCTTTTCTTTATTGAAAATTATTATCACTAATTTGTAATAAATCAACCTAAAATTCGTCATGTTGATTAATTAAATAAAAAATACTATGAGACGCAAAAGAGGAAAAATGCTACGCAAGCTTGTGAACAGCGCAACGACTATCCACCAATAAAAGGACCTTCCTTGTTTTTTTTCTCATCAGTCTTCTCTCTCTCTCTCTCTCTGTCTCTGTCATCGCCATAGAGATTTTGTGATTACTCTTTCCTTCCATTTCCTTTCCTCTCCTCACCTTTCTGTTTCAAGACTCTTTCTTTGAAGCAATCAATAAGCACCCAGAAGTATCCAAAGCTATTTGGATTCAAAACTGATCAGAAGCAGTGATTGTCACTGCAAAAACTGATGGCTTCTCTTCTGGGTTTGTTTGTAATCTTCTCTGTTCTTGTCTTGGCCTCCGGGTCTTCAGGAAATCTGCCAATCCTCTCATTCGATGAAGGGTATTCACATCTTTTTGGAGAGGATAATCTGATGGTCCTCAGGGATGGCAAATCAGTTCATCTCTCTCTAGATGAAAGGACAGGTCATACTTTACATGCGTTCTTCTGCTCATTTTTGCATTAATTGGTTCTTTTTGTGATTTACTTTCAACTTTCTTTTTCAATATTAGATGGCGTTTTAGGATTGTCAACAGAGGTTTTCTTTCTTTGTGGTTATGCATATAGGTTCTGGATTTGTGTCTCAAGACATTTACCTTCACGGGTTCTTCAGTGCTTCTATAAAGCTACCTGTGGATTACACAGCTGGTGTTGTTGTTGCATTCTATGTGAGTAATCCATTCACTTATACATCAACTATTAATCATGCCCTGTTATCAGAAATTTCATATTTTAAACTATTATGTATATCCCATCTAATACCTCTCACTCAAGTCTGGTCTCACAAATTTCTTCTCCTCTCTGTTTTTTTTTTTTTGGGGGGGGGGGGGGGAGGGGTGAAATTAAAAATTTTAATTTGTTTGTCTATAATCCCTTAAATATGTAATACTATTGAAATTTTGGAAATAGAAAAATTTATGAAAGCAATCACACCCGTAGACTACAGTTTTGCAGATTTCTTAAGATTTTCTAATCTATTGAATAAAGACCTTGTATTCATGGACAAAATCAAACGGACCAAACCCATATTAGTATTTCACCAATTTAGTCGATAAAACTCAGATGGATTTTTTTTTTTTTTTTGGGATTTTTTTTTCTCAATTCTATATTTTGAACCTCATACTCAGCCAGTGATGGACTCATAAATTTGAGCAAGTGTAGACCAAATCACAAATAAAATTTTAAATTTTAAATAAATATATAAAAAATATAAAATACAAAATACTATATATTGATATTAAATATTTCTTACACAAAATAACTTTCAATTTAACAAAATAAGGCACGACAATCCTTTTTGTTTTTTCATATTCTAAAAACATTGCAATTTTTTTTTTAAAATAGAATGATTATTTTTATTCTTTTATTTGATTATTAATTTAAGTAATTTTAGAATGAAATAATATTAATTTAAATTTACTTAAGATAAAATCAAATAAAAAAATTTTGAAAATTAAGTATAATATAAATAGAGATGATAATATTTAATACAACTTGAACTGCACATAAATGGATCACCATCTTAGAACATACGTACATACAAAAGTCATGATAGTGTCCATTGTGTTTAGAGTTATAAAACTTTACAGAGATTTACAAAGTTTTTATCTTGTAATTTGTGCAATGAGAGAAATAATTTAAATTTTATAAAAATTTGTAGAATTTATTGTATTTTTTTAAGCACCAAACGTTGCTATAATTGTTTTTTTTTTTTCCCTGGGCGGCGGCCCACGCTTGGCGCATCGTGGGTCCGCCACTGTACTCAGCCAAAACCATGTTAGTTTTTCTTTCTTTTTTTTTAATCAATTTGTTTATTTATTGTGATTAATAGATGTCAAATGGAGACATGTATGCGAACAATCATGATGAAATAGACTTTGAGTTTTTGGGGAACATCAGAGGCAAGAACTGGAGAATTCAGACCAATGTGTATGGCAATGGAAGCATTAATATTGGAAGAGAAGAGAGATATGGTCTATGGTTTGATCCTTCTGAAGATTTCCATCAGTACAGTATTGTGTGGACTGAGAATCACATCATGTAAGGAACCAAACACATCCTAAAACAGCCTTACCTTTATAATTTCTGGTTTTTGTTTAATGCTGTGTTCCAAAACAGCCTTTCCTCCTCTTGATACCGTGGGCTTACTTTTCATATTAACAAAACATGAGGCTGATCATATCTCATGTTTTACTAGTTTTAGGGCTTTGATGTGATGTCCCTGCTTTCAGGTACAAGCAAGCTTTTCTGTTTCCCGGAATTTTCTGGTGGAATTGCTGTGTTTCACTGAATTATTGCACCCCGTCTTTTGTTAAGGATTCAATTTTCTAACTTGTCACTTTGGTATATCGCTAGTGACCTATTTTTAGTTAGAAGCATCTTTTAATCTATGCAATTAGGTAACCCATATGACATTGAGACAGAAAGAGAGAGAGAGCTTTGTAATCCAGTCGGAGCATCTTTATCTGCCCATTTCAAAATACCCTTCTTTTTTTTTTTTTTTTGGTAGAATACTAACCCTCTCCATGACTGGGTTCTCTAGTTCTAAATGCAGGGGTGTCAATTCAGATCCACGTGTCATGTGGTTCATAATTTTATGCTCAAATATTTTCAAATTTTGATTAACATGTTAAATAAAAAATTTATTGGATAACTGGGTCCAATTCGTGACGATTTCGTGTTAATGTTTTGGTGTCATTTTGTATTCGGGTTCTCTCTCAGTAATTCTTATTATGGGTAGTATTGTGTTTGGGTCATGTTATTAGTTTTTGTCTAATATTGTCGGCCTCCCTTTTTTTTTTTTCAGGTAACTCAGAACGCATATCAGTTTATTTTATTTTATTGTAGTATTCAACAAATTGCATAGTCGATGGATAAACCGGGAGGTGTACTCTGTCCTTACGCACATCCCGTTTAAGTCAGGAATTGAACATATGTGATTTCTATGAAAAACATACCCACGAGTTACTTGGGTTAACCCATGGACTTGCCAGCCCTATTTATGTGGAGCTTATTCCAAAATGCATACAGGTGTCAAATTGACACATTCCATTATCTAGAGTAGAATTTGTAAGACTGTTTGTTCAGCTATTATTTCTCGGATCCTTTCTGTCTTTTTACAGCTCTTTTTATCCACTTGATTTTAGGATTAAAGAACAGAATTGCTAGGATCAGGCTTTGCTTTTCAATGTCTCTTCTTTTTTTTCCTCGGTAATGTATAAAAGAGAAAACAGTGAAGTCCTTGACAGCGCTTACTCTATGTTAAGATCAAAACAATAACAGTAAGATTCCATTTTGCACTTCCAGCCCACATGGTGGTTTCATTAATGTCTCTTTTCATTCTGTTAATCTATACATTATATGTGTACGAGAGAAATTCATTTTAGAAATATCTATAGATTTTCACTCTTTATTCTCAAACAGTAATAATTGTTACACTGGATTCCCCCCCCCTTCTCATTGAACAATTTTCAGCTGGTCAGTCTTATAAACCACTCTAGTTGGGATTTCAAAACTTCTTTTAAGCTTTTGTGTCCGAACCATGGGATTTTTTTTTTTTTTTTTAACATTTTCATTGATTTGTCATTTGTAAGATTTTGTTAGTGTTGATTCTGTTTGGTTTTGTTTGGTGTTTCTACATCTCATGCAGATTTTATGTTGACGATATTCCCATTAGAGAGATCAAAAGGACAGAAGCAATGGGTGGGGACTTTCCATCCAAGGCAATGTCTTTGTATGCCACAATATGGGATGGTTCTGGCTGGGCTACAAATGGGGGCAGGTACAGAGTCAATTACAAATACGCCCCATATGTTGCCAAATTCTCCGACTTGGTCCTCCACGGATGCGCAGTCGACCCGACCCAGCAGTCATCTCAATGCGACAATGCCCGCATTTCCAATTCCATTCCTATCGATATGACACCCGAAAAAAGATCCAAAATGGGGAATTTCAGGAAGAGGCATTTGCAGTATTCCTATTGCTACGATCGGGCTCGATACAAGGTTCCTCCACCCGAATGTGTCGTTGATCCACAGGAAGCTGAGCGGCTCCGAGGCTTTGATCCGGTTACGTTTGGAGGAGGTCACCGCCACCGCAGTAAACGACACCACCACCGGAGCCGATCAAACCGGGCGGAGGAGGCAACTGCTATTTGAGAAGGGTTCTACATTTGCATATGGGCGTTACCACCATCTTGCTGTTGAGTTTGATTTATGGTTTGTTGACTTTTTTTTTTTTACCCCTTCTATTTCTGTGAATAGAGAGAGAAAGAGAGAGAGAGAGAGAGAGAGAAATAAAAGGGTACAGAATTAGTGAAGATGATGGAATTTTACATCTTGGGTGATGATTATGATGATGGGGGCTACGTATATATTTTATACCTTTAGGTTTTCAGGCATGTTCGTACTGATGATGTGTGTGGCTTTTATAAATTGAATATGGTGGTGATGATTTCTGTACTTTGTCGCACTCCCTCCCTCCCTCCCCCTCAATTCTCATGGTTTCAAATAAATATATGTTAGCACGTGGAGTTATATTATTTATATATGGTGCGTGGTGGGGGGGGGGGGGGGGCGAGGGACTTTTTACATGGTGGTGTCATTTTTCAAGGGGTGAGTATTATTCCACAGAAGTGTGCATGGGTCAGATTAGTTTAAATTTATACTTAACTCATAATCGAATCGATTTTTTTTTTTTCTAAATTTTGAGCTCGAAATCGAACCGACTTTAAATTAGAACCGAACCAAATCAAACCGAAAAAATCAGGTTGGTTCGGTTCGATTTTCGGGTTAGATCATTTTGGATTGGGTCGGGCCTATTTTCGGTTTAGACAATTTTTGGGTTGGATCGAGTCTATTTTCGGGTTGGGTCGAATCCATCGAAGAAGGCAACATTTAGTATATGTCAAAATAAAATACAATCCCATAAAATCACTTAAAAAAAGGTAATATTTAATACAATCCATAATAAAATATAATCCCATAATATCACTAAAAAAAAATACAATTCTCTTTTATTTTATATATTATAAATTATATAATATATAATTATATATATTAAATTTTTAGGTTGTTTCGGGTATTTTCGATTTAGTTCGGTTTCGATTTAGATTCGGTTTGGGTTCGAGTTCAAAATATACCAATCCAGGAACTGAACAGAAAAATTGATTTTTCAATTTTCCAACCCAAAACTGACGCAAAACAGTATAAATCTGAACGAACCTGAACCAAATTGATCAGATTGGTTCGATTTTCGGATTGTTCAATTTATGTACCCCTATTATCCAATATGCCTGCTTGTCTATTGTTGAAGTCTTTATTCTTTGAAGTCAAAATTCTTGGGATTTAGAGCGATGATGCAGTTCGGGATAGTTGTATTAAAATTTAACGGTTTAAATATATTATTTTTTTAGGTTAAAAATATATAAATATGTTTGAATTGTTAAATCAACTATCTCAAATTGTGTTATTCTCGAGCTGACATCACTTCTGATGTCAGCCGCCCTTTTTTAAATGCTTATCATGTGCTAGTCACAGTATATTAATGGCTAATTGGAGTCCTATCTTCTTCTACTTCTTTATTATTATTATTATTGGTGATGATGAATCTTTTCAAGTTACATTGGTCTGACTTCTAGAAAGTAATCCTAAGCTCGTGAATCACTGCCCACAATTCTCATTAATCAGCAAGTATAGGCAAAATATATGTAGACCGCCTTGATGAAGAGGAATTTTTGTAGAATTTTGAACTCAAACCTTGTTAAATTTATATGGGATTGAGTCCCAGTTGTCGGATGTGAGAGATCCATGGACCATGGCTATCAAGTGACGATGCATTGTCCATCGTGAGTTAAAATTTTCATAAAATTCACTTTTTATTCTGTGTTAATTATACAGATTTTTAAGGAAAATTGGCTAAGGACTAATCAAAAGGTTTGTCATTGACTAACCAGGTCTATAAAGGCTTGTTAAGCCATTTTAAGTACAATAGTTAAACCTAGTTAACCCAGAAAAGCCTTCCATTTGTGGGGCTAAGCCTACATATGAAATAAAGCCTACGACTCATTGTTTGGCTCCAAATCAATTGGGCTTACGAGGCCCACGGAACTCCATTGCACCCATTCTCTGGTTGCAATTTTATCGACTCTTGGAGGCCTATGAATAATGCAGGTCTAATTAGTTCTTTTGGCAAAAAGTTGTGTCATTAAATTCCTATTTTAGTGGTGAACATTTAGGCCTCGCTTGCCAGGTCTATTCAAACTCACCTTATTTTTCAGGTTTCGAGGTGAGCTTGGAGGCTTGAGCTTGGCCCGAAATATTAAAAAAACAAATTTATATATTATTTTATTTTCATTTTTTTTATAATAAATAAGTTTTCATATCAAAGTTTTTTAAAATATTTATCTTAATACTAAAAATTACATTATTTTTATCTAAAAATATAATTTAATTTTTTTTAAAAAATAAATGAATTTACATGAATTGATTTTCTAGTTAAACCTAGTTTTGATAAAAAAAAAAAAAAAATCACACCTAATCAGTAATAGTTTACCCGTCCTTAAAAAGTTATTTTTAATATGAGAATGCTAAGTTCATGACTGCCCAATCTCATTATTGATTTGTCAATGAGAATTTATCAATTAATTCTAGATTCTCTTTCATTTAATATATTTTGACTAAGACAAAGCTATGCATAATTGACATTTGGTTAAAGCAATTATTAGATATTTCGTATGTTGTTATTTATGCATTATAATTGGTAATATTTTATGTAGCATTAAAAAATTATTTTTCAGTATAAGAATGCTAACGTTAAGACTATTCAATTTCACTGTTGATTTGTTAATTAGAATTCATCGATTAATTTTAGATTCTCTTTCATTTAATATATTCCGACTAGGGCAAAACTATGTATGATTGGTACTTGGTTAGAGTAATTATTAGATATTTCGTATATTGTTATTTATCTATTTTAATTGGTAATATTCTACGTGGCCTTAAAAAGTTATTTTCAGTATAAGGATGCTAAGGTTGTGACTGTGTATTCTCATTATTGATTTGTCAATGAGAATTCATCAGTTAATTTTATATTCTCTTTCATTTAATATATTTTGACCCAGACAAAACTATGCATGATTGATACTTGGCTAGCGTAATTATTTGGCGTTTCGTATATTGTTATTTATATATTTTGGAGATGTACTATGCTTTTTTATAAGGGTATTTGAGTTCTAGTTAACTCTTTGGATTGGAAGTTGAGTTAGATTGTAAGTGTGACTTAAATTATTAGTCCTTCCTTAATAAATGATATTTTGTGTCAATTTAATTTTTTCATATAAAATGAAATGCAACATCATACTTTTTTTTTTACTCATTTTTCTCTAAGTTCATTACTAACTTATGCCATATACTTTTATGCGTATATGCATTTTGGAGCCAAAAAAAATTATATTTTACCCAAAGTTGCAATTTCGAAATTAATGAAATAAAAAGTTAAAAAAGGGCAAAATTTTATTGAGTTTTATGAAATTTTATGGGACTCCAAACAGTAATTATTTATTTTTTTTCATAAATTTTAGGTCAACTTAAATAAATTCAAAAAATAATGTTACTCCGTAGTTTGGACTTTAGATTCAACAAGTTTCATATTTTTCTCAATTTATGCCCGCTGGCCTCCCAAACCCGCTTTGAGTTCCACCCTGATTTATGACCGTTAATCCATTGCAAGTTGGACTAAAAGCATTATTGTAAACCCTTTGGTCAAATTCTATAAATTCAAACTTTGAAAATAATGTCATTCCCAAATTAAAATAAATAAATAAATAAAGAGAAAAATTGATGCGGTATTAAAATGAGTGTGTTTGGAGTTGTATAAAAGTGTATAAAATAAAATAAAATTATAAAAGTAAATGTCTCGTAATTCATATAGTGAGTGGAGAATTTAAATTTTGTTATCTCTTAATTCGTGTTGGTAGAGTTTTGTAAGATTTTATTTTATTTGGTAGAGTTCCAAACAGAGCGAATATTTGAGTGTAAGAAAACGTGAATAAGTAATTTATAGAATAACACGTAAATAATCATATTATTAAAATAAATTTAGTTTTAACTAAGATCTTGATTAAAAAAATTAAATAAATCTCAAGAACAGAAATATTTAAAAATAGAAAAACTCGCCAAACTCAAATTCCAACTGCGAAAATTACAAAATCACGAAAATATCCCTACGAGGCAGAATATGCTGCTCTGTTCTGGTCTGATCCACGCGGATATGAGAAGAAAAGCGGAGAGAGAGAGAGAGGGAGTTTTGTAGAGAGAGGGAGCGCAACCAATTAAGACCGTATACGCGTGTTCAGTAAGCCATATTCACCAATCTTTGCATTCCTACAAACCCTAGATCTTGAAAAAAATTTCAATTCCACATCTTTACGTCACTTTTACTCCTTTTGCCTTCATTTTATCGTCCACCACTTCACATTCGCTTCCCAGATCTGGGCCAATTAGCCCCCCGCCATTCAATTCACAAACACGTAATCTGCTTTAGTTTCGCACGCAAATCGCTTACGTACATTGTGAATTGGTTCTTGTTTATGTCGTTTCTACCCAGGATTTAGTATATTCTGGAGCTGTTTTCAGTGATCTATCACAATTGTGTTGCGCGGTACCAGTCCCGGTTCCTTGAATTATATTATTCAGATATTTAATGGGTTTTGGGATTTGATCTGGGTTCAGATCTGGGAATGACCTCGCAATTTATGTTGTAGTGGTGATAAATTAGTGTCGTGTGTATTTCTCATGGCAATGCCATCGGGAAATGTGGTTGCTTCCGATAGAATGCAGTTTCCGAGCGGTGCCGGTGGGGCTGGCGGCGGCGGAGGAGAGATCCTCCATCCCGCCCATCTCCGACAGTGGTTCCCGGATGAGCGAGACGGGTTCATCTCTTGGCTGCGTGGGGAATTCGCTGCTGCCAATGCGATAATTGATTCCTTGTGTCACCATTTGAGGTTGGTTGGTGAGCCTGGGGAATATGATGGGGTCGTTGCGTCTATACAGCAGAGGAGGTGTAACTGGAACTCTGTTCTTCATATGCAGCAGTACTTCTCGGTGGCCGAAGTGGGATACGCCCTGCAACAGGTGTGTTCGAGGCGGCAACAGCGGCTTTCTGATCCCGTAAAGATGCCCATTAAGGAGTTTAAGAGATCTGGGTTTGGGTCTAGGCAAGGGCACAGGTTTGAAATTGTGAAGGAAGGTCATAATTCTAATCACGATGCCAATGGTTCTGGCAATTTGGTGGGTTTGGAAAAGGGAGATAGAGCACCTGAAAAAGAGGGAGAAGCTAAACTGGGGGGCAAAGTTGTGAATTCGGACGAAAAGGGTGTGGTACTTGCTGAGGATGAAAGAGGTAACATTTGAATGATTGATTCCAAATGAACTAATCATTGATGTTACTTCTATATGTTGATTATGGATTTTTTCCCTTTACAATTAATTGCTAATTAGAAACTTGGGATGTTTGAATACCTTTCTTTTTTTTGAAGAGGAGGTTGATTACTTTGACTTATTAAACATCTTATCTGGGCTACCACTGGAAAAGGAAAGTTTTTAGTAAATGTATTGTAGAAATTTTATATAGAATCTTTTGTAGAATGATGTTGTAATTACATTCTTATGGTAAAAGTTGTAGAGTTCTTTGTTTTAAAGTGACATGCCCACAACTTAGTCACTTTGTTCCATCGGTGCATTTGGATTGGCAAAAAATTAGTAAAAATTGATAAAAGTTGCAGTCATGTAATTCGTGCAGTAAGACAAAAAATTGAGTTTTTTTAAGAGATTTTTGGTGTTTTTTGGTAAAATTTTAAGCTCCAAAGTTGTAAGTCTATATTGTTTCTTTTATCTTTTGGATACTAAAGGTATTCCCCATAGGCAGGTCTAATACCCTAGAGCCATTTGTGTATATAATAATAGTCCTGTAAGAAAGTATAATTTTGATGTAAGTTATGTTCTCAACATTGATTCACGGGTAAGAAATTAGAATGATGAAATTTCTAAAACTATTTTTAGTTAAAAGAATTGAAATAATGCAAGTTAGTGTTGAATATGAACTATTAAACAGACATTTTTGAGTCATCTAGGGATTTATGATGGCTACTGGGACTTGTTAGGTGAACTTGTGACTCGCCTGATGGATGAGATGGGTCACTTAGGATGCCTAGGGCATGGGGTAGTTGGGATACTTGAGTTCCAAAGGGCCCTGCTTGGGTAAGTACTTCCTCCTCACATGGCCCCAGTTTGATTGACACCCCATCCCAGGCTTCAGCGTCCAATTTACCAACACAGACAAAAAAAATAAATAAATAAAATTTCTGATATTAAAAAATTTGGGAATATATAACACTGATTATGCAATATATTAAGTTTTATTGCCTTAAAAAGTAGCTAAAGATGTTTTAGCAAACAGTGAAATGCAGGTACACAAATGTTCTTCTATTTCTTGCGGCAACATAGGCCTTGTTTGGATGGCCAAACTTTACAAAAACTTATGAAAAGTTACAAACTTTTACAAACTTTTGGCCATTTTCGTTTTCCATGCCTTTATTTTAAAATTCTAAATTTTACAAGCTTTTTTTGAGTGAGGCACTTAGCTCGGTGGTTGAGCTCAATTCTTTACCCACTCACCACCCGGGTTCAAACTCCGGGCCCTTCCCCCCTCCCCCGCTTACCTATAAAAAAAAAAAAAAAAATTACAAACTTTTTCAACTTTTACCAAATTTTGTCAACTTTTGACAATGTTTCTGACCAACACCATTCTAATGGGGTGCATCGAATCCGTTAGAACAGATTGTGTCAGAAAATCCATTCTAATGGGGTGCATCGACCCCGTTAGAACATATTGTGTTAGAAAATTTGAGTTGGTTTTCCAAACACCGAAAAGTGACTGATGCATTATACTTTTTCTACCTTTTTGTCTTCCAAACACCCCCATAATAGTATCTGATTGCCCGATAGGATTTTAGTCCCTGTAGAATACTGCTATTTTCTGGCTTTCAATCTGAAAGACGCGGAAAATTTTGAAGTCGGTTGTTTTTTTATCTGATGTGTAAGTTTTTATCGCCATTATCACCACCATTGTCATTATCATCTTTTTAAAATAGTGATTGCTTTTTTAGATAGAAGTTTTTTAGTATATAATTTTTCTTATAATATTTGGTCATGCTTTGGTGCAACAATATGGTTACTCCTTTGCAATCTAAAGGTCAAGGGGGGGAGAGAAATATGATGTGTTTTGAAGGGGTGGAATTACCCTTATACAAAGTGAAGAGCTTTTTTCTTTTTTTTGTGTCAACACTGTATTGTTGGTTAAACAGCAGTACAGATCTAGATATGGATTCTTATATAAGCTTCAATGAGAGTATGCTAATTTTTTTTTTTTGGGGTGGGGGAGGGGGACTTGTTCATGTTTGAGCATTTTCTTAATGCCTTTTCATTCTGTTTTTCTATTACTAAGATTTCATTGTTCATAAAATGGTTGGGGTTCAATTCTCGGAAACAATCTCTCTGGTTAATGGAGGTAACACTGTGCCTATATTTTCTCTCCCCAGACCCTACGTAAGCGAGAGCCTCATGTACTGGACCGCCCTATATTTGATTGAGTTAAAAAGCACAGATTATTTAGCCTTGCATTGTCAAGATGCCTTGTTCTTTTGAAACGTTTTGGTGCAATATTGAT
Source organism: Vitellaria paradoxa (assembly GCA_019916065.1). NCBI lineage: Eukaryota > Viridiplantae > Streptophyta > Magnoliopsida > Ericales > Sapotaceae > Vitellaria > Vitellaria paradoxa. The sequence continues at coordinate 2,155,168 of CM034237.1, read as the reverse complement.
TCTAGGGTTTGTTGCTGCTGTAGATGTTGCGAAACCTCAAGCAGATAGCTGTGTCAAAAATTCTAGCAATGCACAAGGAATATTGTCTGGCAATTCAGAATCTGATGTGGAGAGACAAGATGGTGCAGTCTCCTCAGACTCTAAAGGTTTTGCTTCCCTGTTTAATATATTCTTCTCTCCTTCTTCTTCTTCTTCTTCTTTTTGTTTCTTTTTATTTATTTCTGGTGCCGGTGTGTGCATTTTGTGTGTGTGTGTGTGTGTGTGTGTGTGTCTCTAATATCTACCTCTTTCTTGCCTTCTTAAAGAGCCTTGCAAGGTGCCTCTGGAGAATGATTCCCATTCTATACAAAATCCACATGAGAAGCACAATGGCACAATTGTCCCAAAAACTTTTATTGGCACTGAGATATTAGATGGAAAGACGGTAATAATCCTTTACTTTTTAGAAAAAAATCTTTATTGTTTCAGTAGTGTTTTGTCTTAAAATTTCATTGAAACATTAGTTATTAGATTTTTTATTTCTTCTAGTTCTAAGATTTTCCAGTTTTCATCAACAGGTTAATGCGGTTGATGGAATGAAACTGTATGAAGAACTGTTAAATTTCTCTGAAGTTTCAAAGCTTGTTTCATTGGTAAATGATTTTAGAGCTGCAGGAAAAAAAGGGCAGTTACAAGGCAAGTTCACTGATGCATTCTGTTTTCTTTGGAGTTGAAAGAAATAACCTTTTAGTATTCATTTTAGTGTTTTCCTAGAACCGTATATTCGATCATCTGCAAGTTTGTCCCTTGAGAATTTTGAGTTCCGCTTCATTCCACAATAATAACAAAGGTTTTACTAGTGAAACCCCCGATTTCTAATTAGAGATTGTTTTGTGGCCATATTTCTATTATCAAATCATTTTCTGTCAGTTGACATCAACTACCATCTAACTATTGATTATTGTTAGTTCAGACAAACTTTATTTTAGTGATTCATAAGGCACATTTTCTACGGGAAACTAAAAATCTTTTATGCATTATTTGGATCGCAAATTTATTGAGGGAAGAGCGATCTATAATTACTCAACTTATTTTGTTATGGTGGGCAATGAAGGAGAAAATGCATAAAATGGACATATGAAAAAAAAAATTAATTTTTTGAGAAATTCTAACTCTACTAAAATAACAACATTTATTTGGGATTCTTTCTTTCATTCTCTTTTTCTGTTTTGTTTTTTTTCATGTTTTTGTTTGACTATAGTAAAAAAAAAAAAAAAAAAAAAAGAGTCAAATTACTACAAGATTTGTTATCAAAACTATTTGCTATATTTAAAAAAAAAAAATCAAATTGCTACAAGATATGTTATCAAAACTATTTGCTGCTGCTTATTATTTATTTTTTATTTTTTTGGGGATGGGGAGGATTGGGGTAGCACCAAAATTTTGAGTGAATCCTCTTACTGAATAATACAACGTAGTTGAATTTATCACTATGACTGGTTTTGGGGATGATAGGTGATTTGCCTTCTTAATCTGCCCTAAAAAAAGGCAACACCAAAATGAAGAATCATTTATATCATATTAGCCTTGGTGTATGTTGTTCGTAGATAATATCATATTAATAGATAAAACTAGGTTTGGGGTTAATTATAAGTTAGAACTTTGGAGAGACACTTTAGCGTTCAAAGGTTTTAAAGTAGTTTGGACTAAAATACAATAGATGCATTGGAAATTCAGTAAATTTAAACTACAAGTTGAAGGCATAGTGAAAATTAAAGATCAAGAAGTGCCAAAAAATAATCATTTTTGATATCTTCGACCACTTATTTATACAAATGGAGGAATTGAACAAAATATTATCAATAGGGTTCAAGCTGGATGGTTTAAGTGGAAATATGCATCGGGTGTTTTATATGATTAGAGAATATCTATCAAGCTGGAAGAAGTTTTTTTTTTTTTGATAGTTAAGCGGGAAAGGGGGAAGATCTTAGGTTTTGAACCCGGGTTGTGAGCGGCCCAATGGGAGTCTCTGCCACTAGGCCAAGAGCTGCGCTCAAGCTGGAAGAAAAATTTTATTTGACGTTTATATGACCAACTATGCTTTCTAGTGTAGAGTATTGATGGTAAAGATTCTCATATTATGAATGTAATTGAAAGTTTGAGGATGTTAAGATAGATATGTGTTAATAAAAGAAAAGATAGTGTAATAAATGAATATAATTGAAAGAAAGTTAAGGTAGCCCTAGTAGAAGAGAAATTAAGAGGTCTTAATTCCCCTCATTTTCCAAGCCTATTTCCCCTGTGTTTCTAATATTTTGGAATTTTAACTTTTTTTGGAACCTTAATGATAGGGGAACTTTTGAAATGCTTTCCTATCTTTCTCTTTTGGGTGGTTGCATTAGTAAAAATTCTATTCTTGATAGGTGTTTTTGGATTCTTGTAAGTTCTAGGCTTTAAACTTGTAGATCTTTCTTTAAATTTTTGATTGATAGCTTCCCCTTTTGGCTCGTTCTTGGGTGATTTGGAAAGCAAAGATGCCCTCTAAAACTAAAATATTTGTTTGACTTGTGGTGCACAAGAAAATCAACACCCATGCCAAGCTTGGGAAAAGAATAAGTTCATTTTTTCTCCGACCTAATTCGTGTTGTATGTGTAAATATTGTTAAAACTGGCCCCCTTGGGGGTGGTGGTGGGGTGGTTTGATCATTTAATTGTCTTACCATTACCTTTTTTTGGCATGAGTTGCTTCTCTCAAAATAGAATTTTGTTTCGCACCTTTAACTGTCTGTGAGTGCATTTCTCAAGTGAGTTTGAAACTGTAAATGTTTTGATGCTTATTGTAACTTTTATTTGTTGGCATACTTTTATTCAGTTAACTATGTATATTGAGCTCTGGAAACTGGTGATTTTGTGTTGAAGATCAGCTCTTTCTGCTTTAATATCAATAATTGTAATGCTTTTCTCTCTCTGAGATGCAGGACAAACATTTGTGGTTTGGAAGAGACCCATGAAGGGGCACGGAAGAGAGATGATTCAGTTTGGTGTCCCCATTGCAGATGCGCCTCCGGAGGATGAAAATACAGCAGGGGCTTCCAAAGGCATGTTCTATATTTTGATTAGTCTTCTAAATTTTATTACTGTTCTCCTAATCATATTTGTTGATATTTGAGATGAAAATTTCAGATCGGAGAATAGAATCCATCCCTGGCTTGCTGCAAGATGTAATTGAACGCTTAGTTGGCATGCAAGTTATGAATGTGAAGCCAGACTCTTGCATTGTTGACGTCTTTAATGAGGTTGCTAAATATGTGTTGACATGTCAAAAAATAAACTAAAACCGAAAATACTTTGTTTTGAAAAAATTATGCGTAATTTTCTCTTATTTTCAGGGTGATCACTCACAACCGCACGTGTGGCCATCATGGTTTGGAAGGCCAGTTTGTCTCCTATTCTTGACGGAATGCGAAATGACTTTTGGGAAAGTAATTGGAATTGACCATCCTGGCAATTATAGAGGCGCTTTTAGACTTCCTATTGTTCCTGGGTAACCTTTTTCAATCTCCATAGCTTCTTTTTCCTTATTGTGCATCTTGCTTGATTTTAATGTTGGTTTCTAGGCAAATAATACTAAATGTTTCCAACAGAGTAATGCTATATGAACAGAACTTTTACGGACTTCTTTATGTTCTGAATTATTTGATTTAAAAAGGAATTTTATTGCTTCCAAGTACCCGAGGAGCTGATACAGCTTAATGTTACAAGTTATGAAAGCCACTCCATAAGCTCTTTCGTGGTTCTTTGAAGGCAATCTTTGTCGAAAAAATTGCTCCCATACAAAATAAGCCCTCCTCTAGCTTATAATGTGGCATGTCCTGGAAATGTCTGGAAAAAAACAGAAGCATCTAACTCCCTTGATATTATTTCCTATTCATTTCCACTAAACTGTGTTTGAAATCTTGGCAAGGATGCCTAGTAGAAGAATCTGGCTAAGAAACATTTGACAACACTGAAGCAATGGTTTATGTAACAAAATAATGTAGGCTTCTCTTTTGTTGGGTTTGATCAGGGACTTCCAGTTTTGAGTCTTTTGAGTCCTCCCATGCTAGTTGATTGGCATTTTATTTTTTTGAGATTGGCTGCTATTTTTCTGGGTTAATTCTTATGGTGAAAATACAGATCGCTGCTAGTATTGCAAGGAAAATCTGCAGATTATGCCAGACATGCAATTCCTTCCATCCCCAAACAGCGCATACTTGTGACCTTCACGAAGTCTCAACCAAAGAAAACCACACTGAGTGATGGGCACCGTTCGCATGTGGTAGCGCCAAACTCTCACTGGGGCCCACCACCTAGTAGGTCTCCAAACCATAGTCGCCATCCTGTGCCTAAGCATTATGGGCCAGTCCCAACAACGGGGGTATTGCCAGCTCCACCAGTTCGTGCACAGCTGGCACCTCCAAATGGCATCCAGCCACTTTTTGTACCAGCCCCGGTTGCCCAAGCAGTGCCTTTTCCTGCTCCAGTTGCTCTCCCACCTGCCTCGGGTGGATGGCCAGCGCCTCCTCCAAGGCATCATCCTCTGCCACACCTGCCACCTGGCACTGGAGTTTTCCTTCCTCCACCCGGTTCTGGTAATTCATCAACTCAACAATCATCATCAACTATCGCAACTGAAACAACCTTTTCTGCAGAAACACCCTCTGTGCCCGAGAAAGATGATGGTTTGGGGAAACCAAATGGTGGCAGTAGTGCTTCTCCAAAAGGTGAAGTAGATGGGAAGATGCCACAGCAAGAGTGCAATGGAAGCATGGATGGAACTGATGGTGGAAGTGGAAGAGATGCAATGAATGAAGAACAGCAGCAAGGTGCAGACCCAAATGCGGCTGGCGAACCAGCTGGAACTATTTAGAGAGAGAGAGAGAGAGAGAGAGAGAGAGAGATTATTGGAAGGAAAGGGGGGTAGGCTGCAAACTGCAGTGAGTTGGAAGCAAATGTAAAGAGCGGCTAAAGTTGAGAATTGAGCATATATATAGTACCTACCAGTGGGCAAAGGGGTTAGGAAAAGTAATACTTGGTACAATTTCATAATCCCTTCTGCTTTCTGTTCCCTTTTTGTTGATTTATTTTTATGAATTATATTAGGTAAAGAACCCATTTTTATTTCAACTGTAGTTGCTTTTCTTTCTTTCTATTTTTTTTTTTTTTAAGTTAAACTGAGTCATTTCCTCTTGCTCCAACAGAAAAAGAAAAAAGTACCGGAGTCACTGCCTGAAATCATAACTGTTCTTTTAGATCCGCCTAAGTACTAGTAATTCTTGAATTCAGCACCAAAAAAAAAAAAAAATAAAATAAATTTGGTGGTTATACAAGCGTTAGAGGTGGCAATATTAGACACGGTTGGCATCACAGTATGAAACTATATCACGGTATGAAACTATCATAGATAAAGTACAGATAAAACACGAACACTAATAATTTATTTGGAAACATTTCTCTCTGATAAGTAATTTAATTTTGAAGTAAAATATTAATTTGATTTGGTTTGATAATGTTTTAGTAATTGATTCGTCAAAAAGTTACCCTTTAGCAATAAATTTTTATTTGATCAGAAATTTACTATTAACGATCAATTTTAATTTGATCGAAAAAAGTTACGTTTTAACTATCAAACTTGTATTTGATCAAGAAAAATGGTCAAAAAAATATATATTTTTTTAAGTGATTATAGGTTTGTAAGAAGGATATTTTGATCATAAAATTAAATTTTACAAATAAATATGTTTAAGTTTCACTTACCACAATTGAATAGATACTTTGTTCAAAATTTTTGTAATAAGAAAACTTTTAAATTTAAAATTACGAAAATATGAAAATCTTTTTAAATGCTACATTTTACCTTTTTATTACTTATGTTTATATTTATCAAATTACCTGTCTGGTTACTTGCTGTAAATACAAACATCTGTATCTATATATATATATATATATATATAATGCCTCCCACTTACATATATATGACATTTGCAAGTAGGAGGATCTTCTTCAAGTGCCAAAAAGTGCCACATCTCCGCACACTTAAAACTGTCTACGCAGCGGCGTAATCGGGCTTGGTTGCGTTCCATTTGTGCAAGACATTTCCGGTGATATCATAGAACACAATATCGATTCGGGCTTGAGTAATTTGTAGAGTCATAAAGCCTTGTCCGTCGTAATAAAACTTCATTTCCTTTGCATTCCAATCACTAACATCACCTCTCCATGCCTTCGACCCACCACCGCTTGTCAAAAATTGAAGTGGGCTTCAAACCAAAAAAAAAAAAAAAACATGACATGCATGAAGGGAAAAGTACGATTAAAACAAAACCAAACGACTTCAAATAATAATAATAATAATAATAATAATAAATGGTGTAATTTATTCTATATATTAATTACCTGTCAGGGCTACTGATGTGTTCCAAGCAATGGTCGTGTCCATTTATGTAAAGATCAACGTCGTTGGCCTTAACAAAAAAAGAGAGAGGGGGGGGGGGTAAGAACTTAAATTGTTTTTGGGTATATAATGATTTCCAATGTTAAACACAAATTGTAATATACCTGAAGTATGGGGAGAAGTTTCTTTACGAGCTCCACTGTGTTACCGTGATGTCCCGCGCTTTTAATTGTATGATGACCAACAACGATTTTCCATTTTGCGCTTGATTCTTTTAGTGCTGAATCCACATCCTACCAACCAACAAACCAGTTAATGGTTAAAATTCTTCCTTCACTTCACAATAGGCATCTCAAAATTGTCCAAGAATATTTTTCTTTTTTTTTTTTTAATTTTTCTTTTTGGAGATGGGTTGTCTCCACTAAGAAACTGGGTCGACGTGGACAATTTTTTTTTCTTTTTTTTAAACCCTGACCGTTCCTAAGAAAATGGGTTTGTATCGGTCAAGTTCAACCGACCCTGGTTCTGTCCCCTTGATCCCTTTGTTTTTTTTAGTACTTTTTGTATTTTTTTAAAAAAATAAATTAATTATAACTTGAACTTAATATAATACAATTAACTAATTGGTCTTAAAAATAAATAAATTTTGTTAATAATTATTGTAAATTCATAGAGAATAGAAATTTTCAATCATAAATGGGAGAATTTATTATATCCCCGTCCTCTAAACCATAAAAATATTTTTACCTAATTTTGGTATAACATAAATAAAAAATTGAAAAAATAACAAAAGCAAAATTAAACTTGTCGAGAGTTGGATTGGAAGTGCCCCAAGCCTAACCATAAGGTATAGGGGTGAGTTAGAGTTGGTCTTGTACGAACAAAAGATTATGATCAAGATTTAATCAAAATCAAATCGAATCATGGTCGAGCCAACCCTTTTTACATGCCTATTTGAGAGTATGATTACTCATACATTTGACTTCTTTTATCTAAAAATTCTATTTAATAAAATTGAAACTAGATTTTTTTTTTCCAATTGGCTAAGAAATTAAGTGCATAGATTTGAAATATGGATGCGCATCGATAGGTTTGGATCTAATCCATCTTAGACCTAGAGTAGATATTTAAAATTTTGAACGCAAAATTAACTAGACCATCCCACACAGTTGAACTAAACTAATTCTATTTTGATCGAGTTAATTCACATTAGATCCCAAAATATGTTAATTTGAAAACCAAATCGAATCTAAATAGTCAAAGTTAAAAATATTTAGACCCAGAATTAAACCTAACTTTTAATAGGATTGAACCAACCCAACCCACTCACAACTATTTTGCGCACCCCCTACTTTCAACGAAGTACATATTAAATTAAGCTTACCTTCAAGAGATTTGAGAGATACTTATTCCGGGGAAGCACACCTCTCCAGTCATAAGTATGGTCCTCCGGGTCAGTAAAGTATTTATCGTGGAATGGAGTTGTGTCTACGAAGAAAAAATCCACAATTTCTGTCCAACATATAAAAATATATATAGTGTCAAAAATGTAATTTTGATGAAGTGCTTATAAATCTCTTACCCACAAAATTAAAACATTTTAAATCAAAACAACGCTATTTACTTTACCCGCATTGAGGATATAAGATCTCAGGCAAAGCCATCTACCATCCCTTTTTGTGAGGATGGGATTTATTTGGGCCAAAACATCTCCTCTGTAGTCATGGTTGCCCAAAACTGCAATACAAATGGTGTTTAAATGAATCAAATATATAGCTCAAGAGCTTTTCGTGTTTGGTTTGCCAAAAGTTTGTTCGAAATTAACATTTTAGTAAATCAAGTAAAATTTTAGTACAATTTGTAATTGGTTTAGTTCTGAATTCGATCCAAACTTGACTTAATAAGTTTAAATTTATATAAGACAACCGAGCTATACATCTGAGTTTGAAAACTTATCACTGCAACATTAAACAAAATTTTAAACTCTAATAAAATTTTCAAGTCAAACTCGAACAATCTACTACTCAACTGAGTTTATAGGAATAGCATGAACACAATCGACTTATCTGATCACAGAATTCTAACCCCCCTCCCCCCAAAAAAAAATAGCCCTATTCATAAGAACTCAATCAATAATAAAGAAATATAAAGTTTTGAAATAATATTAATTAATTTCAAAATTGTATATTCACCTACCTGTGTACCACTGCTTTTGCAAGCTCGGGGCCGTGTAAATGTTGCTAAATGACTCATCAAATGCTGAATCATCCACTCCCGTCAATCCATCTTCATAAAAGTTGTCACCAGTAGAAATAATAAAATCTATATCCAACTCCTCTCCAGTTTTTCCCATCTGCAAAATAGAATTTTAAACATTTTTAATTATTTTCAAAAAAAAAAAAAAATCTAGAGGCAAAAATTTTCAACAAAAGACTTTGCTCATAAATTAATTATAAAAAAATTATTATTATTTCAATACTAAAACCCCCTTAAATATGAGTTTGTTACATTGTTGCTAATTATGTAGTGGTGCTAATTTGATACACGTATTTTCACTACAAAAGAATAAAAACAAAATATGTACAATTTTTTCGTCATTAACAAACAAATAATAAAAGTGATGCAGGGTTATCCCAAATCCTTTTTTCTTTTATTCTGTGGAGCCCGTCATCCAAACAAGAAGAGAGGTCACTTGTGGCCATGTGGGACCCTTCTCTCAGCTTCACCCCCACAAGCTGTAATGGTCCGCCACTACGTCCTCTTATATATGTATATATATATATACACTTTTTGTTATTTGGGGGGGGGGGGGGTGGAAAAAAAAAAGAGAAAAAACTTGTAGTCTTAGTAGTAGATTACTTGCCCCTGAATTATTGCACGTCATTTAGGGGAAAGAAAGGGACAGTTGTAGAATTTGGAACATAAAATTTTACATTTAGGCTGACAAGTCAGGAAATGTCACTCAATGGTAATTAAAACTGTGGGTAATATATTAATGGTAATTACTTCTACAATACGAAATAGGTAATATAATTTTTATGAAACCATGTCCTCTTTGTTGAAGATTACTTAATTCTGACGATTAACTCAATTGGTAAAAGTTTGGGTTTGTACCTTAGTAGTCACTCGTCCGAGTCTCTTTATAGTTATTGGAAAGTTTATCCAATCGTTAATTTCAGGTCTTCAGCGATTAGTCGAGATATGCGTAAATTGATCCAGACATTCTCGGTTACAAAAAAAATAAATAAATGTGTTGAAGATTATCTAAATAATTATGATTATTTTATATTTTATACTTAAAAAATTTAAAATATAAGCCGTTGACCATTTATTAAAATTTATTATTATATTTTAAAAACTCTAGTCATTTTAACCCGTAATTTGAAATTTTTTTAACACCAATTCCATATATCTTTACACATATTTCTGAGGAACCTAAGCTTTTAAAATTGATGAGATGACGCGAAGAAGTATCAGATTATATAGAAATCACGTAATATTGTGACCGTTTGATTAGGTAATGGTAAAATAATTCAATTGTCACTATCACAACAAAAAAAAAAAAAAAGGCCAATAAAATGCATTAATAAAAGCCACAAAAAACACCAAACAAAGGCGCACGAAAACTAACTAATCATACAATAAATTAATAATAAATAGTTGTGGTTTGCACCATCTATGGCTGTCTGTTCTTGGAGAGAGACACCCGCAAGAGAAGGCAACTTCAAATATAAAAAAGGAAAGGCTTATTTTAGAGATATTATAATTAAATAGAAAGGACGGTTTTAGGTGATGTTTGGCATCTTTAAAATTATTTCAAATAATTAAGTTGATTTTGGCTTTTCGTCCTACGTAGGCTCTGTTTGGTTAAAAATATTAGACAAAAAGTACAATAAAAGTATAAAAATTTAATATAAATGTGATATAAGGTAAAATTTAATTAAAAAAATATAAAAAAATTAATTAAAATTAATAAATTTTGATTGATTTTACTGTGCTAAACGAGGTCGTAATCTTTTTCTTTTTATCAAAAAAATAATGGAAGGAATATTCAGTACGTCATGCTCCATCTGGCTTTTTCCAACCAATAAAAATTATGTTGATGATGACACTGGTCCCTTGATAGAAGAGAAGTCCATCAAGGGAAGGTTTCGACTACAATTTCTTCTTCAAGTGAAGATTTGATTCGGAAAAACAAAATAGGAAGAGGAAAAACAGAAATGGATAAATAATATATGAATATAATTTTAAAATAAATTAGTTATTTAACACATTTATTAAATATTAGAATTTTCAAATATAAAGATAGACTAAAAATTAGAACACGCAACCATGAGCTACCACCATCCGTTACTTTGGTTTGGTCTCTCTCGAAGCCGTAAATTAAACTAGTAGTCTATATGGTGACTTGAAGATGATTGGTGGCGTATTGGCATATTCCAAAGTGAGCATATATATAGGAATCTACTTGGAATAATACCCTTTCAATTCCACCCCAAATGTGATGCCTTGTCAATGTCGTACTCCCATCGGAATTTATATATTACAGTTCAAATTAAATTAATAAATTTTTGTTAAATTCAAAATTTTAAATTTAGAGCTGAATCGATTATGACATGGTATCTGATTTTTTTTTTTTTTTTTGTTAAAAACACATAATTATAAATTTTGTATAAAAAGTAAGAAAAAAAAATTAAGTATTCATCAGGTTACACCTTGAAATGAGTTAATCCAGAATTGAATTAATAAAAATTGAATTGATATTTTGAGACTCAAAATTGAACAATAAAAAGAAGCTTATGCATTACCCAGAATTATAGTAATTGACACTTTTTAATTCTTATTTTTGTTTTCTTCATCCAAAAATGGAAAAAAAAAAATTCCATAATAAGATTTGGCTCAGATATATGAGAGAGAGAGAGAGAGAGAGAGATGACCTGGAGAGCAACTTCAGACTGGTTGTAAGCTCCTTTCCTTCCCCAGTCACCAACCACCAGAACGCTAAGCAATCCATCGGCTTTGGATGGGTGTTCAAACCTCTGAAGCTCGGCTATGGCAACACCCAAGCACAGCCCAACAATAGCGGTACTGATCAGTACTTTGAGAGAGGAAACCATGTTGCTGCTGTGGCTCAAGAGCGCAGCGATCGATGGCTTTGAAATTGAAGCAAATTATAATTTAGAGATTAAGGGTTGTTTTTTTTTTTTGGGGGCCGGGGGGGGCGTCGGGGGTTGGTCGGGGTTCTTCAACGAGAGGAATAACCAAAGTGGATGAAGGCATGAAGCTTTTGGCGTAAGGTCCAGCCTTTGTAAGACTAGTAGGGTAGTGGGCATTAATTGTACCAACTTCAACGGCTAGGCCAAATATATAAACCATAAATAGTTTGGCATTTGGTAAGTATTTATATTTTTTGTTTTTCTATCTTTCTTTTCGATTTTTTGTTTTTGTTTTAAGATTTATATTTTAAGAATATTAAAAACGTCTTTACTTTGATATTTTTTATTTTTAGTTTTTTGAGATTTTTTTTTATTTTTAGTCAAAATTAAATATTCAAAACAACTTTTAATTATTTTGTATTTTATGTGTAAACTTATTTTTTGTTTTCTAAAGTAAATTTTGAAAACAAATTAACTAAATACATTTTCAATGGTTTTCATTTTTTTCAAAAACACAAAATGAAATATTGGTTAAAAACAATCATACCATTTTCAGTTAAACAATTATACCATTAAATAATTATTTAATTTGTTAAAATATTAATCGTATTATAACCATTTTCAGTTAAATAACCAACTGGCCTACCTAATAAAGGATTTGTTGCTTGAATTAAAAAAAGATTGCAAAATTCAAATAGAGTTAATATTGCGACAAATTAAAATAATATACTTTTAATTACTATAATTAAAATCAAGAAATGAGAATTTATAAAAAAAAATTAGAATAAATACTATGACTTATCTTGAATCATTTGTAAAAAAATAGTCTACCAAACTTAAGCTTAGTTTGGGAAGGGGGAAAAAAAAGCTGACTTTTTAGTAGGTGGTTGCCCACCAGTAAGTTACTAAAAATTAGTTTTTTATTTTTTTAATTTGTCTGACAAGGAAAAAAAGACTAATTTTTTAGCAGCTAGTTTTTAAATTTTTTATTAATTTAACATTTTTACTTTTCATGGTTCAAGAGAAGTTTAAATATAAGAAGGTGTAATGCCCCTAACTTAACTGTTCAGAACAGACGGCATGGAAATATGGGAACCAATTAAATTAAATTAAAACTTGTTTCAAGGTCAAGCCATAACATAATAGTAATCACTAGAACAACTAAACACGTCCCTTATTCTCATATTAAATGAATAGAAATGACATTAACCACAATAAATCCTATACCACATCCTGATGACATAATTCAAGGCTTATAAAGTCAAATAAATATCATCAATAAACAAGCTGATAATACAAATAGGTTTGGGACCCATACCTTAGATCACACAAATAAAAATAAAATAATCTAAATATGAATAAAATATCATAATAAATTGATCTAACGGTCTCAACTTCGCTTCGAGTGGTTACTCACTAGCCTCGCTAGATCACCTGAAATATAGATGAGATGAGCAAACTTGTCCAGTAGGTAAGACTATGTAAGTGTGTACAAGTAAATAGTAATTAAGCATATAACATAACTTACAATAATATCAATCAAAATATGATATGGTAATACACATGTGATGCAATGCAATGCAATGGCCAATGTATTCTCTAATCTCCATCTATTTCCAACTTTATCTTCGGATGGGTGATGATTAGCATAGCACGCAAGGTCACTAACCGCACTGTTTATGCTCAAGACAAACGTGTATCTCCATATATATACACATCAAGTGGGAAATTATGTTACACCCCCACTAATGTAAGAGTCAAGGGAACTGTGTTACACCCTTAGTAAGGTATCTGCTTAGCTCAAGTAGGGTCTGGTTACAACCTAGAGAAAATATCATAATCATATCTTATAATTAATGTCTCAACTCTAAATAACTAAACTCTAGTCATATATATCGACTGAGGATTATTTGATATTTTTAAAATCTTATTTTCTTATTTTTCTCAAATCATGGATCTCGTCTATATATATAACCCATGTCTCGGCACACCATAATATAAATATGGCACTCTCGGCCAATCAACAATCACAACAATAACCAGATTATGTCACCCTAGCCCTATGTGCATGATATGCTTAATCATGTAAACGAATATTATCTTAGTATAAAAAATACATTCTCATTAGGCTTGATAATGATATGGAATTCATTTAATATTTTCAAATTAACATGAATGGGTTTGAGTACAAAGCAGGAGTTTTGAAATTAAAATTTTATATTTTTAGACATTCTGCTAAATGGCGTCCCAGGGATTTGTTATCTGAAGCAAGAGTCTACCATCTCGACACCAACATCTTGCTTACTGTCGAGTGCCGTCCAGACGCCAAATCTACCATCTAGATGCTAATGCCCAGAACCCAATTTTCTAGATTCATTTTCTACAAAGCCCAACTCCAAAATAACCCCAAATCACTCATCCAAGCTATAATCTCCATAATAAACTAATATATAAACATTTAAACGCTTAAATCACATGTTTCTACAATATTTATTTGAAGAATAACTTAATATATGCAAGATCTTCACGTTTATATACATATGTATACACACATTCATGTATACATACATATACGCACAAATCTCATGACATTCAATTAAATCAAGTATATATATATACATCAAAATCGTCATAACAACGTCTAAAACACGAATATAAGTCCTATCTATTTTGAATTTGAAGAGCAAAAAAGAAATGAGAAGATTTGAGTTGTGGCTTCCAAACTTTTGGCATCAATTGCTCTCTTCTCCAACGAAATCACGCGAAATGGATGTCACTATGACATTCACGGCATCAAATGCCCCACCGATCCACTGGCCTTCCTTCTTAGAACCTATTTTCTCTCTCTACTCTCTCACTCCTCTCTTTCTTTTCTCTCTTTCTCTTTCTCTCTCTCTCTCTCTCGTTCTTTGTTATAAAATGGCTAAGGGCCAAAAAAAAAAAAGATAGAAAGAAAAAGAAAAGAAGAAAAGGTGGATCCTTTGGCTCAGTTGTCTAACCTAATATCAATTTAAGTCAAACCCAGCATAGAAAAAATAAAATAAATTGACTTAATCTTAGTTTAAATATTTTATTGGTCTAAAATAACAGATAAATGGCTAAAATTAAATATTGAATATTACAAAAGGTAAATTTGATCACTTAAAAAGTAAAAAATTAAATAATCAAAAGCTAGAAATTGACTTTCCAAACGGAGTCTTATTTACGTGTATATACTAATAGTGGATACACATAATACCTGTGTTAATCACGGGTAGAGCTAAGCTTACCTCGGGGGAGCACGTGCACACCTTAAAATATATATATATATATATATATATATATTATTTTTTATATCGTCTTTCGTGCTTAATTGTGCTTACCCAAGAAGAAGAAAAAATTTTTAACTCAATACCAATTGTACTCACCTAATGAAAAAATAAATTTTAACTCAATAATATTAAAGTAATTATACCTAATTTACCGAATATAATTAAAAAATATTTAACTCTACTTTGCCATTTTCCTCTCTCTCTTTCTTTTTCCTTTTCAATAGTCAAATTCTTTTTTATTCCTCTCATCGTATCTTACCAATTATCTATGTATCTTATAGTTAATACCTGCTCAGGCAAAAATTTTTTTGGCCCCACCATTGGGTGTAACTTTTGTATTTTTTATTTATTAGCAAAATGTTTCTAAGGGTCATTTGGTAACGTTGTCTATTTTTATTTACGTTTTTATATTTACGTTTTCTGTTTTTTTTTTTTAATTTTCTGTTATCATTTTCTTTTTCTAAAATGAAAAACTGAAACTGCTTTGGAAATATAATTTTATTTACAATTACTAATTTTTTGTTTCATAAAATATTTAATTTTATTAGTTTTTTAAAAATTAATTGAATTTAATAAATAGACTTTATATTAATTTAATTATATTATTTATTAAAAAATTGAATAAAATATAAATATTATATTATTTAATCCAGAAAATATAAAATATAATAATTATTATTTAATTATATTATTTATTAAAAATAATTGAATAAAATATATTTTATAATAATTTAAATAATTTAATTATGATATTTATTAAAAATAATTTAATAAAATATAATTTATATTAAATAAATTATTAATTTAATTTAATTTACTTTAATTATGATATCTATTAAAAATTAGTTAATAAAATATATTTATATTAATTAAATTATTTATGAAATTGAATTAATATATTTTATTATTTATTAAAAATAATTTGATAACATATGTACATATAATATATAATTTATATTATATATTAAATAACAGATATTACATATTAATTTAATTATATTATTTATTAAAAATAATTTTAGTTTAATAAAATATTTGAATAAAATAATTTATTTTGATATGATGTAACAAAATAGATAAAGTATTAGAATTGACAAAAATATTTGCAACAAAAAAATAGAGTGAAAATATTTTTTTTCTGTTTATGTTTCCCTA
Source organism: Vitellaria paradoxa (assembly GCA_019916065.1). NCBI lineage: Eukaryota > Viridiplantae > Streptophyta > Magnoliopsida > Ericales > Sapotaceae > Vitellaria > Vitellaria paradoxa. Next base: position 2,139,134 of record CM034237.1, on the reverse strand, counting down.
TTTAAGTTTTCATTTTTTTGGAAACAAAAAAAACGTAAATAGATTTAACAAATATGTTTCTGTTTTCAGTTTACAAAATTTTTTAAAACATGAACAAAAAAATAAAAAATAAAAATGTTACTAAATAGGGCCTTAAGAATCGATCGATAGAATATTGTCGACAGACTGAACACTTTTTAAAAAGATAGAGACACGTAATTAATTGAATTTTTCTTTTTTTTTTTTTTGTTTTTGGTAATTTAGAACCCACAATGGTTTATTGCATGTCTCAACAAATTGCGTAGTAGATAAATAAATCAGAGAGATGTACGCTACTCTTCACACACATTTTACTTAAGTTAAGAATCGAACATATATGATCTCTGTAAGGAACAAACCTGAGTCACTCGGACAAATCCAGGGGCATTGAAGTTCTTTAATTTACTTTTGTTCCCATTAGTGATTAAATATAGTATAAATAGATTTGGTAGAGAATATAATTATTGCTGATTATCTTGGGTAAGTATCATAGAATTAAACTTCACATAAAGGAAATGCCAGTTGGAAATCATTTACCTAATTAACGTGTTGAGAGAGGTACCAACCTTGTGGTCCGACATCGGAAAAACATTGTACATAAATATATACTTTATACAACTACCATTTTACGAATGTATATGTATTTAGGTATAATACATATATATGGGGCGGGGTATTACAAGTGATTACGACTACCAGTGGCAGAGTCAAGAAAAGTCAAGACGATCAAGTGACTCCCTTAATTTTTGACATAAAAGTACTAAAATACTTTTATCATTTTAATTTTATTAAAAAATTAAATTAGTTCAAAATTTAAGTATTTTAGTTTTATTAAAAATTTTTTTAACAAAAAAGAAATTTATAAGAAATCAAGTATTTTTTTGTATAATAAAGTATATTATCTTACTATACTATAGAATTTTTTGAGCATAATATCATTAATTTTAATATATAATATAACAAATTCGATACACAATAAAACTTAATAATTATATATATATATATATATATATATATATATATATATATATATATTGTAATGAGGAAAACTTTAAGTACTATTAAAAGGGTCAATTAAATCATTATAAAAACTATATTTATTAGTTTATTTAAAAAAATAGTTTCCTTTCTTTCTCTAAAAGTAACATTATTTTTCTCTAACTCTTAATTTTAACGTAACTCTTTATCCCTTTCTTATGTGTTCAGTGCCCCTCTTAATGAAGATCTTGGATCCGTCCCTTGACGAGTGCTACCTAATTAAAGATCGAACATAAACGTGCAATACGATTTTGAAAATATCTGAAAATGTTATGCTGGTCTACATGTTTTCTCACATGGTAGAAGTTGTCTCATGTTCTCTCTGAGAGTTTGGACGGAAGGTTTGGAAATGAAAGGCAAGGAGGACAATAATCACAATTCTACGTACTTTGTTTGGTTTATTTTTTGGACTAATTACACTTTTTTTTTAAGATTAAGTTAATTTTTTTAACATTAAGTCAAAAAATAAATGAACGACTCTTTTAATTTAAAAATTAATATATAACCTCTTCATGATTTAATTATAGTTTAAAATTAATAAAATTTGCAAAATTTTATTGAATTTATAGTTCATGAAGCAAAATTGATTGGCAGAAATATTTTTTTAAATAGATAAATAAAAGTACATTTGAAGACTTATGTTAAAAAATAATTTTTAATTTTTTTAAAGACACAAAAAAAATTTGTAGACAAATTTTTTTTTTACACAATTATATTTTAGTTTCTATGGTATATTTGAGTTTATGTGGTATGCGAAATATAAATCTAATTAAATTTAATTAATTTTATATTTTAATAAAGAATTAAAGAAAGACTATCTATTGATATAATTTTTAAGTTAAACTCTAAGAAGTAAAATGTGTCTACGCACTTTTCATTTTGTTTAAGCTATAGAGGGCATGGGAATGCAATAAAAGGGAAGGGAGACTCCAGTTTAAACCTTCTTTAGGACCGGAATGAAAGTGAGTGGATTTGAAGAGAACATTTATAACTTTTCTTATTACCATTCTATCCATAATTTAGGAGGAAAAAAAATATGAATATTAATTTTTAAAACCTCTTCAATTCTCCGTTTTTTTTTTTTTTAATTATGAAAAATACTATTCTATTCACCAAAAACAATATTAATTAATCATAACAGGCAATTAAAATATGTGATGTCCAATAATTGAAATATATTTTAGTAAGTGCTTTATATTAAATTAATTAGACCACAATTATACTAAATTATTCTTGATATATCTTTTTTCCATAGATAATCCTCCATTCCTTAATTAATTAAATGATTTCTAGCCAAACCAACCAAAAACTTGTTTTGTTCCTTCCCTTTACTTTCCTCGTTACCCTTTCCTTTCTCATCCAAACAAAGCATAAGATAATGTTATCCTATCAAACAAACAATACCGAACTTCAAACAAGCTTAGATGAAATTACATGGCCCAACAACAACAATAAAAATTATAAAAAAAAAAAAAATTCTAGGATGATATTATTAAATCTAATTGCTTTTACTCCTGTGGAAGATGAAAATTACTAACAATTCATGAATTAAAGAAAAAAACAACGTTTTATACTAAAATTAAATTTTAAATAATGCAAAATTTTTAAATATAATTTAATTTTTTTAAAAGTTATTAAGAGATAAATCTAATTATCTTTGCCAAATTCTTAAAGGTTTTCACTTTATTTTTAGTAAAATAAGTGTAGAAAGTAATTATCTTAATTTAATATTATTAAATATTAAGTTTTCAATTTTTTATTTTTGAATTTTGGACCATTTTGTGGGGAAGAAGAAGAAGAAGAAGAACAAGAGGAGGAGGAGGAGGAGGAGGAGGAGGAGGAGGAGGAAGAAGAAGAAGAACCTCTTACCACTGGGCCTTGCAAATTCGATTATATCAATCAAAAGACATAATACAATAATACATTTTTATTAAGTTAAAAAAACTCAGTATAACAATGCATTTTATGCAATTAAAAAAATACAATATAATAATTTTTTGTGCCTCAACTAAATAAAAAATGCATTATCATATTATGTCTTCATTAAGGCTTGATTTGATAAAAAAAAAAAAATTAAAATTTTTCCTTTCCAACTTATTTTTGTCTTATATAGCTTTTTATCACTTTGATATTTTTTTATTTGATAGTTTTTAGACATGTTTTCTGCAATTAAAAAAATTACAAAAAATAAAAAAATTTACATGTGAAGGTTAAAAAAAATAAAAAAAGAGAGTTTTTCTTAAAAAATTATTTTTTAATACGTGACTGAATTTTTCTATTTAGCAGTATTTTTTTGTAATGTTTTTTTTTTATGAATAGAAATGACTTGAATAAAAATTAACAAAACAAAATAGAAAAAAAAAATCAAGTCTTGGTATAAGAAAAATCATATAACATGAAAGAAGTTAAAAAACAAGTTTTTTTTTTTTCCTCAAACCAAGCGTAATGATATTTTACCAAATATTTTCATAAGAATAATATTTCTCAATTTTAATTTGTTGACATTATTAAAAAAGAAAAAAGAAAAAAACCGGCTGTGTGGGGGCGTCGGGGGCGGGGGGGTGGTGGTGTTTTAATACAGACTCCAAAGCTATTCCATTATGCGGAGAGAACGTGCATGTTATTCCATTTGACAAACAATACTTGTGCCTCTATCCACTAATTATATCTGCCTCACTTCCCGACATGATCTTCCCTGTCAACAGTATATATACTTACATATATATATATATATTTATATATTTAATCGGTTGTTGACGAACTTATTCCGCTTCCACCAATTCATCATATATATATATATATATATATATATATTCATATGTGTTGATGCATGTGCTACGTTCTTCGAAACCAGATCACCTGTTCTTTCTTTTTTTTTTTTATATATTATTTTTCTTTTTCTTAGTTGATTGCGGTGTCAGATGTCCACTGCAATGAGTCCGACTGAGTTGGAACCGACACAAAGAACACAAGATAGGCCCCCCGTGTGATTCAGCAACCACCCACGTAAATTAGTATTCTATTCTTATGGAATAAAAAAAAATTAAAAATAACATAAAATTTCTTATTTTTCATATTAAAAATATCACGTACTAAGCATGCATAAGAAGAATTTCTGGATTCTATTTGGGTTTTACACAAATTTATAATTGAGATTCGTCAATTATAGCCCAATTTGAAAATTAACTTTTTAGTAAATTTTTGGTAAAAATTGATTGGTAAAATTTTTCATGCGTTTGATAAAATAAATAAAAATTTTTATTAAATTTTGGTAATTTTTAGGTGTTTTAGTAGAAATTTTGGTAACTTTTGAATAGAGTTAGAATGAAATGACCACAATATACCTCTTCAATTATGCAAAAATAACAACATGACAACTCCAAATTGATAAATTTTGGTATTTTACCAAACACCTAAAATACCAGCAGTTGATGTTTATTTTTATTTTTTGCTCCTACAAACGGGGCCTATAATTAAAAAAAAATCTTAATTAGATTATTTTTTCAGTAACTATTTTTTATTTGAAAATTAAACAAATTAAAAATAAGAGTATATGAGCAAAATAATCATTAACGATAGATATTACAACTAATTAAAATTTATATTCTAAAGAATCTCAACTATTAAAAAAAAAAAATTAAAAAGGGGGAAATAAAATTTACGGCTCTAACCTTATTATTAATATCAACTCTAATTAACCTTATTTTGTAAGTTGCAAAATTCTAATAATTAATATATTAAATGACGGAGTAGAGCTGCTTAAATGCCTTCCACTCATACTTGGGCCTTCCGAAAACATCGTAGAAAACCATAGTAGCGTCGGTCGTATTGAGGTGCACCGACAGAAAACCTTGGCCGTCGTGGAAGAATTGCACCTCGCATTTTTCGTGCTTTTTCCGATCACCCCGCCATGCCTTTGAACCCGCCCCGGTTGTTATGAATTGGACCCGACTGCATCTCCATTGCCAATACTTATCAGCATAAATTCGTGAGATTAATTAATTAATGCATGGGTAGATGAAAGAGGGTGTGCGGGAGAAATTTAATTACCTGTCAAAGCAACTGATTCGTTGCAGGCAATGGTCGTGCCCGTTCATGTAAAAATCCACATTGTTTTCCTGAATTTGATCAATTATCAGCCTTTCATGTTTACATCTATCTATCTAATAAGTTTATATTTCATACTATTTTGACATGATAGTTAATTTTGTAACTAAAGAACACTTTCAATGTTTTATTTTTTTTTCCTTTTTAAATGAATCAGAATACGATTCTGTCCTAATTATTTTACAATTTTTTTAAAGATAAATACTACTTTATCAAAAATAAAATAGACAGTGTCACTGGCAGTTTTTGTAATTAAAGTACATGTTGATTTAAAAAAAAAAAAACAATTAGATCATAATTTTGCCAAATTATCCTGATGATGCTTTCTAATTTTTTTCTTTCTTTTTTTTTGTAAGAAAAAATTACAGTTTTAACTCTTGAATTTTTGAGTAAATTCTATTTTAAAATAAGAATTTTTTTAATTGTAACAATTACGGCATAGTATTTTAATTTATTACAATGATAATCTCCTTTCAAAAAAAATTCTTGTTAAATGGGCGACTTGAGATTTTTCAATTAAAATTCACATAGATTTAAGTAGGGGTGGACCAATGTTGTGTCCAAACCTGTCATGTTCGGCCCGGCCCGGCCCGTTCGTTCTTTTTTTTTTTTTTTTTTTTTTTTTTTTTTACGGCTTGGGATTAAAAAAATATATTTTTATATATTTATATATTATTTTATTTTTATTTTATTATAAAAATTGAGTTTATATGAAAAAATATTAATTTTAATACTAAATGAATTTAAAAGAGCGGAATTAGGATTAAAATTTAAGCTCAACGGGCAACAAAGTAATCTCAAACTAAGTTGGCCTACCCAATGTTTACACGTAGATTTAAGTTGTTTAAAATTGTAATAAATTAAAATTTTAAATCTTTAATTATTACCATTAAAAGGTAAGACAAATTGTAATTAAAATTTTTTGTTATAATATAAACAATTTATACAACTAGAAGATATTACCAAATAAAAAATAAAAAAAGATACTCTTACTAGTGTGATTAAGGGGTTGTTTGGAGTAAGAAAAAATGAGATAAATTAAGATAAATTGTGGTTTGGAGAGATTTCGTAATGCGTGCAGTGAGAGAAAAAGTTGATGTGATATAAAGTTAACAGAGATTTAATAGAGATTTATAAAATTTTTTTGTTATCTTTCAACAAATCAAAAGAGATCTAAGTGAATGGATTACCTCGAGTATGGGGAGGAGGCGCTCGATGAGTTCCCGAGTATCGCCGTGGTGACTGACGCTTCTGATTGCGTGGTGACCCACTACAATTTTCCACTTCGCAGTTGACTCTCTCAGCGCCAACTCCAAGTCCTTATTACACAGAACTGGCATTATTTAGTTTTACCTCCAATGTTGTGTGCTTCATCCCAACTACAAGTATCGAACGCTTACAAGGGACTCATTTACATATTATATATATATATATATACATATATGTAGATTTACCTTCAGAAGATTAGAAAGGTAAATTTGTCGAGGATGTATGCCTCGCCAATCGTAAACTCGGCCATCTGGGTCATTGAAATACTCATCGACAAAAGGAGTCGTGTCCACGAAGAACAAGTCTGCAATTTCTGCTCAAAACAGAACGAGAAACAACAGTTCATCAATTAATACACATTAGGTCAAGTTTTGTTAAACAAAAACAAAAAATGAAGGGTGATTTACAGTTAGGGGACGTTAAGAGCGCCAAAAAAAGTGGTTTATGTAATTTTTTTGATATTTGGTAAGTTATCACCAAATTATGTTTTTTAGAAATAAATAGTGTATTTTTTAATTTTTGAGTTAATTTTTTGAATTTTAAATCTGTTTTTTTTTTTTTTATTTGTTCGAACCGTTTTTTGTCAAAATTTTGCTCAAAACTTGTTGAAAAATTTTTGAACTTTGTAAAAAGTTATTAGGGTTCAAAAAAAATTTAAAAATTTGTCGAGATATATAGATATATATAAATTTATAAAAATTTCACGAAATACAAAGAAAGCAAAATGTATTAGAGAGTTTTAAAAATTTTTCCTGACTCTTAGCGCTTCAAATGCACCTTTAATATTTTTAGTATTTTACTATCACTGCGTACTTTAAATCATCTTCTTATGTCTAAATCTTAAGTTATTATTATAAAAATATAAGATTCTTTTGGTGCGATATAAAATATTAAAAAATTTTAAAAATTTCTGAATATTTTTAAAATTTATTCACTTTTTATCTCACTGTACAAATTACGAATTCACAAATTATCTTAAATTATCTTACTTTGTTTCAATTTTTGTTATTTCAAATATTCCTTTAACGATAGTGCTGCATGTCTGTTTTACACAATAAACACACAATTTTTTTTTTTTTTTTAATAAATTTAACGGAGATGGCGAAATGAGATGACTCAGACTACAGGAATCAAATCAAAATTAAAGCAAAGTGCTGGAGTGTTACCCAGGAATGAACTATGAGCCGAATTCTAGTTAATTCACCTGCGTTAACTATGAAAGATCTCAAGCAAAGCCATCTCGGATCAATAATCCTGAGCAGAGTACTCAGCTGCGCCATTGCATCGCCTCTATAGTCATGATTCCCCAAAACTGCACATAAGAAATCAGGATGAAAATGACTTTAATTTCATTGTGATTCAAACATCAATGTCAAAATGACATCGGTTACATTATATCCGTTAAAATTACAAAACCCGACACATCATGTGTGACGATCTTTTACGTCTTAACCCATCCAAACCTCAAAAGATAGAAGTGCACTGGATTACATATACATATACACACACAATATATATATATATATATATTTAATTATCATGGAGAAGTGTTAGCTATAGAAGAAGGCTGAGAAGGGATTGAAAATTTTGTGCTTTAATTTGGAGTTGATTTGATCTTACCACTGTACCAAATCTTTTGGAGGCTGTCGTCAGTGTAAATTTTTGTAAATGAATTCCGAAATGCTGGATCATTTGCAGCCTTCAGTCCATTCTCGTAGAAGTTGTCGCCCGTAGAGACTACGAAATCTATGTCTAGATCCTTTCCGGTTCTTCCCATCTGCCCAATAAAGGATATAAATACGAAGGAGTTTAGATATACACAAAGCTTAACAAAATGAAGAATTTGCCAATAAAATTAGCAAGTCAATGAATGTTAATTTCTAAGTACTTTCTTTAAGATCATAACGGTGCTGAAATATTGAAAAAATTAAAGAAAATAACATAAGAAAAAAAAAAAAAAAAAAAAGGCAGCAGAGGAATTCATATATTCTGCTTTCTAATTTATTCTTCCATTGAAGAATAAACCGTTTGACAGAAGCTTATTCACATGGGAAAAAAATAAAAAATAAAAATAAGAAATTAAAAAAAAAAAAAAAAGAAAAGGGAGAATTAAAACCTGAAATGCGACCTCAGACTGGTTGTAGGTACCCTCCCTGCCCCAGTCTCCGACGACCAAAAAACTCAGCGACCCATCTATCTTTGCTGGATGATGAAACCTCTGAAGGTCTGCAAAACTACACACTAAACTAAGACAAAAGGTAATAATCAATGTAAGAGAAATGGACAAGGTCTGTTTGTGAAAAAATGCCATATATGCCTAACAAGTTAGCTAGGGTTCCTCTAAGAGGAGGACGTTGAGAATTGAATGTGACTATATAGCAATCCAATGAGAGATTTATATTAGTTGGAATTTTTCTGATCTTTTTTATATAGCTATTATTTATTTATTTATTTATTTTTATTTTTTTTTTTCTAATTTGGAGAATCCCTAAATTTGGGGTGGTCCTATATTGAAGTTCCTAACAGGTAGACCTTGTTTCAAGGGAACTGCATGGCTGGTTTAAAAAAACCCAAAATTGGTGGATATACAGAAGCTGCCTTCCCGCAGATAAATTAACCATCTTCACAAAGCTATGTAAAATGCACAACATAGAGCCTTCCAATTGTAGTGCCTTCCGTTTCATGATATATATATATATATATTTAATATCTTAAATCAAAATAATTAGTAAAATTGAGATGATTTTATTAATCAAATATTATTTTTTAAACAAATAAATAGTCAGTATAATTGTTAAAATTAATATACATTTTATTATCATAATTCATGGGTAATTTTAAAAGGTTTCACAATTAGAAACTAAGTAGGATTCTCATTATATGTTGGTCTAACGATTAAATTATATTTTTACTTAATAAATATTATTGAGTGATAATTAAAATGGTTAAGATAAAGATAAATAACTTAATTGATCTAAGAGTAAAAATACAAAAAAATTTTAGGAAATTATGTTGCGTAATTAGACTAGAATTGCAATTTTATAGTTTATATAACTATTAATATAATTAATTTATTTTGCTTTTTTTTTTCATTCTATTGTGTAATTTTTTTCATTATAAATGGTTTTTTTTTAAATTTTCTTTTCAAGTTATTGTAGTATTTATCTATTTAAGTGTGTTTTAATCTAGTTTAATTTAATTTTTTTATTTATCATTGTTGTACATCTTAAATTAATTTTATTTTGCTTTGTCATTTATTTTCGTTATTGTATTTAATTTATTTTACTGGTCAAAATTGAAGATTGTGACTAACACAATAAATTTTTGTATTGTGTTTCTTTTTTCAAGTTAGAAAAATTAATTTTACGAGAACTAATGATAGTACCGTAAATATTGTTTTATGAAAAATGTCACGGGTAAGCTCATTTGTACTCCATAACTAAGTCTCTTTCATTTCATTTTATTTTTTTATTAATTAAAATTACATAATTATCTATTATCTTTTCACACATATTTTGCATACTTACAACATCATAAAAACCTCCATATAAAAACTTAATCAAAGACATAAATATAATGTCATAATATCTTTATTTGTAATAGAAATTAATTTTTTAAAATATATACAAAATATAATTAATCAATTTTTTTAAATATTTTGATAAGTGGGTGAGTAATTACAATTTAAATTAAAAAAATCAGTTATTCATATGCTTTATTTGATAAATATGTCTATTTACTTAAAAATTATTTTTTTAATTCATTGATTTTCTTAGTTAAATAGTTTTTTGATAATTTTATTTTTTAATAAATGAATTTGAGAAAAAAATTAGTGATTTTTTTTTAAATTCAAATTTGGTGAGAAACGTAAGTAGGCGTAAAGTGCACTTCCGTAGAGGAGTTGGAATTGCAGAGGAATTCTAACCATACTTTTTGAGTAGGCCCAGAGTCGTAGATGGGATTACTAAGAGACTCTTTTACTTCGTTTGGTGAAAAGCAACAATTTTATGGGCCCAAGTGCACTTGACCACTCATTAAAAGTTAACAAAAATATGAGATGTACTAGTTTTTATTTTGATTTCAACGGAGTTCGGATGAATTTTATAAATGGTAGAATTCAAAAAAAAAAAAAAAAAGAAAATGTTTACCTATATTAATTGATAAGTTATTTTTAAGGTGAAAATATAATATTATCCATAGTTCTTTGATTGGACTCCAAATGTTACACATTTGTGTATTTAATTATATCTTTATATGGCACATAAATGACGCAAAATCTATGTTTTGTGCAGAGTTTCACTCCACTGCTCTAATATGAATCATGTGTTGATTTTATCCTTAAAGGAAAGCAATGTAAGCCACATTAAGGATACCAAGGAAGAGCTGTGAAAGTACTGGACACATCCTAAGTGTACTACATCTGTTGATCAAAGCTTTTTAAGAAGATGTGGAATTTTTACTTGCATTCAACACAAGAAGGTTAAAATCCTTATTTTGGAAGTTCTGGAAGCAGAGGACCATATTCGAATACGAAGATTAGCATATTTGAATATTGTTGGTGACTGAATTATATTCTGGAGGGAAGTGCATATTTGAATATAGATTTAAAGCATTCAAATGATCGAACATATCTCAGTAACAGATTCCACGTGACGATAACCTCTCCATGTGACATAATCCTGAGATCAAGGAATGGCAAATCCGTAATTCAAGAGCGAATTGCATAATGGAAGAGGGAATTTTCAGAAGGAAGAGGGGAGACATCACGGATCCCACGCACATACACACGGGAGAAGGTTATAAAGGGGGAGATATAGAGACAGGGAGCTAGAGAGGTCTGAGAGTTTTCTTTTAGGTAGAGGAGGAGAGTTTTGTTTTTTCTCATCATTGTTATTGCTGTAGTTTAGGTTTTGGGTCTTGAATTTTATTTTTCCAATTTCAACTGCTGTAATTAGATTTCAACTCAATTGCAATTTTAGATTTCAATGTCTCAATTTCATCTTTCTATTTTTGTTTCTAATTTCTTGAGAATGACCGGCTGAGTTCTTCTTGGGCCAAGGCAAGGACAATGTCATTTCCAATGATTTTCAAGATGCTGATCTTCATGGGTTTATTCTGAGTTCTTTGATCACAAATTCTGTTTGTATCTAATTGCTTTAGACATCATTGATTCAAGGTCCGATTGGCATTGATTTACATATTCTATCAATGGGCTCATAGGGGTTACTTAACTTAGAACTTTCATTGCAAATTTGTATGAGAGTTGCTAGACTTATAATCTCTATTGTTCTTAAGATAGATTATGCACATCATGTGTTTGATCCATGACTTGTTTTAATTGAAATTAATTTCTTAAAAATTGGAACAAATAGGATTGATGATTGATACACTCTTGGCATTTTGAGATTGATTTGGAGAGGCATTGAAATTGCCTTACTCATCTTTTTAAATATAAGTTTCCAAGTAAATTTAATTTTTATTTCAAAACCCATTTTAAACCCCAAACATTTTCAAATCAGATTTTCATTTCTGTTTTACATTTTTGTGAGCCTTTGTTTTGTTAATCAAATCCATTAGATTCAATCATTCATTTGCTCCTTAGGTCCCTGTGGAAATGACCTGGTAATCACCAGTATTTTGTGTTACAATCACACCTTGCACTTGGGGGAAGTTTGTCTCAATTTTCTTTACTCAACCTTCTTAAATCTGAATTTTATAATTAAGAGTGAGGTAATTGAGCAACGACAAGCATTTTTTGAAGTAAAATTATCAAAACAAATCAAACTCATACTTTTTAGAGATCAACTGCTTAATTATTCAAAAATTTTAGGTAGATGAATAATTATAAGTAAAAAATATATGTAAAAATAAATTCAAATAAGTTTGAAAATATAAAATTACATGTTCATGTTAAGACTATCTTCTGTTAAATAAATCATGATTTTGGATGCAAGGAGAATATAAATTTTTTCGTTTAAAGCAAGATAGAAGTAAAAATCTATTTTGATGATTATATGCAAATGTTAATTCAGATAAATGTGCAAAATATAAAATTACATACTTGTGTGAAGATTATCTTCTGTTGAATAAATTATGATTTTAGAAGTGAATAGAATACAAAATATTTTCTTCTTATTGCTCCGATGAAGATAAAAGAAGGTAAAAGTAGAACTCTATTTCGATGAATTACATATTTGTGTGAAGACTATCTCATGTTGTATAAATCATGATGTTGGAAGTGAGAAAAATGCAAAATCTTTTCTTTTTATTGAAGATGAAATAGGATAGAAGTAAAACCCTATTTTGATAATTTTGCTTCAAAGAAAAAATAAGGGTAATTTTATAACTTCATTTTGAAAATTAATAATTATCAATTAATGTAAATAATAACACTTTCTTGAAACTCTATAACTGATAAAATTTATTAGACTTTTTTAACTTCTTTGGACCAAAATAAAAATAAACAAGTGTCAAATTCCCATTGGTTTTTAATTGGTGCCTGAGACATTCATTAACAAATACGTGATTTTATATATAAGAGAAGAGAACTTGAACAATTTAGACATATTCTATACTCTTGTTTATGAGATTTCACTCATCTGATTATGATTGAAAATTTAAATTTATAACTGATTTTATTTGTATGTTTTATAAAAGAAAAAAATATTTTGAGAGACTAAAATAAACATTTTTTTTATTTATATTTTTAAAAATCATATAAAAATAAATTTTAATTTATTTTATAACTTAATCAAATAAAAAATAACTTATTTTATTTCAATTTATTTACAAATTTTTTCATTTTTTATTATATTGGTATTTATTTATTTTTACAAAATTTTCATAAATTATTTATTTTAATATTTATCACGCATATATTTTATTTCATTATATTATATTATGTTTTTTTAAAATATATTACTAGATTATATGAATTAAAAGAATCGCATAAAATTTTATTAAATAACTTGAGTACGATGACAAGATAAAATGACAAATGTTCATAAACAAACATAGTAAAGGAAGATATGCACATATATGTTACATATATATATATATATTTATATACATATACATATATGTTTTCACTTCTCAACTTAAATAGAAGAATAAAGATGCACACGGCCGATTCCGTTTAGTTTGCAAAGGGCTGAGCTAAGCTCGAATTGAGTCGATAGTCACTTCTAGGTAGATGCCCCATCTGATGACTGGAGGGGCTCAGGGGCCTAAGAGAGCAAGAAGAAAGGCCTTGTAATTTCCTGAGGTTTCAGACTTAACAGCATCATGCAGCGATTTCTCATATATCTTTTGGTACTCTGCCTTTATGTAGTGCATATCTATTTCAGCCCTTGTCACAATTACTCTGGTAAGTGTCCTTTCGTCAGTTCCCAACCCCTTCATTGCTTTGTGCAATATCTGCAAAGTTTCCGCAATACCACATTGCTTCATTTAATTAATCTAATTACATCATAATAATAATAATAATGTAAAACTAAAAACTCTTAACAAATTATGCAGGAAATAATTAGCAGCATATTTATTTTTCTTAATTTATTTTCTGTTCTTTTCCTTTTTGTAGGTTTGTTAAGAAATTGGAAAATTTCCAGTGAGGACCTACAAAAGAAAGTACATGAGGAAAAAACCATAACTTTCTAGCGACAAAAGAAAAGTACTTCAGGGAAAAACGATAATTTTTTAGTGACTATTTGGAGAATGTTTTGAAGTTTCACATCCAAGATTGTAAGAGCATGTACAACATAATAGGTAAATAATTATTTTATGTATTTTTATTAGTAAAATATGAGAAAAATCATCTGCACCAGACTCTCCAAAGCCACAGCTATTTTTGCTCCTATTACAATAACTCTTCATTTCTGCCGAGTTACTATTCACCAGTTAAACAATTATTTATTATTTGTTAAAGAAGACAATGGGCTCCAATTTTAAAAAATTAATTTTTTAATAGACAATTGGTAAAATACTTAGCATTGATGTGACTTAAAAAAGAAAAATTACTAGCTAAACTTAAAATGTGTACTGTTTACTAGATAATTTGATTATCTATTAGTGCACTTGCTCTGAGTGTTACTTTAAATGATCATAAACAACATCCACTTTACTAATTCCACGGAAATTAAAAAATAAACTATAGAAATTTTCAAGAAGTAAAAAAATGCAAGTTATAGAGAATTGTTCACAATCTTATTAATATTTTCAATAGGAGAAATGTGATACACTACTTTAGCAAAGTACTTCCCGGGATTCTCAGCACATTGTAAGATTGACAAAAGGGCAAACTCAAACAGCCCAGATGTTTCCTTCTTTATTGCCTGCAACAAGTTCAAGCCTGTTTATTATTGAAGGATGACAAACTACACAGAGAAGAGGAGAGAAAGAGGGAGTGAGAGAAAGAGAGAGAGAGAGAGAGAGAGACTGAAGTAAATATACTGCAGCATAAAGGTGAAGCACCTTCTCCAATGAATTCCCATATGTACTGTGGTAAACAGAACTAACGGCAGCCAAATGTGCACTGCTTCTTCCACTGAAAATGCATATGAAAGTCTTCTCATCAGTTCCCAGTCTCTTCTCCCCAGCTTTAAAGAGAGCTTTGGCATCATTTTCTACCATGATTCTATCAACTTCAGGGCCTTCATAGCGAAGCGTATTTATATATGCAAGCAGCAACTACAAATGCAATTTCAATAAATAAACAAAGTTCTAAAATACTAGTGAATCATTTTTTAAGTTCTCAAATGTCAAAAAACAAGAATTTCAGTATGGATTGAACGCATTGAATTTATTAAGAAGTTGTAGAGCATAAATTCTGAAAGGATGTCAAATGAGAGAGAGGAATGCTCAAAGTCGGGATGCCTTCAGATCAAATGATATTTGTCACATGACAAAGAAAAGTCCTTTAACATGCATTCATAATTAAAGGCCAACACCAGATATTTTTACCTATTCTGTAAGGTTTTTTAATTTTTTTTGGGGACTAATTTGGCAAATGTGTGTTTTTAGGCGGATGTATTAGAGAGAATGAAAAGAAAAAAGAAAGGAACCTTTTTGTGATCACCAGAAGCTTGAGCGTTAATAGCAGACTCAAGGTAAGCATGAAAAAATTGATAATAAGCTCCTTTCAATTGTTGTATCTGGGTTGGAGTACGAGAACAAAGTACTTCAGTAGCAGCCCTGAGATCGACGTCATTCTCTTCGCTTAAAGCATGTCTCAGAATGACTGCATCGCGTGCTGCAGGATCGTACATCCAAAGCGTTACTGCTTTCTGAAACCATTTGGAAGCAAGGGTGGTAGTTTTTAGTAGTTAGTCCTTTAACCTTTTTATTTTTTGTTTAATTAATTTGACATTTCTGTCTTTTAACATTTAAAAAAATTTTAAAATGTAAAAAGATAAATTTTGTTATTTTAGAAAAAATAAAAAAATTGAGTAGGTAGGAGTGCGCTGTGCTTTCTTCTTCTACCTTAAGATCACCGCTAAGCTCTGAAGACAAGCGCCTGTCGAGGACTTCAGAGTAAATAGCGCTATATTCATGTCGGATGAGAGCAAGCTGTGCCGCGTTTCGGTGGGCAATTATATTTACCACTGCTGCAGTGTCACAGCCAAACCCTGATGTAAAAATTATTAAAGGCATTAGGAATCCAATATAATAACATTTTTACATCAAAGTACCATCTAATAGCGGATCAGAAATTTGACTCAGAGGGACCAGAGTAAAACTTTATATAATTTGAGTGGGCCAATACATTAATTTTTATCATAATAGATATGTAGACAGCCGGGAACCTCCAAACTTAGAACCAAAGGTATGGTCCCTGCAAATGCTTCTGTATTTTGTTGTGATGATAATAATAAATAATAAAAAATACCATGTTTGAAAGCAAAAGGGATGCTACAGAACTCTGTTTTTTTTTTTTTGCTCCCCATAATTTTAGTAGCTAACCCAACAAATTCCTTAATCAGAGATAGACTAAACAACAAAACAAAAGGGTAAATTAACTTGGCATGAAAGAAATTGAACAACAGAAGAAGATGATCCCGTTGAAACTGCAGAAACCAAAAAAGAAGAAGAAGATTCATGGGTTACCCTTAAAAGCACTGTGCAAGGCGACGGCATCATCGCGAGGAGATGTTAACACCGGAGGAAAAGTCAGAGTTGACATATTCTCTCTCTCTCTCTCTCTCTCTCTCTCTCTCTCTCCCTCTCTATGAGTTTCTTTCAATCGCTCCTTCTCGGTTTATTGGAGTTAATGCTGCGTTTGCCATTCCTGGGAGGGAGCGACACTGGTTGAGAGGAATTATAGGAAAAAAATCGGTTATTTTGCAATTAGAGTCGATCAAAATATGAATGAAATTAATTTAATCTTAATTTTTCTGGTTTGCAAATTGCAATTCAAAAGAGAGAATAGAGACGATAATAGGCAGATTAAAAAAACAAAATCAATTGTTTTTTATTAGCTAACTACGGTTGCTTGTTATTGGATCAACCCCTCATCACTAGAATTTAAAAAGCTAGCTGTCTGATTTATCTAAATTTATTAAAATTGAATAATGAATATATTTTAAAATTAAATTAAATTATATCATTTTTAAATTAATATAATTGTTTGTGCCTATGATTTTTTTTTTCAAATAAATTTGTATTCATGTTCATAATTTTCCCTTGATAAATTCATACTAGTATTTTACTATGTTTAGATAATATTACAATGTCTTGTCTATTATTATCATTTTTGTAAAAACTCAGCTATATAAATTATTTTTTTAAAAGAATGGAAACCTTGATGAAAGAATTTTGAAACTTTTTTTTTTTTATAATGATTTGTTACGTGACAGTCATTTAAATTTATGTTTTAGTTATAGAAAATGTTACCTTTAAGCAAAATGTAAATATTCATTAGTATTAAGTGAAAAGTTATGCTCCTATCAATTATTAATATAAAATAACAAACCAATCAAAATTTTAGGTATTTTTCTTATTTTACCCTTGACTCTCTCATATCTTATCAATTTTTTTTTTTTTTTTTTTACAAAAATTCTAAAAAATCTCTCATGTTTTAATTATTTTTGGAGATTTTTGCAAAGAAATTGACAAAAATGTGAAATAGAGAAATAAAATAAAAAAATACTTAAAAGTTTAGTTATTTTGACATTTTTTGTTAAGTTTTAACAATTGATTTTATTAGAAAGAATCAATGTTAATAACATTTCAAAATAAGAGAAGTAAGTATAACTTTTAAATAATATGAGTGCTAAATATAATTACCCAAATGTTAAAGAAAGTAGATGTAAATTCAGTTCTAAAATAAGTTAGGCTATTTTTTGTTTTTCATGATCTTTATTCACCAAAATTAATTGAATTATTTAGTTCACACATAAATTTTTTTAGTGTTCATGTAAAATTTAAATAACATACTCAAGATTCATAAATTCACTCATTTTGTGCACACAAGTTTTAAGTTAAAAAAGTTAATTTTATGTGATTGTTAAAACAAAAAAATAAAGTTTATTTTTCTCTTTAATTAATATTTTTTTAATATTTCATTTCAACTTAAAAATTATTTTTATATAATTGTTAAAACAGAAAATAAAGTTTATTTTTGTCTTTTATTAATATCTATTTTAATATTTCATTTCATTACATCATACTTGGATTATATAACTAAATTATAGGAATTGGAATTTCACTCCATTTCCATCATTTTCACGTGGGTAATCAAATAAGAGTATTTCATGTTGGAATTAATTAATTATTAATTCCTATAATTAGTTTCATAATTAAAATGGCCATATGAGAATCCAAATTTGATAAGAATTTATTTAGAAGAGTTATTATTGATAAAAGATTGTGAATTAATTTTCTAACTATATCCTATTTTGATAGATGGTAGAAATTAAATGATTAATTAGAAAATTGGACCGTCTCTTCCTATAAATAGTAGATTAATCCCATCAATTCATACACATCAAAATTACAACACATTAGGGTTTATAGGATTTATAGGATAAGAGAAAGAAACCCTAATTTTCAAAAGAGTATTACTTTGTTAAAGGAGAAGATTTAAGAATAATAATTTTGAGATAGCTCAGATTTTTATAGTAATGACTCAAAGATATTTATTTTTTACTATATTATATAAGCAAGCAAAATATATGAATATCATAAAGATCTAAATCATGTATATTTAATTAAATTACTGTATTAATTTAATTATAAACTCACGTTTCATTCTATCATCATCGCCATTCCATTTCCTCTATCATTACCATTCTATTCTATCCACCTGTATCACACTAGGCCTAATTGCCAATGAGTTTAAAAGTGGCTTAAATATACATACAGAGACTTTAACTGCTTAGACATTGATCTTGTTTGGTATTGGTTTCAAAAAAGTGTTCTAAAAAGTAGTTTCTAACTCAAAAAACAAATTTATTGATTTTATCCAAAAAATAATTTTTAAAAGAGAAAATAACTATATATATATAATTAATGGCATATTAACATGTAAAAATATATATATGTGTGTGTGTATAAGTTTGATTTCAAATTATTAAAAACATCTTATATATAGATGCTCTGAACCTCACCATTTTCGTTGTAGTACGTGCATAACTACATATATGATGCAATAACATAGGATGACAGTGAAGAATGACAAGGATAGTGCATGTTACAGCCGCAATAATGTACAACAACATGCCCCAATGTACTGGAGTAACAAGAGAAATTAATGATCAAAGATTCTGTGCTCCACACGCTTGCAGAGAACACATCCTTTCCCATTTTCGCTGATGATCAAAGATGAAATTGATCATAATATATATTAATACCAAATCTTCATCCAAAACCAAAAAAAGTTTCTTTCCAATATCTTGGGAGACATACTCAACATAATCAAAACCAATAAAGTAAAACATTGAAATTCAACATTTTCACCTAATGCATCCTCATTCTTCTTCTTGCCCACTTCCTGAGCTTTCTGCTTCATCTGATGCAATAGAGTAGCAGCGATAAGCAAAAAATAAGCTACAATGTAGACGAAAGAAAAAGAGTTCATTTGGAAGGACAATGACAAGGATGATGTACCAATTAAATATATAACACATAAACAGCATTTCATCTACAAATGTGCACTATAAATAGGGCATTGCTTTTTTGGACTTGACTTCCTATTGAGGACCAATCCCACGCTTTAATCAGACTAGCTTTGGTGGTTTTTGTGCATACAGAATTTCTAAATTTTTTGCAATGGTGTTATTGGACAGAGCAAAAATAACAAAAAAGCCCTTATGTGGTCTAAAAAACCTTTCTTTTGAAAACAAAAAGGAAGAAAAACAAGTGGATAGGAGAGAGAATTTGCATTTGTAAGTTTGTCATTAATAATATGTAGGTTTGCATTTGTATTTATTAATTTGAAATTGACCAGCCTATAGACTAAGTGCCAATAATATATATAATGATGGAGTTGAGTGGATTTGAAATCGGTGTATAACAATAGTTATTTGAAATCCTTAGCATTAATAACTCACATTACAATAAGACCACAACAAAATAGTTCTTAATTTATCTATAATAATCACAATTCTTATATATTTGTAAAATTTAGTCTCAAATCCATTCATTTGAAATCAACGATCATCTAAATGGAGCATAAATTTTGTCGGTGACCTGATATAAACTCTCCTTCTCTTCGAGTTTTCAAAGAAAACATTATGGGAAGGAAGTTGCATATCTCATTGCCCATCAGATCATTACAATGCTCCCTACCCACCAAAAATAAATAAATAAATAAATAAAAATAAAAAATACAAAAATAAAAAATAGTGAAGACCAGAAAATTTTATGGGTAAGCCAAAGTTCTTCCACCATGGAGATAACATTATTTGCCTAGGTCATACCTAAAATGGATTTTTTGTGGCACCTTCAGCATGCATTGCATTCACTTGCATTGGTACTGAATCCCAAAAAGAAATGAATCAATGCAACTACTCACAAGTTATCCCAGAGCATTCCTGGTTGTCGATCAGGACCTTAAGCAGATTGTTTCCAATGCATTCCTGCTCAAACTTGATTTTCCTGGCTGAAAGGTCAGCAAAGGGTGAACAGAATTTTACCTCAATCACCTGCAAGGTGAGAATGTCCCCTAAACCAGATGGTATTTCCTCAAAAAGTACACAATTTTCCAACACAAAATGCTGAAGACTTGGAAAGTGAGTACCAGAGGTAATCCATCTTTGGATGTCAAGGTGTTTGAGTTTCAAGAACTTGAGTTGCTGAAAACCCCCATCAGTTGTTTTCCATTCCGGTCCCCGGCATGCTTGATCTTCTAACTTGAGAACCTCAAGTTTTGGTAACATACCAATGATATGGATCTCTTCCCACTTTATCCCTGTTCCTCGCAAGGTAAGACTCTTGAGATTTTTAGGGAACGTAACTTGTCGGAGATCAGATGACTCAACAGGTGCCCTATTATCCAACTTCAGTGTTTCAAGATGGCTTAAGAAAGTTACATCAGGAAACTTTAAATGCACAGAGGTTTCAGAGGGGCTCAAAGGTAAATGTAGAGGCTTAAACTGGTTAGTATTTGATATCAAATGTCCACGAAATCCTAGCTTTCTAAGATTAGGAGTCCTTCCCAAGAAATTGTTGAAAGGTCTACAAGGACACAAGTAGGAGATGGTCTGTAGGTTTTCCAATACAAAAGAATGGCCCTCAAAAAAATCAATATGAAATACTCCTCCTTTGCTGTAAAGATGCCTCAATTTCACCATTTTCCTGATGGTATGTGGTACGATAATATGGGAAGACCGTGTACCAAGAATAAGGGTTTCTAGGCTCAAGAGGTTGCATATTGACTCTGGTAACACATAAAAATCATCAGTCTGAACTGCCAAGTACCTCAAATGAATAAGTTGTAATATCCCTACAGAGAAGAAGATGTTGCAGCACCAAAAATCCAACACTCTAAAATGCTTGAAGGCTTGTTTGACTAAACATGGACGAGAGTTAGACGGGTCTGTTCCGTATGGATGTAAGCGAATATATCTTTCAAAGATAGACCACCACAGAGATGGATGACTGTATCTTAGGAATGAATACCCAGTGACAAAGAGGTAACACTCCTTTTAAAACAAAAGGTCTTTGCATTCTTTTATGTCTTCTCTATAACGAAAGACATCAAGGAAGTACCTCATGGTTTTATTTAATACTTGCTGGCTTGGCAAAGAATCAAAAAGTGAGGCATAAGGCTCCACAAAAGTTGGAGTAAAGTTTAAAGGAGTTCGATCTGAATTGCCAAAGCACAATAATGACCGGATAATTGGGGCAGAAGGATCAAAATTAAAGACACCAGAATAAAATAAGCTGATGACTAGAGTAGATGTTGTATGATTATGAAGTTTGAATAAATTATATGCTGTATATTTGACTTGAGCGGAATAAAAGAAGTCGGAAATCCCACAGGAATTTAAGAAGTCGGAATGGAAACACAAGCGATGTTGTATATTTGCCCAGTGACTTGAGGACGATGCAGCAGCCTGTTCATACTCATGTCCCTGCTCCAGAAAATTGAATTCCTCAGCTTTTTTGAAGCATAAATCATGCAAAAGATTGTGCACACGACATGTTTTAATTCTACCATTAGATCTTTTTCTTGCAACTAGCACCAGACTTCTATCAATTAGATCCATCAAGTAATCTTCTGCTATATCCTCCAACTTCCTTTCCCCAGTTTGCTGTATAAATCCCTCAGCGATCCATAACAAGATTAACTTCCAAACAGGAATTTCATGATCATCCCGAAATGCTCCCAAATAAAGAAAGCATGGCTTTAGGTGACGAGGCAGATGGTCATAACTGAGTGTCAGTATGTTCGTGAATTGATTTGGATCATTTAGAACATATGAGCTTACACTTCCAGCAACATGTATCCACCAGTCTCTTGTCCTCTTAGTCTTCGCAAGAAGTCCTGCTATTACAACAATTGCAAGTGGTAATCCTTTACAATTTCTTGTAATTTGCAATCCAATTTCCATAAAGTCTGGAGGGCAATTTTGTTTCTGAAACACCTTCTCGTGTAATACCTCCCAACTTTCTTCTTCAGTTAAATACCGGAGAAAATAAGGAACACCATTAGCACGCAGAACCACGTCTTTTAGCCGAGTGGTGAACAAAACTTTACTTCCAGTGTTGTCATTTGGTAAATATACTCTAATATCATTCCAGGCCTCAATACTCCAGATATCATCCATGACAATTAGATACCTCTTACCTTTTAAGCTCTTGTACAACATCTCCCCCAACCTTTCATTGCTCATTTCTTCAACTTTATCTTCAAGGTTCACAAGAGAATGTAAAATCTCAAGCAAACATTCTCTTTTCTTGTATACTTGAGAAACATAGGTCCATGCACGAATACGGAAGTGATAGGTGATGTAACCATCATTGTACACTTTTCTGGCTAGAGTAGTCTTACCAAGTCCAGGCATCCCAATAATTGAGACAACCTCAAGCTGCTCTGTCCTCCCTCTTGTTAATTGCTCCTTTACAGCCATTGCTTCGTCTTCGAAACCCACCACAGTTTCATCACTGCTGATGGTGTTGTTTGCCCTAGATGGGCAACCATCTGAAGCCTTTCCAGCTTGCAGGACGTTGATGTCACAAATGTTGTCATAAATATCCATCACCTCTACCATGATATCCTTAACCTCATTTGTATCTGTTTTTGGTTTTGTCTCCACGAACACTGCCTTGGAAGCCACACCTCTAATTTGTCTCACAAGATTCTCTGCATTCTCATGCTGATAGCATTTCTTCTCCATCACAGCGAGGATGGCCCTCAGGATGTGTTGCGAAGAGGGCCAATTCTGACATTCTCATCTTGAATGAAAAAGGCAGCACAGTTTATTAGTTTCTTCAAGTTCTCCATGTGGGAATCGGCTTCAGTTTCAGCAATCTCTTCCACCGTGTGGAGAATGTCACTGTTTGACGTTAATGGCCCCCAGTAAGAAGGATTTTCAGGTACTAGTAGAATCTGGATACCACAAACCTTTTCATAACAATTCACCACCTCTACCTTGACATCCATAATCTGGTAAGAAGTTTGCTTAGCCTCCTCTATAGGAATGTTAAAGTCAGTCAGCAGACGGATGTTCTCCAACTTAGAAGCTACCTGCTCAATTTGTGCTGCCAAATTTTCAACATTGTTTAGGTAAGACAATATATTCTTCATTTCCGTGAGGATGGTCCAAAGGGTTTCTGCCACCTGTTCAAGAGACTGAGTTGGATCCCAGGGCAACCTAGGATATTTGGCGCCAACGTTTTCAATTAACTCGGTGGCGAAGTTTATTAGCTGCTTCAAGGCGCTTAAATCGGCGGCATGGTCTATTAGCTGCGCCAAGTTCAGCACCAACCTACAACTGACTGCAGTTTCAGCCATCTTTTTCTCTTTATATAGCAAACGTTTCCTTGAAATTGTTAAATCATGGAAAAATCCTGAAACCAAAGATCGATCTTCAGCTATTGAGAATCAAATTTGACCTACCAACCAAGTTACTGACACATCAATCAAATCAAAGTGAGATATCTTTAACTATTTCATTAGATTTCCTAATTTAAGATGTGAAACATTTAAGATCGGTTTAAGATTTTATATATATAGAGAGAGAGAGAGAGAGAGAGATTTGAGAAGAAGGATCGAGAAACAAATGTTTGTTATTGAGAAGTAGGAGCACACAGTGATAACCAAAGAAGGCAATGAGAGGGAAATAAATAACAGAAAGAAAGGAACCTCTTCCTCTTCTCGAGTTGATCGGGGCGTCGGCTTCTGGTACTGGTTCTGGTTTTCCCCCTTGACGGAGTTGCAATTTCGTTGACCCGAACAAACAGTACCGATTGCAAATTGAAGAATAGCTGATCGCAAATTGAAGAATAGCTGATCAAGACCCAGAAGAGATAAAAAAAAAAAAGGCCTAAAAGACAAACAAAGGTTTTCAATGGGATTCTTCCCCCCCCCCCCCCACACACACACACACACGCACGCACGCAATATGTGTGGGGTTCTGTGTATATATATATGTATATATATAGTTTACATACAAGGATCAAAAGGTGATTGTTCAGCAACAAATTTTATTGTCGGAACCGTTAACTACGCCAATCGAAAATACGCCCGTCGTCCTGCCGAACAAAGAGAATAGAAAAGTTACGGCCGGACTGGAGGCTTCCAGTCAGAAAACCCTCCGATGTTTAAATCAACAGGTGACTTATGAAAAACCCTTCGATACTTAAGTCAATAGGTGACTTATGAAAAACTCACCGATACTTAAGTCAGTAGCTTGAGCGGTAAAATTTACTGTCGAACAGTAATGATTACAAAGATTTCAAATCCTAAAAGATAATAATAGACTATCAAAAGAAACACTATTAATACTTTCCTAATAGTTTGCTAACAGTTTCCTTAAGTCTTGGTCAACAAGAATGGTAAATCGCGTGAGTGATGCTTTGTAAATGATGTTGAGGTGTTGATTGAGTGGAGCTATCACGTGAAGAATTATTGTTTACATTGCCCAAAAAGAGTTGTAGGTGGGCCTGTTGGAGTGGGTGGTGAGTTTAAAATTTAAATAATAACACAAAACTAATTATTTTAATTTAATATAACAAATATTCCAATTATATACAATGATTTTAAAAATAATTGAAAAAATTATGGAAAATTTTTGAACTTTTAAAAAATTATTTTAATTTAATTAACCGAAAACCAAAGTTTATTAATTGATATGTTCTCCACATGAGAATCAATTACAATTTCAGTCATAATTAGTACAGCAAAATGCTACGCTTACACCATAACTTTACAACCTGGTTTACACCTGGTTGAAAAGGAAGACGTTTCAATCCTTGAAAAAAAAATTCAAAATAGAGAGAAATACTGTAGAAAGAGAGAAACGGAATCGATATCGATGGAAGTAGTTGTGACCAGTGCCGGAGGAAGTGGGGCTACTATCCTCTTATCACACTGGTTGAATCTCTGCAACCACTGCCATTTTGTCTCTCTAAGTCGCCGTCATCCTCGCCTCAGCCCGATTCTTGCATTAGAATGAGCTTCCTGACCAATGAAGAGGCCTTCGCCAAACCTAATTACTACCGTCTGAGGCTCGTCCTCATCTCCCGTGCCGCCGATTCAACTCAACTTGCCTTGGCCACCACCGCTGACAAGTCAATTGTCTTAAACGACGACTTTTCTCTGACCAAGGTAAAATCATTGTCTCAGATGACAACTTTTCTCTGGCCAAGGTAATTGTCTCAGACGATGACTTTTCTCTATGCAAAGTAGAAATCATTGTCTCAGGCGACAACTTTTCTCTGGTTAAGGTATAAATCATACTTGTTGGCAGTGGTGGCCGAGGCGGGTTGAGTCGAATCGGCAGCACCAGAGATGAAGACGAGCCTCAGACGATAGTGATTGGGTTTGGCAAAGGCCTATTCGTTGGTCAAGAAGCTCGTCTTAATGCAAGAATTGGGTCGAGATGAGGATGACGGGCAACTTAGAGAGAGAGAATGGCAGTGGTTGCAGAGATTCAGCCAGTGGGAGCAGAGGATAGTAGCACCACCTCTTCCGATGCCAATCACGGTCACAGCTGCTTTCATCGGCGTCTACTCCGTTTCTCTCTCTCTCTCTTTCTACAGTGTCTTTCTGTTTTGATTTTTTTTTTAAGGACCGAAACATCGTCGTTGTTGGCCGAGTGTAAACCAAGGTGTAAAGTTAATGCATCGTCTTCAAAGCTCACAAAAACTTGGATCACCAACTGTTGGCCTAATTAAGATAATTATAAATTGATATAAATATCAACCTCTATCAAGCGAGCAATGCTATAATACCAGCAAAATTTGTCAGACTAATTTTAAAAATTAGTTTTCTTAACATGTTCTTGTTAAAAATGTTAAACACGAACTACATAACTTTAAAAATAAGATATATTCATCTCTCCACGATTTTAGGGCACGAGCTCATTAATATTAAGGTCGCGATAGGAATCATGCCTATTAGACTACTCCAAACATTATAAATGTGTATTAAAAAATAGAGTTATTTTGATGAGAATTACTCTGTCACGCCCCTAACTTAATTGTCTGGGACGGATGGCATAGGAATATGGGGACAAAATAAATTAAATAAAAACCTGTGCCAAGGTTAAGTTTTAATACAATAACAACTATCAGAACAACTAAATACGTTCCTTATTCCCATATGAAATAAATAAAATACCGTCAATCACGGTAAATTTAAGGTCACACCCTGGTGACTAAATTTAAGATTGATACAGTCACATAGGTCTCATCAACAACAATGCGATCTCATATACAAATTGACTTTGGGACCCACCCCTTGGGTCACATAAAGGGGAATACGAACATCTAAATATAAGTAAAATTCTGTAACAGATCAATCTGTTGATCTCAACTCAGCTTCGGGTGGCTATTCCCTAGCCTCGTCGGATCACCCGTAATATAGATAGAGTAAGTTAACCAGCCCATTAGGTAGAACCATGCAAGTGTGTGCTAATGAATATGCTCAAACATACAATATAACTCACAACAATAGTAGCCAAACATAATATAAAATGCACATGTCAGATTATGCAATGCATACATCATATAAAAATGCATATGTAATGTAATGCAATTATCCAATCTCTATCAACCCAAACCTCACCCATAGTAAAGACTGGACTCAGGCTATTCTACCCTGAGCTGCCTACATATCCCACCTTGGGAATCAGGTCACCGTAGTTTCTATTTTATATCCCTTATTTCATGACCAAACTCATGATCAATAAAAGAATCCCTACATCTCATCAATAAATGTAACAATCACATTATCTAAACATGTATATAAACCAAATGGAGAACCGTGAGACACCCCCATTGGTGTAAGACACAGGGAAACCGTGTTACACCCCCTAGCTCATCTGCTAGGGAACTGTGTTACACTCCTAGTCAGGCATCCACTCATCTCAAGCAGGCATCCGCTGATCTCAAGCGGGGTCCGATTACAATCCGGAGAAAATCTCATAATATCTTACTTCAATTTTAACGTCTAACTCCAAATGACTAATCTTTAGTCATATTTATCGGCTGGGAATTATTTGGTATTTTAAAAATCTCATTTTCCCATTTTTTTCAAATTGTGAACCCAGTCCACATACATAACTCGTGCGTCAGCACGTCACAATATGAAGGTGGCACTCTCGGCCAATCAATATACTCAACATAGACCAAATGATACCACCCCAACCTAAATGCACATGACATGCTCAATCATGCATAATAATTCTCTTTAATAATTCACAACATTAACAATACATGCTATATTAATTCGTCAATTCTATTCATATAATTCAATTATCAATCGTATCTCATATAATTTAATCAGATATAGTAATTCTTTTCTATAATTATCAACATAAAGTAAAGCATGCCTTAAAATCTCAAAATTTACCCTTTTTCTAACATCTTTCCAATTCTGTAATGTCAACTATAATTTCCCATAACTCTAGAGGCAACATTATTATCCTTCCCAATTCTTTAGGGGTAAAATCATAAATTTTCTAAGCTTTAGGGGCCATTTTGTAATTATTTAAACCTTTAGGAGTCACTTTGCAATTATATAAAACTTTAGGGGGTTACTTTATAATTATTTAAACTCTTGGGGAATCACTTTGTAATTATCTAAAACTTCGGGGGCATTTCATAATTATCTAAAACTTTAAGAGTCAATTTGTGATTATCTAAAAGCTTTGGGCCCCAAATGATAATACCCCTAACTATTTTCTCTATTCTTTTCTTTTTCATTTTTCTTTTTCTTTTTTTTTTTCTTTCTTGGTTGCTTCTAGTGAACGTCCCCATCGTCAGGCATCCAATCTTAGACTAATTTCATATTGTCAGTCCAAATTTAATCACTTTCATACAAAATAAACATATGAAAATTTATCCCAAAATCTCTATATCTCATTTATGTAATTATCATGGCTTAAAAGTCTAAAAAATTCAACACATATGCACATATATACATACCCGTGTGTATATATATACATTTCATAAAACTTCACCAAATCAAGCATATAAACATACCAAAATGATCCTTGCGACGTCTAGAACACAAATATAGGTCCCATTTACCTTAGATCTGAAGAGAAAAAGGAGAAATGAAAAGAATTTAGTTAAGGCACCTAATATTTTGGGGTCGATTTCTCCCACCTCGGGTGAAATCACACAAAACAGACACCGCTACAGCGTTTATGGCGTTGAAAACTACCTGGGCCTGCCTTCCTTTCTGGCCGGATCACCCCCTCTCTCTACCTTCTCTCTACTCTCTCTCTTTTCTCTCTCTCCCCGTTTCTCTGGCAAGCCCACGGGGCACCCAAAAAGCTAAGAGAAAAAGAAGCCAAAAAGATAAGAAAAAGAAAAGAAAGAAAGAAAAAAAAAAAGAAAGACTGGGTTTGGCGTAGTTGTCCAACTAAGTATCGATTTTGGGCCACACCTGGTCTAGAGAAAAATAAAATAAATTATCCAATTTCATTTTAAATATTTTATTAGCTTAAAATAACACTTAAATGGCCAAAATTAAATATTTGATGTTACATACTCTCTTACCAACTATACGAACATTTAAATTACTCAACTTTATTCATTTTTATCAAATTTATTGATTAAAAATGTCACTTGTACATCGTAATAAATACATGACTTTTTTTGTTATACTTTTTAGTAATAATTGATGGAAGAGATAAAGAGGACATTTAAAGGGACAAAAAATTATATATTTTGATAGAAGTTGTGGGTAATTTGTGTAGTGAGATAAAAGTAAATATCTTTTAGAAATTTTCAGTATTTTTATCAATTTTCAAAGCTCCAAATGAAGCCAAAGTAACATTAAATTAAATGTACAAAAGTAAAGTGAAACTTGTTCTAAAGAGAAATTAGTGGTCAAATATAAAGGTGCCAAGTATAATTTATCCGAAAAATTTTAATTGCAGACATTTTTATTCTCCAGACTTCTACTTTTCTATACTTTAATATTTTGTATCTTTCTCAGCTGAAAAACTAGAAAGAATATAAGACAATAATTACATATATGAGCTAGTGTCAATAACTGATTGAAGTTTGCACTAACGTAAGCCGAGTGTTGAACTACAAAATGCCGGAAAAACATCAAGATAAGAAAAAGTCCTTTCTCAACACAGATAATGCATCATTGCAAGTACTCTTGCCCTTTTTATAGGTCTCAGAGTTGAAAATATTTTTTGAAAGGTGAATTTTTTTTTTTTTTTTTTTAAGGGGAGGGGGAAGACTCGAACTTGAGTCATGAGCAGGCAGGAAAGGCTCTTAACCACTGAGCTAAAGGCCACGCTCAGAGCTGAAAATATTAGCAACACATAAATCAGAAACTAATGGTAGAAAACTCACTAGCTATACCACTAGTGCAGTATTACATCCCAATGCATTGAAGAAACTAGAGAATTAATGATCCCTTTTTTTATTAGTCTATTATTTTTTTTATTATTTTTATTTTTTCAAAAAATATTTAAATTGATATTAATAAAAAACCATAATTTGAAAGAAAAATTTAAGTGTTAAATGGGAGCCATTAGATTTTCTCTAAGAAAATCTAATGGTTCAAGATTGACACATGACAGTAAACTAGTGTAAACCAAGATTGACACATGACAGTAAACTAGTGTAAACCACACCGGTTATAACCCTGAACTTTCACAAACACTGTCTTGCAGTCTATTTTACTTTTCATTAACTAAAATTAAACAATTACCCAAATTTTTTTCACATATATTTTTAATGCTTATAATGTCATAAAAACCCTTGTGCAAAAAAACTCAATCCAAAATATAATTATAGTGTTATAAATACTTTTTATTTTATAATAAAAATTATTTTGTAAAAAATATATACAGAAGACAACTTTTAAATTTTTCTTAAATATTTTGATAAGTTGACAGATAATTATAATCTTTCCTTTTTTAAAAAAAAAAAAATTACTTATACAAATAAATTACCTTATTATGATAAAAATTTCTGATTCTATATTTTCTTAGAAAAATATTTTTTATCATAAAAATTCAAATTAAGTTTTTAAAAAAATATTTCCCTCGCACTTATACACGCTATCAATTCTACGATTGATGTGCGAACCCCAACATTAATAGATCACGTTTATAAATATTTTGTACCTTTGTGAGCTAAAAAACTGAAAGAATGTGAGACAACAATTACATATATAAAAAGCTCTTTTTCATACCCTTATCATGAACTAGTGTCAACAAGCGTTGAGCTACAAAATGCTAGAACAACATCAAGATCCGAAAAAGTCCTTTCTCATTAACGATAATGCATAATTTCAAGTACTTTTTCCCTTTGTGGGTCTGAGAGCTGAAAATATTAATAACACATAAATCTGAAACTAAAGATAGAAAACTTACTAGCCATATTACTAGTACGGTATTACATCCCAATGCATTGAAGCAACTAGAGAAGTAATGGTCCCTGATTAGAGCAAAAGTTACTCATTAGCAGAGCTGCAGAATGTTACCAAACTGTATTAATTTACGGTGTAATCCATCTCTTGATTTACTGCCCGGACGCTTCAGTGCTCCCCACGCATGCAGTCTCTGATCGCAGTATGAAAACACATCCTTTCCCCTTTTTGTTGATGATCAAAGATGAAATAGATCATAATTTATATTAATACCAAATCTTCATCCAAAACCAAAACGGTTTCTTTTCATTATCTTGGGAGACATACTTAATGAAAACCAACAAAGTAGATCGAAATCACTGAAATTCAACATATTAACCTAATGCATCCTCATTCTTGTTCTTGCCGACTTCCTGAGCTTTCTGTTTCATCTGATGCAATATACAAGTAGTGATGGCTAGGACAGAGTGATGAGCCAACTTGTGGTGGTGTTGAAGAAGGTTTGATCATGCTCTAAGAAGCAACCGTTTATATGTATCGGTTTTAAATCTGTCTTTTTCCATTACATTTCTCATTATATTTTTGTTACTCTGTTATAAGCCGTTACATTCTGCTGTTCATCGCGAATGTTACTAGGACATTAACCATTACTATTTTTTAGAACTCTGGATTTGATTTGAAGTACAAATTATACCCATAGGGTTTGTTTGGAGTAAGAAAAAGTGAGATAAATTGAGATAAATTGAGAGTTCGTAATGCGTGCAGTGAAAAAAAAAGTTAATGTGATATAAAGTTAACATAGATTTATAGAGTTTTTTGTTATTTTTCAACAAACCAAACGAGGCCTATATATGTGTGCACGTTATGTTTATATAGATTTTGATTATTATTAAAAGTTTAATCACGCATTCATGCAAGAAATTACAAGAGTGAAAACTACACATTTATTCATTCCACGTGATCGAAATGGTTTGAGTATATGGAGCATACATAGGATATAAGGAACATATATATATATATTCAAATACATCCAACACTAATTCATGTGTATTTACAAATTAATGTGTAGGAAATACTAGAATATTCATGTATTTTAAAACTACTCTAATAACCAGCACTAATACCTCTTTTCATCAACTTATCAAAATAGAGGAAAGAAAATGTATTAGATACAATTGTAGACTTGACACCATAACATGAACCAACATAATATGACACGAATTAAATTTTTGAGTGAGAAATATGAAAACAACATGACAAGCATACGAAATTAACACAATTTAATCCAATTTTAAGATCAATACAAATTGCCACCCTTTAGCACTTGGCAAAAGCCTTTAAATTGTATTTTTCATCTTACCGCCGTTGAAGTTCAACTTATTAGCAAACTGTTCAAAAGCAAGTAGCAGTAAATCAAATTTAAGATCAACACATGCATTTTTCTGGACAAACGTAATATAATTATGGAATTAAATTAAATAAGAATATTCATATAAGCATGTTATCTCTACATGGAGACTCTGTTTTCATGCTCTGTTTTTCATCTAATTAAAAACTCTCTTAGCTACATTAGAAATGGACTCTAAAATAAAACAATTGGGGTAGAAAATTCAACTTTTTTTAACATGTGACTAAAGAGTTTTTGGATCTTTTCAATCACTTTCTAGAGTTAGCTAACTCTTCCCTTGGCTGAATTATTGTTTCAATAAGAATTGCTGGTGTCTTTTGGATAGTTTAGAACACATGGCATTGCATATTTCTATAGCGTGTGACAAATACAATCATAATCTTTCCAAAAATCTCTGCCATATCATACACATTCTATGATTCCAAGTTACAAAAAAGCCAAATTAAAAAAAAAAAAATGTAAGAAAAAGAAAGGAGGAAATCAGTCAGAATTGCCATAAAGGTGAGAGTACCTAACTAGTGACAGCAGAACTTACAGCTCTGGGGGATAGATAACGAGCTTGAGTCGACTGATTGCAAGAGTTTCCTGCTGCTGTTTCTGAATTTGTTTGGCAGAAGCTACAGCAGTAGAGGAGCTACCATATAGCTCTATACTCTGAAGTGCAGAAGCATCCCCAAGACCAGAAGGGACTGCCTCTAGGCTTTCACAATCCTTCAGAACAAGACGTTGAAGCCTAGGAAAGTGATGACTAGAAGCCTCCCAATGTGCTAAATCTGTCATTCCAATCAGCAGGACTCTGAGTAAACGAAAACCTCCATCTTGTGTCTTCCAACATTTTCCCTTGAACGCGTTGTGCTTCAATTTCAACACCTCAAGTTTAGGTAAAATTCCAAGTGTAGACATATGCTCCCAATCCAGCAAGGAATCAGCTAAAGTTAGCTTCTTCAAGTTTGGTGGAAATTTGTACAACGAGGGGAGGATTCCTTTGGAAGGAGGATCTGGAAATGTATCATTTAACAACTTCAATGTTGTAAGCTGATCTAATTTGGTAAGATTATCAAACAAGCTGAAGCCGGACCCTCCCTTTATCTCCATAAGTACAGCTAGTTTTCCACGAATGCCTAGTTCCCTGAGATTTGGAGCCCTGGCTAAAATATCCTCCTTACAACTTTCAGGACATATTGTAGAAATGGTCTGTAGACTTTTCGATACCAAGGGGTTTTTCACACTCTTCCGTGCTTTAGTTAGAAGTCCGCTCAAATGGGAAGAGGCATTTGTGTAGAAATGCCTCAACTGTAACATTTTAAAAATATCGGCCTCTACCTTGAGGCTACGGGAAGATGTATCAATAACTATTGTTTGGAGGTTCCAAAGCTCGGAGATTGATTTAGGAAGGGTCTGGAAGCTACCATATAGGGCAACATACCTAAGATGAACCAGTTGTGTTATCTTTGGAAAACTGGAGAGAGTGATTGACCTTACATCCAACACCCTGAGCAATTTGTAGTTGTCGATGAATGAAGTGTGTTCTCTGCCTAACTCTCTCTGTTCTGAGGCAAAGCAAAGGAAAGAGCGGACATGTGGACTAGAAGGTTTCGAAGAGATATAATCCAAAACACGAGAATGGATACAGAGGCGGCGGTACTTGTTGAGTGAAGGGGTCAGGGACGAACAAGGAACTTCCACAACCCTTTTCATCTCCTTCAAGAACTTCTCTTCATCGGCTTCTCTCAAGCAGAGGTCATGCAGCATATCATGAACTCGACATGTTTTGATTCCTCCGTTAGACCTTCTCTTCTCCACCAATATTAAATTTCTGTCAACGAGATCCTCCAACTGGTCCTCTGCTGTATCCTCCAATCGTATTTCCCCAACCTGCTGGATGAATCCCTCAGCAACCCACAATCGGATTAGTTTCCAAACAGGGATTTCATAGTCTTCTGGGAAAGCCCCAAAATAAAGAAAGCAGGCTTTCAAGTGATAAGGCAAGTGCTTGTAACTCAGAGCTAATATGTCCATACATTGCTTTGGATCTCTAGCAACGTATGAACCAACACTTTCGGCCACTTTCTCCCACCACTCACAAGTTTTGTCTTTCTTCATGAGAAGCCCTGCAATCACCACAATGGCGAGCGGTAGTCCACCGCATTCCTTTGCAATCTTCTTTCCGAGCTCCACCAGCTCTGAAGGGCAACTTTCCTTTCGAAACACCTTCTTCTCGAGTAGCTCCCAACTCTCTTTCTCGTCCAGAAAACGAAGAGCGTGAGGAGGGGTATCAGGGTTAGCGTGCAAAGCAACCTCATTGTTTCTACTAGTCAACAGAATTCTACTTCCATTGTTGTTCTTTGGAAAAGCCATTTTGAGATCATCCCAGGCCTCTCTCGTCCACACATCATCAATGACAATTAGATATCTTCCACAGCGTAAATGTCTACGGAGCTCTTCGGCTAACCTTTCATCGCTCCACTTATACATTTCATCGGTAAGCTTGTCGACAGAAGTCAAAATCCCAATAAATACTTCCTTTCTGTTATATTCTTGAGAAACATAGATCCATCCCCGAATGAAGAACTCGTACTCAATCGCAGCATCATTAAAGACTTTTCTAGCGAGAGTAGTCTTACCGAGGCCGCCCATTCCGACGACAGAGACGACTTCGAGCTCCTCTTTGCCTCCGTTGAGCCGATTAATGAGAGTTTCAGCCTCCTTATCGAACCCCACAACATTTTCTTCCTCGACCTCCGGAGACTTTCTCTTCTCCGGCGAAGCTCTGCGAGAGGGCTCTCCACTCTGCTGCTGGATGGCTCCGAACCCGAACCACTGCCTCTGGTAGATATCATCGACCTTTCTCCCGATGGTTTCGATCTTACCGGCAACGCTGCGAAAGTTAGAGTCAAAGACTCTGGAAATGGCGTTTTTTCTGGTAGTTTGCGAAACGACGTAGTCGTCGATGACGTCTTCGGCTTCGAACACCGCGTCTCTGATCTGTCTGACGAGCTCCTTCACGGTTTCGTACTCGCTGCGCTTCTCTGTGGAGTCCTTGAGGAAGGCTTTCAGCATGCTAAGCTTGTTGTAGAGGGACTCAACGTGATCTTTCACCCCCAGAATCAGATTAAAGTTGTAGAGTAGTAGCTGTTTTAGATTCTGCAACAAAAACTCAACTGCAGCATCAGCCATCTCTCTCTCTCTCTCTCTCTCTCTCTCAAAGTCTGATGAAAAGGAAAAACAGATAGAAAATTTCCTACTCTTTTCTCTTCAAACTCAACAACAAATAAACAAAAATCTAAGAAAATTTTATTTTATTTTTCTCTTCTTTTCATCTCTCTCTCCCCTCAAGCCAGACCAAACAAAGGCTAGCTCCTCTCTCTCTCTTTAATTTGGGGGAACAAGCCTGCCTCGAACGGATGAAAACCTCCGTTGAACAAGTCATTTTTTAATATTATTATTTTTGTTTAAGCCTAACACGGTTAATTGACAACTTCGATCAGGGTTCAAGGGCCGGTGAAAATATACACGGCAGATGCTACAATAAAAAAATGAGAGGCGAAGATTTATTTGTATTTAATTTAATTTAATGGTTTTATTTTATTTTAATTAAAATTATTTTTAAAATAAAAATAAAAATTTTAAAAATTTAATTGGAACATAATTAATGTGAAATGTCATAACTAGATTCAGCTGAGAAGGCTGTGTTTGGGAAGTAAGAGTTAACTGATTTATTGGTTACTTGATTTATTTACTTATTTGTAAAATGACTAAATTTAATCTCTTACATTTTAAATTTTTTTTAAGACTTCAAAAGAAAAAAATATTAATTTAACCAAAACTAAAAAGTGACCTTTTTTCCCTTTCCAACTATTTTCTTTCCCAATTCAAGTTTTTCAGGTCATATCTCCGCTATTACCAATTAATTTTTTGATTTTTTTAAAATATTAAATTTATTCTCTTATATTTTAATTATTTTTAAAATTTTAAGGATAAAAATATCTAATTAATAAAAAATTAAAAAATTAACTTTTTTTACCCAAATACAAAAAAATTAATTTTTTAAAATCCCAAACTAAGCCTTATTCTATCCGTTCAAGCCGAACACCGTTAATCGACAACTTCGATCATAGGAAATTGATTGGAATTTTCCATGTTCTCGCGGGGTTGACTTCGCTTTTCGGGTCTGGTCTTCCTCGTGTCATGGCGAGATCCAGCTGATAAATTTTGATGAGTTTTCTCGTCCATCATGGTTCTAAAATAAATAATTGATTTAAAATTTTAAGCTTCAAATATAAGGATAAAGAATGGTTCAGAAAACCCATTTTTCAAACCAAATTAATAAACAAAAGCACCACGGTATTTTTTTTTAAAATCAAACTTTTATTAAAATATTTTTTTAAAAATAAATACACGACATAATGTTAATTATTTTAATAATAAATACACAACACAAAAAGTAACTTATTGTTATGGGATGGCAATGATTTTTCAAATCCATGAACTCCCCTAATTAAATCTTAATTAAATGAGCTTAAACCTAATTAAAATTATTAACCGTTATAATTGGACGAATAAAATAATATCTATTAAATTAATGAGTTTAAATGGGTTGATAATACACAAATAATTTTCAACAAAAATATTTTTAAAGAAAAAAATATTTAGAGTAATTTTTTTCAAGATAATATTTTTTAAGATAATATTCAAAACCAAAATTTCATTAAAATACATGTTTATTATAGGATTGGCATAGACTTTTTTGCCAAAAAAATTATAATTAATAAAAAAAATATTTCTATTATGAAAGTCCCAATCTGTAGAATAGTACCCAAATTTAAGCAACCACAATATATCAGGAATTATTCAAACTAAGAATTCAACCCAAAAATTAGGGGTAGCAAAATGGGCGGGTTAGTGATAGGTTTAAACGGGTTGGAGGTTAAATAGGTGCAATCTAAACTCACCCATTCAAAAGGTGGGTTAAATATGGGCGGGTTGAATACGGGTTATTACAAACCCATGAACCCATTTACTTATAACTTAACTTACTTTTAAAAAAAAAATTAAAAATTTATTTCAATTAATGTTTATATATATAAATACATCAATATTTATTTTAATTAATATAATATTATACATATTATATAATATTATATATTATATTTACAATTTTTAGTTAATTTCGAATTTATACGAACTGATTTATTTTTTATTTAATTTTAAATCAACAACTCTCTCTCTCTCTCTGTGGGTGTGTGTGTGCGCGTGTGTGCCCGAGTGTGTGTGCACGTAAAAAAATTTAAAAATTTATTTCAATTAATGTGTATATATATAAATACATCAATATTTATTTTAATTAATATAGTATTATACATATTATATAATATTATATATTATATTTACAATTTTTAGTTAATTTCAAATTTATACGAACTGATTTATTTTTTCTTCAATTTTAAATCAACAACTCTCTTTCTCTGTGTGGGTGTGTGTATGTATGCGTGCGCACGTGCGTGTGTGTGTATGTGCGTGCGTGTGTATGTGCGTGCCTGTATGCGTGTGTGCGTGCGTGTGCGCCCCCATGCGCGTGTGTGCATCCACGTGTGCAGGTGTGTGTGTGCGCGTGTGTTCGTGCGCGCGCGCGCGCACGTGTATGCGCGAGTATGTGCGTGTGTTTGCACGCGCGCGCGCGTGTGTGGATGTGTTTGCATATGCGTGGGTGTGCGTGCGTGCACACGCGTGTATTTGCGCGTGTGCGTGTGTGTGGGTGTGTTTACATGTGTATGCGCGTGCGTGTGCGCGTGCACATGTGCGCATGTGTGTGGGTGTGTTTGCATGTATGCGTGTGTACGCGTGTGTTTTTGTGTGTGTGTGTGTGTGTGTGTGTGTGCTCTCTAGAGAGAGAGAAAGAGATGTGCGAGAGAGAGCAATGTGAAGAGAAGATTAAACTAGTTTTTTTAATTTAAATGAGTGTTTTAACAGGTCCCGTTTCACAACCTAATTGTACCCGTTTATAAATAGGTATTTTATAAGTTACCCAGTTACAACCCAATTAGTAAAATAATAGGACCCAAACTCATTTATTATGGGTTTAATTGGACGGGTTAATGGGTTTAGGTTGATTTTGCCACCCTTACCAAAAATTAATAAAAACATCCAAATAGACACAAGGATTTGTTGACACAGATAAAAATTCTTTTGAACACAAAGGAGCAAACAATTTTAGATCCTTAAGTGGATTACACTGAAAATTCTTCACTATGAAATGAGAGGTTACAAAGTACAAAGAAACGGATTACAAGTTTCACCAATCAACTACCTGTTGATCTACTTGTCTAGGACCCATCCTAACCTTGCTTGCTAGACTTATCGCAACAAACCTCAACTTATGAAAAAAAGAATCTTCAAACCTTAAAGGAAGAGCTCCCCAATCTAAAGATCCACTACAAATCTGGGCCGAATACTAATAGATTTTTGCCAAAGATAGCTGATGATGTCAAAGACTGTAGAGATCCAATGCCCCCCTCATCCATTTTGGTATTTTTCTCTTAAAAGCTATGTATGAGTGACGTTTTGTCCCCAAAGGTTAGGGTTAAAGAAGAACATTTTGATTTTATATCAAAAGAGAGGGTTAAAAAAATCATTTGGGCAAATTAAAAAAATCTAGACGTCATCACGGGTAGTTCGTGGGCACAAACTACTCCTGAGCTGCTTGCGAGACACCCTTACATACTAGACAGAAATTTCTAAGTGTCACGAACAGCTCGCGGGTTTGAACTGTTCTCAAACTGCTCATGAGACACACTAACTTTCTGGACAGTATCTTTCAATTCCAAATGGGATGTTCAAGGGTACAAATAGATGCTGAACCAATAACAACTTCTCTTTCTTCTTCAAAGATACTTAAGCACTCTTTGGCATATGCTTAAGCATCAAAACAACTAACTTGTGACATTCTACAAAATCTAAAGAAAACAATTACAATCGAAGTGTTTTCTTGCACATTACCAACACAAAATTAGCCTATAGGACACTTATAATCTCCCCCTTTGGCAATTCCGAGACAAAATA
The DNA here is from genome assembly GCA_019916065.1 of Vitellaria paradoxa. Lineage (NCBI taxonomy): Eukaryota > Viridiplantae > Streptophyta > Magnoliopsida > Ericales > Sapotaceae > Vitellaria > Vitellaria paradoxa. The sequence continues at coordinate 2,099,730 of CM034237.1, read as the reverse complement.
CCCCAAACCTCAATTACATGAAAATAATGTCACAAGTTCTAATCCTAAGCAGCAACCACTCTGATCCTGAAAAAAATCCAAAAGCAAGATGCAGCAATTATCAAAGTAAAGCGATTTTAACTCCCCTCAATCGTACAAACACAATACTTTCCCCTTAAAACATGATCACTCCCCCTTAATCCCTTACCAAATATTCTCCCCCCTTTTGTGAGGAATTGACAAAGACAATAGTAGCAACAAATATAGTTCATAAATGAGAGAAAACAGTAGCAACAAATATATCTCATGAAATAACTACTAGCAAGTGATAGCGTAACAGAAAGTGAGAAATCAGCAAAAGAAACATAGTCTAAAGTGAGAGTGCAGCATGAGACCCAAAGTTTAACAGTCTAACAGCAAATAAACAGAAAATAAGCATGAGATATGGTCTAAAAGGTTGAAAACAAGTTTTAGTAGCAACTTCAACCGCGGTAACAGAAGGCCTTGATTTCACCAAGGATGCCAACCAGATCACCAACTTCAGTTCCTAGGTTATTAACTTTGTCACTGAAGGTAGCTAAAGAGAACTGAGCTGAGGAAACAATTTCACCAAAGGAGGTCACAAAGAAGTCCATCTGATTTTGGCAGTATGAAGCAGCTTTGGTAGCAGTGTTGAGATCACGAAGGAGTGTTGTCCGAGTTTTTTCATTGTCTTATTGCACAGACTCCTCCAGATGACTTATTATGTCAAACAATCTCTTCTCCAAATTGTCAATCGATTGGTTAAAGCATTGAAAGCAAAGACAACCACCGTGTTTGGATTAAAAGAGGAATGGTGGAAGGAAAATCAGTAGCAGGAGACGAGGAAGGACAATTTCCCATAGTAAAACCTGGATGCAGAGGATCCCGAGAGGATAAATTGGGTTTTTTCTGGGCTATTATGTCATGCCCATAACTTAATTGTCTGGGACGGATGGCATGAGAATATAAGAACTAATTAAATTAAATTAAAAACATATACCAAGATCAAGTCATAATGTAATAACAATTATCAGAGCTACTAAGATCAAGTCATAATGTAATAACAATTATCAGAGCTACTAAACATGTTCCTCATTCCTATATTAAATAAATAAAAATAACATCAACCACGATAAATATAACGTCACACCCCTGTGACTTAATTCAAGGCTTATACAGCCGCATTAACATCATCAATAATTATACAGTCTCATATATAATAAGATTGGGACCTATATCCCGGGTCGCAAAAATAAAGGTACAGTCATCCAACGTAAATAAATCATGTGTTAAGTCAATCCATCGATCTCAACTCAGCTCTGGGTGGCTACTCCCTAGCCTCGCTAGATCATTTAAAATATGGATGGGATGAGCAAACTTACCCAGTAGGTAGGACCATGCAAGTGTGCACTAGTGAACATACTCAAGCATGTAGCATGACTCACAACAATATCAACCAAACATAATATAACAATGCATATGTCATGCATTGAAATGGCTAATGCAATTCTTTAATCTCCATCTACCTCTAACCTTATCCTCGAACATGTGACACTTAATACTACATATGGGGTCACCAACCGAACCGTTTATGCTCACGGCAAATGAATGGCTCAATCTATATACCAAATGGAGAACCGTGTTACACTCTCATTGGTGTAAGACTCGGGGGAATCGTGTTACACCCCCTAGCCCTTTTTACTAGAAAATCGTGTTACACCCTTAATCAGGCATCTACTTATCTCAAGCAGGGTCCGACTGCAGTCCAGAGGAAATCTCATAATCACATCTCATTATTAATGTCCCAACTCTTAAATGGCTAAGCTCTAGTCATATATATCGATTGGGGATCATTTAGTATTTTCAAAATCTCATTTTATCTTTTTTTCCAAATTATAGATCCCGTCCATATATATAACCTGTGCCTCGACACGTTACAATAGAAAGATGGCACTCTTGGCCAATTAATATTCTCAACAAAATCCAGATGATACCATTCTAGCTCTATGTATATGATATGTTCAATCATATAAATGAATACTATCTCAATATAAAAATATATTTTCATTAGGCTTGATGATGATTTGGGGTTTATTCCATCATTAGAAATCTATAATAATCCAATTTAGACACAAAAATGTACTTAAAAACTCATTTTTTACACTTTTCTGAAGTTTCACCATAACTATGATCTGGACCACCTAAGCAGTGGTTGGGACATCTAAGCTGTGGTCCAGACACCTAAGCTGTGGTCCAGACACCCTATTAGACGATTCGGACCACAGAGTCTAGAGTTTAATTGCCGGGTTTATTTCTGATGAGTCCCAGCCCAAATCTTCCCCAAATCACCATTTCAAGCTTCAATTTCAACAATAACTCATGTATAAGCACTCAAACACATAAATTACGTGTTTCTTCATCATTTAATCAAAGAATAACTCAAATATATGCAAGATATTCATATTTATATACATATATATATAACCACATTTATATATATATATGCGCGAATCAGATGATAATCAACCAAATCAAGCACACACACACACACATATATATGTATCAAAATCACCCTAATGACGTCTAGAACACAAATATAAGCCCCACCTACCTTGAATCCAAAGACAAAAGAAGAAAATCGAGGAAAACCAGTTAAGCTCTCAACTTTTAAGAGCCGATTTCTCCCACTTCGGGCTAAATCACGCGAAACGGATGTCACCATAACGTTCACAACCTCGAATACTACCCCAATCTGCTGATCTTTTTCTCCAGATCACACTTTCTCTATCTACCCTCTTTCTCCTCTCTCTCTTCACTCTCTTATCTCCCCTAGCAACCGAGCAAAAAAAAATGAAGAAACAAAAAAAGAAAAAAAAAAGAAAACGAAGGAAGGAGAGCTAGGCCTTTGGCCCAGAATTCTAACCAATTGCCAATTCGGACCATACCTGGCCCTAGAAAAATAAAATAAATTAACTAAATCTTAAAATAAATATTTATTAGCCCAAAATAACATACAAATAACAAAAAATAAATACCGAGTATCACCTATTGTGCAGGAAATTGTGAGACAGTTGATGGGTTTTTCTTGAGCAATCACCAATTCATCCACCCGACAGATAATATCGAACTTAGATTTCAAAAAATTTGTGATGAGTACACCATAGGGTAACCTAACCCGAATACTCTTCTGATGAAAATGCATTATAGATATTTTGAAATAGCATAGTGGGAAAGTCAATGGAAAAATCATACGTAAGGCAATACAGAAATTTGACTCTATCCTCAGAGATTTCAGGGCAATGGTGTGAGAGGAGATGATAAAGTCTATAATAAGGTTTAAAATGCAGAATAGAATGGAGAGTTTACTATGCTTGAAACTCATTCTTAGAAACCAGGCTTGAGGAACATCCCACATAGGACGAGCTATCTCAGACATAAAGGAAAGGGACAACCAGTCAATGTTAGGGTAGAGAGCATCAGGGGCACGATTGAGTTTAAGGTGGGTGGCAATGGCATCAATAGGAAACTGGATTGAAACCCCCTAAACTTTTGTATTAAAAGCTCCAAAGTCAAGCGAGAAATTATGAATATTGGAGTAAAATTTGCGGACAATATCCGCAGAGGATGACCGTATTCAGAACATACTCCTATCCATCCACAGCTAACAAAAATGTCCTTGATGAAAGCAAAATCACCATTCAATTGAGAAAAATCAACTGGTCATTCAAGAAGAACGGGTCGATGAGAGAAAAGATAATAAAAAATTTTTTGATCTCCTACAACAAACAAATTAGATTGAGATGAAGAAGACTAAATAGATTGAGACCCTACTTGAGATGAGGACGACGGCTTGGGTGACAACCCACCATTGATGGAAGGTACTGCCTTCTTGTGCATTATGAATTTTGAGGAACCCTTTGAGCTTGGTAGAGTTAAACGTTTGGGGGTTTGGATTTTGCCTATGGATGGAGTCTAGAGAAAGGTTCAGAGGCAGTGAAGATATGTGTAATAAAGAAAAAGACAAACGTATAGAGCAATGGATAAGGGTTTCTGATGAAGCAAGAGAGTAGGTGAGAGCGTTACCTGGAAGAGATACACATTCAATGCCAGAATAGAGGTGCCCAAAATGAGCAGTGAAGTACCGCTTAGAATGATTTTAAGAATCTTAGTGAGGAAGGCTTTTTGAGATGGAGGCATAGAGAGCAATGGCAGAGGCTCGAGTTATACTATACCTTGGGGAGATAAAATGGAAGTGACTGAGGAGATGTGAAAGGATGGTGTAGGAAGTGACTTATACAGGAAAGATAAACTCATTTAGGCCTTGTGCAAAATAAAAACCATCAAGCAAATAAAAAAAAATCAAAGGATGGGACACCTGTCATAAAAAGAAATCAATTTTTTTAAATAAAAAATAGCTATACATATATATATATATATATATATATATATATATATATATATATATGCACACACGTACCCCTATATATTGCACTAGCTGGAAAAATGAATAAGTAAGAACATTCAAATCAAAATTTGACACATCAAATTTACTGCAAAAAGAAACAATATAAAATTTGTACACAACCTACTCAGCAATTCAGGTTACGAACCAATCAGTAACAAACCTTCCATTAACCACAATAAAATCACTTAACCTGTGGTAAACTTGACACAAATCTGGTAAAAGAAAATGTGTTCATAAATAGAACAGTTGGCACCGCCCCATACTCTGCAGCCATAAAACAAGTTAGTAGAGTAGACAAAAGGACAAAGATTATATTTGCTAAGCTAATAATAACCAAGTAAAGACAAAATAGCTATCAGATTAAGCAAAGACAATCAAAAATATTACTCATTCCAAACAACACACTTAGGATTCATAAAATGCAATGAGAATAATTCGTGCCCACAAGGATCATGTGAGTTGTCCACAAAGCTCACAGAGAAAAATATTTCATGAAACAGAAAGTTCATGGCCACAAATAGTCAACAGAAATCACTATCAATGAAGATATACTCTCATATATTTCAATCTCAATATGGGAAGGTTGAAACAAACAATTAGAGCTGTGAACAAAAATTCATTATTCGAACACACAACATCAATTAAGAAGCAAAATACCAAATTCTCAAAGTCTACAAAAGCAAGGTATAGATAAATACAATTTACCAGTAACACATTGTCCAAACTCTTATAAAATTCTTTGAGATACGCATAGTGAGCAAAGTAGCATTTCAAATAAGACATTAATTGCACATAAATGTTTTTCAATGAACTTAATCAATATCTCAAGACATGGTACTAGCTGTAGAACCACATTCAAATTCTCTGGTAGATGTCTACTTGGAAGTGAAACCAATCAACTGCCCAACAAAAGATAACGATTTTCCCACTTTGAAATTGAAAAGATTGACACTGCAATTTGATTTCAGTCATCCTTATCTCTCTAAACAAAGATGAATTTAATAAGTGCAATGTGATGATGGTTTTCACACACTTTATTTTGATCTCTTTTTCTCCCTTAACTCCTTTTGATGTAAATTAGAGAACAAAGTAGTAACCCTTTTCATAACCTAAATTAAGAGAGAAACACAACAACTTCCATACTTCTAATATTTGAAAATTGGCACAGAAAATTGTGGGCAAATCAATTATAGGTCAATCCAAAGTAGTCATCACATTAGGAATTTAAGAAAGGTATTATCTCAATTGACTATGTGTTTGATATTAAGCAAGTTGAAAGCAAAACAAATATGTGATCTTAATAATCAATATTTTCAACACAATCTCTACATAGTATGAGATTAGAAAGAATTCCATAAGAATAAGACAATAGCCAAGGATTCAAAGTGTAAATACATATCAAGTATAAATATACTCTTACTCATTTGAATATTTCAAAGCTTAAAAGACACTACATGATCTCATTTTCAATTTAAGTTCATAGCAATAATTTTAAGATCATTTATTCAAAATATTGAGACAAAACTATTTAAGAAGTATAACTCTAAGAGATGAACGAAGGTATTCAAATCTCAGGGCTTCTAATGGTTTTGTGAACATATCAAGAAGTCGTTGGTCAGTGGGAATATGTTCCAAGATTAACACTTGTCTCTCAACAGGGTCTCTGATGAAGTGATGTCTTATGTTAATGTGTTTTATGCGTGAGTGTTGAATGGGATTTTTGGAAATATTGATTGCACTTATCACAAAACAACAACATAGTATCTTGATTGATTCTATAGTCTACAAGCATCTACTTCATCCACAAAACTTGAGTGCAATAGCTCCCGACTACAATGTACTCTGCTTCGGCTGTTGAAAGAAATATTACGTTTTGTTTCTTTCTATGCCAAGCTACCAAATTACCCACGATTTAAAAACATCATTCGGATGTGCTTTTTCGATCATCACAGCACCCTGCCTAATCTACATTTGAAAAACAAGTAATTTCTGGAGAAAAACCATTAAAAAACCAGATGCCATAGTTTAGAGTCTTATTTACATAACAAATGATGCATTTGACAACTTTCAAATGAGACTCTTTGGGACATGACTGATACCTAGCACAAATGGCTATACTAAATGCAATGTCTAGATGACTAGCAGTCAAGTATAGTAGGCTGCCAATCATGCTATAGTATAAAGTTTGATTAACATTTTTTCTGGATTCATCCTTGTTTAGTTTGGTAGTTGTGCCTATGGGAGTCCTAGCATGCTTAGTTGTAGAGAGTCTAAACTTTTGAACCAAATTTCTTGCATACTTCGATTGGGATATGAAAATGCCATGTTTCAGCTGTTTGATTTGCAAACCTAAGAAAAAATTCAGTTCTCCCATTATGCTTATTTCAAATTGACTTTTCATGAGTTTGGCAAATTTAAAAACACGTTTTTCAGAAGTGAAACCAAACACAATGTCATCCACATAAATTTGAACAATAGTGATTTGCTTAGAATCTTTATGGATGAACAAAGTCTAGCCTACATTTCCTCTTGTAAAATTAAACTCAACTAGAAATTTGGTAGGTTTTTCATACCAAGCTCTAAGAGCTTGTTTTAAACCATACAATGCCTTGTTTAAATGAAACACATGATTGGGACACTTAGGATCAATGAATCTTTCAAGTTGCTCAACAAAAACTTCTTTTTCTAAAAACTATTTAAAAAGGCACTTTTCACATCCATCTGAAAAAGTTTAAATCCTAAGTAGCTAGAAATGGCTAACAAAATTTGAATTGATTCTAGTCTGGCCACGGGTGTGAAAGTTTCATCAAAATCCACTCCTTCAACTTGAGCATACCTTTGTGTGACTAGTCTAGCTTTGTTTCTGACCATAGTACCAAATTCATCAGTTTTATTTTTGAAAATCCATTTGGTCCCTATAACATTGACATCACTAGGTCTAGGCACAAGTTCCCAAACTCCATTTTTGAAAAACTGTTCTAATTCTTCATGCATGGCATTTATCCAATGAGAGTTAAGGAGAGCCTTTTTAACATTCTTAGGCTCAATGCATGAAGTATAACACAAGTAAGTTACCATATTGCTAACTTGCCTCCTAGTTTTCATAGGGGCTATTACTTCACCAATGGCTTGTGTTAATGGATGATTCAATTTCACTTAGATGAAAGATTAAGGAGTAAATGCTAATCATCATCCTCATTTTCCTCTTGAGCATCTCTCCTCAAATCTCCACTTGGCTCATTTTCAATTTCCGTCACTTTCTCTTGGCTTTCCAACAAGGATTCTTCCTGTGGACAGATTGTGAATTCTTGCTCATCCTTATTTGAATTTATCCTGCAAACAAAATTAATAGGATCATCATCAACAACAACATTTATGGATTTCACAATAATAGAGTGTTCCAAGTTGAATACTTTATAAGCTCTACTATTTGTGGAATACCCAAGAAATATCCCTTCATCACATCTTACGTTGAATTTACCTAATGATTCTTTATCTCGATAAATGTAACATTTGCTACCAAAGATGTGAAAATATTTAACACTTGATTTTTTATCATTCCAGATTTCATATAAAGTGGTTTTAGTTCTCTTTCTCACAAAAACTCTGTTGCTAATATTACAAACAGTGTTTAAGGCCTCAACCCAAAACTTTAAAGGCATTTTCTTATCGTGCAACATGACCCTTGTCATTTCTTGGAGAACTCTGTTCTTCTTGTGAACTACCCCATTTTGTTGAGGTGTTTTAGGAGTAGAGAATTCATGTAAGATGCCACATTCATCACAAAAATCAGAGAATTCAGAATTTTTAAATTCTTTTCTGTGATCACTTCTCAATCTAATGATTATACTAATCTTAACTCTTTTTTCATTTTGGAGTTTATTGAAAAGTGTCAGATTTTTCTCTCAAAAAATTAACCCAAGTATATCTGGAATAGTCATCAACCATAACAAAAATATATTTTTTGCCACCTAAACTCTCAGTCCTAATAAGACCCATTAAGTCAACATGCACAAGTTCCAAAATATAAGAAATAGCTATTATGTTGGTCTTTTTGTGAATAGCCTTTGTTTGTTTCCCCTTCTGACATGGCTCACAAACAACTTTTTTAACTTTTGCAAGTTTTGGCAACCCTTTCACAATCTCGAACTTGGATAATGTTGTAAGATCTCTATAATTAACATGTCTAAGCCTTTGATGCCAAAGTTCAATGGTGTCATCCTGTGCAACATTGCAAACTAAACTTTTTTCAGTTGAAAGTCCATAACAATTATCCTCAGTTCTAATTTTATTCAACACTACATTGTTATCTTTATCTAGAATTGAGCATTCATCTTTAGTAAACAGAATATTATAGTGTGAATCACAACTTTGACTAATGCTAATCAATCCTAAAGAGTCTAGGAAGACGTGGATGGTCAATACATCCAATTCCAAGAATTTTAGATTTGCTACCATCACCAAATGTGATAGAATCTTCTTCACAATCTTTTAAGGAAGAAAACATGGGTTTGACACCACACATGTGCTCAGAATATCCATTATCTAAAGTACCACATATTGGAGCTTTGTGCTCTAAACGTAGTGTGTGCAACAAAACATTTTAAATCATCACTTCTAATCCATACTTTTCTAATATTATTTTTGAAACAATCTTACCTTTGAAAATAGTTTTTGAGATGTTCTTGGCATTAGATTTAGACAATCCTCCATTAAAATTATCTTTGTTTGGTTTGAATAGAGCTCATTTGTCATTACTGTCATGAAATTGAAGGCCACTAAACCTATTAAACAAAAATTCTTTTCCTTTGAGATCCCTGTTAGGATTGACTTTAGATTTAACATAATCCAAGAATAATCTATATAGTTTATGACAGAATGGTCTTATGTGGCCCCTTATTCTACAATGATGGCATATGCGAACAAATTTCCTAGAATTTGTAGAATTTGAGGTATGCAAATTAGATTTAATGAAGTTTTTACCTCCATAACCTGAAAAGTAGTTGGAAAAAGTATTACCTCTGTTGTGATTCTTCACCTTATTTGCACCAATGAATACTTTATGTTGGAAACTCTGACTCCCTCTTGATTTTCTCTTTGAGTTTTCACCTTCAGCTTTTGCAGCCCTTGGAAAGGAGTGAGAGTTGTTAAATTTGTTCTCCAATTTCTTTTCTCGATGTGGTTTATCTCCAACCATTGTTATAGAAACAAATTTGATTGGTCTATTTCCTTAAATTGAAGAAGATGAAGACAGTTTTACACATTCGAGCTTGGTTCTATCATTAGGATACCTTTGAGTTTCCAATATGTCTTCTAACTTCTTGGTTTCGGCATCCCACTTCTTAAATGAACTAGATGTCTTAGCTAATTTCTCCTTCAACTTCTTTCTCCAGTGCCACATTCAAGGACGTTAATCTTTCCTTATTCCTTTTCAAAGTCTCAAACATTCTCTCCAACTCAACCACTCGAGACTTTTGACTTTCAACTTCACTTTTCAAACTCTCTTTCTCACTTTCAACACTATTTAGTTTAAAGAGTGCTTCTCATTTTCAACACTATTTAGTTTGGAGAGTGCTTTAGCCTTTTGTTTTGCAAGAGTCAACGATTGTTGGTACAACTCATTATATTTATCTTGCAACATCTCAAACTTCTCTTGAGTGTCTTTTTTGCATTCCGAATCGAAAAGTCTCACTCACATCATTTTCATCAAGGCTTATCTGAGAAACACTAGTTTCTGATTTTTTTTCTTTGGGGAAAATTCATCAAATTTCACCATAAACGCTAAGACATTTGAAGAGTCATCCTCAGATCTAGATGAATCATCCTCAGCTTAGTCTTCTTCTCTATTTGAAACATCTTTATTATTCCACGAAACATTAAAAACTTTCTTGTTCTTCCTCTTCATCCTATTTGCACATTCATTAGCAAAATGACCATACCCTTTACATTCAAAACACTGCTTTTCTCTGGGTTTCTCTTACTTTTTGTCATTTTGAGCCCTTCTCCTACCTTTTCTTCCCTTTAAAGAACTTTGATGAATTGTTAGGAGGAGGCTTCATGGAAAAACTTTTAAATTTCTTAACAAATAAGGTAATGTCATCAGCACTTACGCTAGAGGTGTCAATTTCTTCATTCTTATCTTCACAAACTGAGCTTAAGACGATTCCTTTGCTTTTCTTGTTTTGGTTCATATTTACTTCGTATCTTTGTAGCGACCTCACTAACTCTTCAACTTCAATTTGATCTACATCTTTGCTCTCCTCAATGGTTGTAACTTTCGGTTGAAACCCATCAGGTAAGGACTGAAGAATCTTGCGAACAATCTTGTGAACAATCTTTGATTGAGGATAAGTTTCTCCAAAGTTTATTGAAGAGTTCACAATATCACTGAACTTTATATAAAACTGATCAAAAGCTTCATTCTCAGCCATTCAAATTACCTCAAAAGCTGTTGTGAGTCTCTATAGCTTTGCTATTCACCGCTGTTATTCATTTATAAGTAACTCAGAGGATATCCCAAGCTTTCTTTACAACTTCACAGTTAGAAAATTCTCGTGAACTCGTCTTGAGATACATTATAGAAAATAGCATTCAAGGCTTTGCTATTCCACCTAGCAGCTTCAAATGACTAAAAATAGAACGGTCTTCTAAAATGTTCTCTCTCACAAAATAAGATCAAATGACTAAAAATTATTTTTTCTTTCATTCAACGATTGCGAATATTTTTATAATTTTAACTTCCGATTCAATTCTTATTTTAGTGGACCCCACTGCTATCTATCGTGCAAAATGGCTTGAATATTTTAAATTTACCATATTTCAAGGGTGGAGATCATATGCAAATCAAAATTACTAACTTAAATTCCGCTCAATTATGTAGTTTTTAGGAAGTTGAATCTTCAAATTAAAGCACCGTAATTTATGTTTTCTTTTATGGTAATAAATCAAAAATTAATTGGAGAGAGAGAAACCAAAACACATACATGTAGTAACTATTAGAATCTAAGGTTTTGAAAAAAAAAATTAAAATTCATAATTTTTTCGATTTAAACTTTTTATTCAAAGTTTCAACTATATAAGAAACTTAATACTAATTTTATTCAGAGTATTTAGGAATAGATTATTGCTAATTTCTACATGAGAAAGAATCTCAAAATTTTGCATTTAAAATATTTTTAAAAAATTAATTCAATAGCCTGAATTACACTCTTCTTTTATTTCATTTCCCTTTTTACTTTTCACTCTCCGCGCTTCTAAAGTCTTTTTAAATGGTCATAACTTCGCTTTTGTTTTTAAATATAAAACTACTATAATTACAACATATAGTTTTTAGATATGAAACTTTTATAATTACGAAATGCAAAGTTAACTCATGAATTCTTGTAAGAGACCCCTTGCTTAAAAATTGTAAAATTAAGGTGCCATTTTGGTGTACTTGTTTTAAACTCATTTTTCATTTTGCATTTTTTTAAGGTCACTATATTTTCAAATTTTGTTTTAGAATATAGAAAATGGGTTTTACTGTGAAATACAAAATGGCAAAAAATCGTTTTAAGCGTTTTTAATCCAAAATAAAAAAAATTTCAAAACATAGAAAATAAAAAATGTCAAACCAAATGCATTTTTTGTTTTCATATTTTAGGATTTTCAAAATATAAAACACAAAACATAAAAAATAGAAAACAAAAATAAAAATGTAAACCAAATACCAGCTTACATATTTCAAATTCGTTAGGAATAAAATGAAAAACTATAAAAAAAATGATTAAATAATAATTAGAAAAATCTTTGAAAATTATTTTTTTCATAATAAGAATTTTTAGTATTTTTAAAATTAAAAATAAAAACTATAGCGACGTCTGGTGCCCCGAAAATTTTTAAAAAATTTTAAAAAATTTCAAAAGTTTCCAAATCCTCCAATTAAATTTTATCGCATGTCACTTTTACATCACATCAATACCAACTTTTGATTTTTTTTATTGATTTTTTTGACATTCCAAAAACCCCTATGTCGTTTTGAACTAACACTTGACTATTTAATCGTGCTTTGATCTAGACTTTGGTTGTTTTATTAGTATAATTAATATTGGTTCCTTAATCTATGCCAGTTAAATCATACTTAATTTCCAAAGCGTGAAAGTACTCTTTTGGGCGTCCTCTAATCTAATTACCCCAGATAACTCGGCTTTGGAAACCTACCCGTGATGCCCGTATTGCGCCTTTGGGTACTACGAAGTCTGGAATGGGTGTATGATATCAGACGGCGTTTCGAGTTTTTGAAAAAATTTTAAAAAATTAAAAATTAATGTCGAAATAAAATAAAAGTAATATATAATAAAATTTAATAAAAAAAGTTAAAAAAAATTTTAGAGGTCGAAACGGGTTTTACATATGTAATATATATGTTACAATTTCTTGCTTTGTTTTTGATGTTCAAAGCGTCAAACCTAATTTTTTAAAATATATAAATATATATACATGTTAAAATATTATTAGATTTTTTATTTAAAATATAATAATTACTTTTTTGATATATATATATATATATATATGTATATGCAAATATAATTATTGATCATTTGACTAATATAATAATTATTTTATTCTTAATTAAAATTTACATATTAAAATTAATTTTAAATTTAATATATATTTACAATCACCAATATATATACACACACTATGAGCATACGTTTAAGCAGTTTGTAGCATACAAAAAAATATATATATATATATATACATATATATATTTAGAAAATTATAAAAAGGAACGCATTTTTGTAGTTTTTTTGTTTCAATTTTTGCGCATATAACAATTGAACGCTTGATCCAAAAAAAACAATTGAAAGCTATTATATTTATAAAATTTATATTGTTTAGCCTTAAAAAAACGTTACGAGTATACATTTATGCAATTTGTAGCATACAAAAAAATATATTTAGAAAGTTATAAAAAGAAACACATTATTCTAGTTTTTTTTTCTCATTTTTAGTGCATAGAAAGATTGAATGCTATTATGGGTGTGTTTGAAGTGACAAAAGTGAAATAAAATAAGATAAAGTGAGATAAATTGTGAATTCGTAATTTGTGCAATGAAATAAAAAGTGAATAATTTTTAAAATTTTTTAGTATTTCTATCATTTTTTAAAATTTTTTGTCAGTCCAAATAAAACCTATATTTGTATAATTTATGTTGTTTAATTTTATATTTAATATACGATGAAATAATGGCTGGAGCTTTCAAATTTTACCAAAAATTTTTATATATTTTTATAAAATTTTAACTTTTTACACACTATATAAATTACGAGATTATAATTTTTATCAATTTATAATTACATTTTGTTACTTCAAACACAACCAAAGAATTTACAAAAATATTTGATTTAGTAGCAAGTTGGTGTTCTTTTCTTGCGGAAGAACTTGAGTTTGAATTAGGCTATTTGGTTGGTTAACAAGTATAAAAAATTAATGTAAAAGTTATATATAGTGAAAATTGATTTGAATAAATTAGAAAAAGTTGATAATTTTTTTTGTAACATTTAGTGCTTATATATATATATATATATTTAAACTAGATAGCCCCTAAAGTTGATCATTGGTCAAATGTAAGGTGAAAAGGGAGGTTGAAATTGACCTAGTTGTCAGCCCTGTAACATTGAAATAAAAAACTTAGGCTAAAATTCAATTGTCTAATAGGCCATTTGAAGTGTAAAAAAAAATCAAAAGTTAACAAAAGTAGAATTTTTTGAAATTTAGAGTGTGAAAAGTTGTTTTGAGATGATGGTCGGATGTTTACAGTTGATTTAATATAAAGTTCTTAAAAATTATATAAAGTGACACGTGAAAAAATTTTAGTGGAGAATCTTAAAAATTTTTAGAATTTTGTAAAAAATTTTAGTACAAATGTCAATCCAATTTTTTAAAAAATTTGTCAAAATTCGTTGGAACGCATTATGGGCCCGTTTAGAGTGGTAAAAAATAAAAAGATAAAAGATAAAACGTGATTTTTGGTGTTTGATTTTTTTCAAACCGTATTTTTTGAAAATGAATAATGGCAAACTGTTAAAATGGTTCTCTAAAATCCATTCTAACGGATTTAAAAAAATTCTAAATTTGTGTTCCACATCGTAATGTTTTAGCGGAGCAAAACGATGTCATAGGAACAGTTTCGACCAATCCATTCTAAAGGGTTGTGTGCGCACATCTCACAATAGTACTCATTCAAAAATTTTATAGTCAGAGAACATAATTACCAAAAATAAATTTTCCTACTTGGTTAACCTTCTCTCGGGATTCAATTTTTTTTAAGCAAAATATTTAATTTTTTTTAAATTAGTAAAAATGGGAATATGTAAAAGTATAATAGAGAATTTTGACGGTTTTTAGAGATTATTGAAGTTCTATTTTGTTTTATTTTATTTTTTGACATATCAAACGATGCCTATAAGAGTTTGTTTTAACAGATTTTAACAAATTTAAAAAAAAAAGATGAAATTTTTTAGAGTTTGAAAAAAATCAAAATTTTTAAATTTTTTTTAAATTTAATTAGAGTTTCAAACAACTACTAAATGTATTTATATTTTTTTAACTTAAAAAAAAAAAAAGCGTAAATGTAGACCCGATGGAGTGAAACGCGTTCATGAATAAAAATGATAATACCGTTAAGTAGAGTACTCGTTTCACATGGATGATGCAACTGTAAAAATTGACTAGTGACCCTACGCACTTATAACCCAAGTGGCTGCAATAATCGCATCAACAATGATTAAATTACACAAAGTGATAAGCTGCCGCTGGGCACCGCAACCGCTACAAGAAAAGCCCCGTTCGTAAGAAGTAGGGGAAATGGATGTTGTAACGTTCGGGATTATCGTGGGCATCATCGTCATCTTCTTCGCCATTGTTTGCTTCATTACCATAGAAGGCACCTGTAAACGCCGTCCCACCTAATCCCACCCCCCAAACAAGCCCTCAAATCAATCCCACTCCTCAATTGGGATTTCCACCTTCACCTATTCGAACATGGTGTTTCCAATTACAACCCAGATCTGCTTTGGTTCTGGGAAGTGGGTAGGGTTTGAATCCAAACTTTGAACAGAGAGGGCCTCGCCACCACAACCGCAGCTGCCTGTGATCATGACTATGATCGCTGTCAAGCTCTCTCGTGTGCGTGTGTTATTGTTGGTAATTTTTTCACTTTTCCACTAAATTTAGTTCGTTTCTACTTTTGTTTTTCTTATGTCGTTCTTTTGTTGGTCGAGATCGAGGATTTTGATATCTCGACCAAGCAATTTGCCTGTTTTAGATGTATATTTATCTGAAGATATTTGATAACTGTTTGAATTTTGGGGAATTAGATTATGTAAAAAAAAATCAGTTTTCCCTAGCTTCCTTTTATGTGGAGCTGTACACTGTGGAATGGTTTCACATAAGATCGTTCAAAAACAGCTTCCAGTTTGTTGTGTTTTGTTATGATTCATACAGTACTTTAAATTGTTCAATTTTGTTGGCTGTACTTTTAAATTATCCCACTTTATTCCCTTCTATTACTTTTTTTCGTTTTACAATAACTGACAAAAGGGACAAAGTGAAACAATTTAAAATACGTGAAATTAAGAGTGAAATATAGATGTGCTCAGTGTAATTTAACCTACAATACCATTCATTACCTTAACATATGGCACAACATTATAAACTTTGTCGCAGAGAATCAAAAAATATTACCATTTGATATACCTGTTTTATACCTGCACAAGGGGGGAACTCAATCCTTCTTGTTAAAATAAATGTTATACTATATTTAGGGCGACTCAGTGTCAAATGATGGCATAGGTTCCTCCTGTTCCAAGTTTTCTTGCCAGACGAAGGCATGGAGAAAAGAAATGGACACGGTCGAAGGCCTAGGTTTTGGAATAAGAGAATAGATTTGGTACTACCAGATGGTAATCCAGGTGGAGTGTTTTTGCTGCAATTAGGAGGGACATGACGTAATTGTTGAGGTAGAAAGTAGAAAAAAAATCCAACCATCAAAATCAACGGTGTTTCTAGACTCGGATCATCACGTTGCTTAGTTACGAGTGGGGCAGATTGGTAGCTGGAAGAGAGTGTTGACAGTTGGAGCTGCTGTCATACATGGATCCAATAATACAGTTGTACGCAGTGAATGGAGGATGCAACATTGCAAAAGCACACAGAGAAATAGGCGTATTAGCACCCAGTGGGCTCAACAAGGGTACCGGAGCACCAACGACAGTACAAAGTCGAAGGGTGTGAAGGAATCTAGGCAGAGACAAAGTGCAACCGTTGTTGAACTTGTTCACATTACAAGCTCAAAGGAAAAAAAAAGAAAGATGAGTTGAATGCTGCAGCATTGGCATGTGAAGTCAAATAGTGTCTTTCACTCTCGAACGATTGAATCAGTGACGGCTTCCCCCCCCCCCCCTCTCATAAAAGTGTATACTGGAAGTGGAGAGAGAGATGATTCACACTACAGAGAGGAGATCTTTTGAATAGCAGTCTGACGGGGAGTGCAGTTTCCAGAGGCATCCCTATACGGGTATGCCTGATAAGAAAAAAATAAATAAAATAACAGGACAAACCATGCGGTATGTCTAATATATATCCTTGCTTGTCCCTGGTAATTGGCACCTATTTTGGAGTGTTTGGACTTAGAGAGAGAGAGAGAGAGAGATTTTATATAACAATTATAAGATAGGGAAAAAACAAGAGAAATTCTAGAGAGAGATTCTAAATAACAATTATAGGATAGGGAAAAAACAAGAGAAATTCTAAATAACAATCATAAGATACAACTATATGATTAATATGGTCGCAAGTGAGATGCAATAAGGTTGGTGATAATATACAACATACTAATCTTGCAAGAAGTTGCAGCTGCATACTGGATTCAGTATCAGCTTCGATCGTCACAGTTGTCTTTTTTTTTTTCCCCTCCCTGATATTGGTGAAGATGGTAAAGAGCTCACACCAACTCCTATAGGAAATGCACAGTTTAGTTAGATACTAGAAAATAAACTAATGAAAATACTTTGTGCAGAAATATAATCAAAAACCCATTCATTTCTTGTTAATGAGAATCCCTTGATTGGGTGGTATACCTAGTTATGACTCAGACTTGTTGAACTGCTGAAGCATTTGGAAGACTGTAATGTTCTGGGTTGGAAGAGGATGAGGAGGCGGCATTTTCTGCACAGGAGTTAATTCCTTTTGAATCGGACTTGTGTGGTGCCTCTTGCGGACTGCTCGAGCAGGAGGCTCTCCAGCCAACACCACCATTTCTTCTTTGTTCATCCCTGGTGATAGTTCTGTCCTCTTCCGCTGGCTATCAGAAAACTGCTCCTCCTGCATTCACCATCCTTTCATTTACAATATTAAAGTATTGCAAGTTTAACAAGGTCGTCTCTCTCACTTATCATCAACTGTTGTCATCTTCATACACATAGATCTGCCATCTGCCACATGAGATGGTTGTAATACCAATCCATTCAAATAAGGATATGTGTTTAGAATTTTATGTTTTCTTCATATTTTCCTTTTCCCTTCCACTTTCTTTTCCTTCACCAAAATCTCACTCCAAACACTCCCTAAAAGTATCATAAGCTCCAATAGATTCAAGAACACAGGAGGTCATTTTAGGACATTTCTTCAAAAAAAAAAAAATTGATATGGACTACCAAACGCTAGGTTCCATGAAATATTGGTAAGGGTAACAATGAGTAATTTGGAAAAGGGAAACTATTTACTTCAGTTACAAATTTTTTTCTACAATGTTACGCAGTTTAGATAGATAAATGAACATCACCCTCATCCTAAATCAGCTCCAAACTTATTCTAGCCTTATGAAGCGTCAAGCTTAGAAAGGACAATGACAGTATTTTTGATTTGATGTTGCTTGAGAAAAAGATGCTATTGATTTTTTTCCCTGGGGCTTTATTTTTCATGAAATCCAAAAGGAGGAGAAACAAAAGCAAAGGAAAGGAAGACAGCAAGGGGAAAAGCAAACCCTCCACACTATATAACTAACAGAAGAGATCTAGCTTTGGGTGCAAATGTAAATCTTTCTGGACGTTCACCCAGATGAGTACTGTGTTTCCTTTGGACTACTTGCTTGAGGGAATAAATTTATGGAATTCTTTAAGTCTTTCCCCCGCAGCAGACAAATATACTCTCACTTCAAGACGGCTATCAAATCCTTAAGTCAAGCAGTGTGCAAGTAACACGCTGAAATTAAAACTTCTAAAGAACCTTTACGCCATTTTTGGGCACTTAATAAGTTCCAATCAGATGCCAACCTTCTTAGAAGATGATGCTTCTTTGCACCACCTCAAGGTTTCTTTGGCAAAGGTCAAAACATTCTTCTGATGCAATGTTGTTGACAAAACTAAACTAAGTGTAGGAATTGTCTTGAAATTTATTATTCATTTTGGAGTCATACCAATTTTGGAATAATTTATTTATTTACTTGATATTCTTATGGTGAGAAAAAAATTGGTCTATGTGGGCCCCCCTACAGATAGGAGTACGTATTAGGAGAGTTTCGGTCATTAGTTTTTTCTTTCTTTTTAGGTCTAGGTTCGGATAATTTAGTTTCTCTCATTATCTCCTTTGTTTACTGTTTTACTCAATTAATGGCCATACATACATTTAACGCTGATTGTAAACAGAATCTGATAGAGACCCCTTAATTGTAACAAATTGAATTTTCCAGCCCTTAATTATTAAAATCAAGATGTTAGACTAGACCTAAAGTGGGATTTGCTAAAATGCTCAGGGTATAAAATGTAATTTACCCCAAAAATAAATTACTAGAAGTAATGATTGCAGTTAAACCATAGCAAATGGAAGAATATCAATGTCAGTAAAAAGCAATTTGATTCACCTACATTTATAACTGAGGAGTCTGGGACTGGGCATTTCACAGGTTGATCCTCATCTCGTGGCTCAGTCGGATGCTCTATTGGCCAGAATTCAGTACTGCATTCAACTCCATTTTGGCACGCGTTCATCATGCCACCCCTGTTTCTACTCTCTCTGCTTTCTTCTACCACTGGAATTAGGCTTTCCTTCTTGTCCTAAACTTTAAGAAACAGAAGAGTCAACAAACCATAAGAAATCCATGGCCCAAAAATACCCACAAATTCCCCACCACTTGAGCAATGTGAGCGAGAGAGAGAGAGAGAGAGAGAGAGAGAGAGAGAGAGCGAGCCTTACAGAGTCATCCCTGCCTGAGAAACCCATGTAGAGAAATGACAAAATAAAACCAGAATAAGACAAAAACATAGCCAAATCACAGAAGAGTGAAAAAGGAAGATCTACCATAAGAAACCCATTGCCCAAAACTACTCATAAAAGCCCTCTCCCCGAGTACCCAAGTAGATGTATAAAATTAGAGAGAGAGAGAGAGAGAGAGAGAGAGAGTCTTACAGAATCATCCCTGCATGAGAAACCCATGAAAAGAAATGACAAGATTATACCAGATGACAGCCAAATGAGAGAGAGAGAGAGAGAGAGAGAGAAGGGAAGAGGTACAGGGGGGAGAGGGGGTGGGATCACTTGTACAGCGAAAGGGGAGAAAAGATACCCACAATTTCTACTGACTTGGGGACTCTTTTTCTTTCTTTATTGGGTCGCTATACATCCGCCAGACAATTTTTTTTTTTTTTTTTCACTTTGTTTTTTGGCTTTAAGAACAGTGGAAAGGAAACCAGTTTGTTTTTGAAAGATATACCAAGCTCCAACTTTTCATCTTTTCTTGGTTTTGCAGAAATGAGCAAATTGCGAGAGAGATATCTGGGTTGGGTTGGCTGTGCGCAAACCAAGAAAGGCCAGACGAGGTAGGTCCATACCGGCTGGAGAGCGGAAAGCGTGAGACAGCGCCCCGCCTTTAGCTTACTTTAGTAGCCGTTGTAGAATTGGAAAGGGGCCGACGTTGGCGATTGATAGTAGCTCCCCATCTTTTATCCTACTCGTTGGATGTTGATTCAACGATATGAGATCGTTGATTTATTTTTTTTATTTAAAAATTATAAATATTTTTGGATTGTTTAATTAAAATTCAACCGCTGAGATAAAATTATCACAAATTGACATTGCTTTCGTTGTCGGTCCCTCAAGTTCTTGTTGTTCAGTAGTCGAGTGAAGTGGATAACCGAGTCGGGCAAAATTCACCCAACAGTATGGCCTGGACCGTGTGGGCCGCCTGAAGGTTGGAACCCTTCCATAACCGAATTAAGGATAGAAAGGTGGACCAGGCATGAAGGGCCTTTGGGATCGAAATCTGGGTTAGGCCGCCTTCTTCGATACTGTTTCAGTTCAGTGACTTATAATCTGGACTGTTAATTTTAAATTCAAATGTCCAAATGTATTTTAAATTAAAATAGTGTAAATGTGTCTAAATGATTAGATTTTAATTCAACGGTTCTAAATTTTCCTTTTCACATACCTGCTTGCAAAAACTATATATTTATATGTTAAAAAAAAAGGGAGAGATTTTTTAATGTGATTCGATGATTGTATATGAAAGCTACATTTACCTTTATTTTAAAATATTGTTGATATTGATCATATTTCGTTAAATTAACTGTTAAAATTTAATAAAAAATTGTTAAAAATAACTAAAATTTTAAATAATTTTTCTATTTTATCCCCGTCTCTCTTTATCTTTGTCAGCATTGCGTGCATGAATTTTCAAAAATAAGTAAAAACAAAAATTTTTAAGGAATTTTGGTATTGAAAACTAATGGAAATATGAGAGGAGATACAAAATAGGAAAATTATTTGGTTATTTTGATATTTTTTAGTAAGTTTTAATGGTTAATTTAATCGAATGGGGTCAACGTTAACAATATTTTAAACTAAGAGAAATAGGTGTAATTTTTAAATTTTGATGGATGGTAAATGTAATTTCTCAAATATTAATAGGATTAAGTGTAATTTACTCTTAATATAGTGTAACCCGCACTTGGTAATTAAGTATGTTTTTTAATACTTACCAAAAAATATATATATATGTTTTTTAATTTTTGGGTGCAATGGGAGCATCAAAAATAACGAAAAATGTGGTTTGGACAACTTTTTAATGATTGATGTACAGCTAATAAACTACGTTTTTCATATATGAATGGTAAAATTTTTTGACTTTTACGTTAGTTTTTTAGAGAAAAAATTCATTTGGTTTTATGTTAAATTTATTGAAAGTTAATGAAAAGTTTTTAAGATTTCTAGAAAAGTTATTAAAGTTTATGGAAATGTTATTAAGGTTAGTAAAAAATTTATTGAGATTTGTAAAAATTTATTGAGATATGTAAATATAAATAAATTTATAGAAATTTTACAAAATACGAAAGAACAAAATATGTTACAGAGTTTTACAAATTTTTAAAGATTTTTCACATTTTCAGCACACCAAATTGACCCTTTATTAGTTAGGTAATAACTGCTCCCATTTTCTTAAGCCACAAAATTCAGTTCCAAGTCAGTCTGCTAAGGCTAAAAGTTCAAAACAATTAATTATTAGACAATGATATTGCGAATCGCAAGAATTAATTTCGCTATAGCGCGTTTAATGTAATGTTATTATTTTGACAATAGTACCCTCTTAGAGTAAAAGTTTTTATTTCTTATTTTCTTCCCTCATCTTAAAAATATAAATTAATTAATCTATAAATATTTTTTTGCAAAATGTATTTTAACCTATCAATTGCTATTCTAGCAATATTGTTATCTGTAATTATTTTATAATGGCATAGTTAGTTAATTATTATTAAAAAATAAATCAATATAAATAATAAATTTGTCTTCCTCTTAAAAGATTTAAACGTTTAGCTAAAACAATGATCAACATTTTAATATGACAGTGTCTTGAATTTAAATCTTATAAAAAAATAGTTAAATAAAAAATAATTAAATAATAATCATCACAATTATCAAAATCATCCTCGTAACATTTAAAGCTTTTTTAGAGCATATTTGGCGAATAATAAAAATTAATTTTTTTGTAATTTTTGTGCTGTGTTGCCATGTGTCACTTTTGAAAAATATTAAGTGTTCAACAAACACTTGTAAAAGTTATTGAAAAAAAAAGAGTTGGTTGAAAAAATTTGAAAAAAGTTAAAAAAAATTTAAATAAAAAAATTAAAAACTGATGAAGATTTGGAGATTTTTTTGAAAATTTGCCAAACGGCTCCTCAGTGCCACCTCAACCCCGTAGCATTCAAAGCCGTGTTGTTAACCTTTTAACGTTGGCTCGTAGCCATACAAAGCCAAATCAACAAATAAAGATCTCATTTGACAAAGTCAATTGTCTTTAGTTTCCGATTAAAATTCGTAGGAACAACAACAATGCCAGACTGCAAACACGCATTAATTTTCTAATAATAACTTAGAAAACAATAAAAGTTAAAAAAATAAAAAAAAAATTGACCCTTATTTTGCAATTTAATTAGTCAAATTCTGCGCCTGAGAAAGTTGACTATTGTTAGATCGAAGAATACAAAGGGGACGGGAGAGAAGTTGGCGGGTCTTTTTTAGTTGGTTGGTGATTCCAGAAGGAGAGAAACGGAGGTCATGAGGCTCTGGAAGAGGGCGTCCGGAGCTTTGAAGGACCGGAACAGCATCCTAGCCGCCGCCCTCGCGCGGCGGACCTCGTTCCGGAATCCCGACATCGAGTCGGCGGTGATCAAAGCGACCAGCCATGACGAGTACTCCGTCGATTACCGGAACGCCCACCGAGTCTTCACCTGGATCCGAATGTCGCCGGCGTATCTCAAGCCCTTCCTCTGTTCCATCTGCGTCCGAATGGAAAAGACCCGCAGCTGGGTTGTCGCCCTCAAGGGCTTGATTCTAATGCATGGCGTTTTCTGCTGCAAAGTCCCTTCCGTTCAGACAATTGGTCGACTACCTTTCGATCTCTCCGACTTCAAGGACGGCCACGCCGGCGCCGGCAAAATGTGGGGCTTCAATTCCTTCGTCCGCGCCTATTACGCGTTTATCGATCAGAAATCGGTTCTCATTTGCGAGGAAGTGCAGGATCACAAGGCACGAAGCAAAGTGAAGGCAGGACGAGGAAGAGAGGAAGGACCCTCGATGGTTGAAGAGCTTGCGAGGGTGCGAAAATTGCAGGGACTTCTCGATTTGTTGCTTCAGATCAAGCCTCGAGCGCACGGCATGCTTCGCGTCGTGATCCTCGAAGCGATGGATTGCGTTATCATCGAAATTTACGATATCTACAGCAGGATTTGCAACGGAATCGCCAAGGTTCTGTTGAAGATTTATTCGGCTGATAAGGCTGAAGCCTCCATGGCTCTCCAGATTTTGCAGAAAGCGGCTTCGCAGGGTGATGAGATGCGTTTGTACTTTGAGTATTGCAGAGATTTTGGCGCTTTGAACGCCTCCGAATGTCCCAAAATCGAGCAGGTCCCGGAAGAAGAGATTCTTGAGCTCGAGCGGATCATCAATGGGGTTTCGGATGGGAAGAAAAAGAACGATGTTGATTGTTCTGTAAAAGAAGGAGAAGAAGAGGATAGAGCCATCGTCGCCGTGGGAGAGACCAGCCTAATTATGCACGAGAAGGAGGAGTCGAGAAGCGATTTGCAGACCATAATCACCAACAACTGGGAAGTGTTTGATGAAGATTTGACAAAGATGAATGCAGATACTAGTACCGATTCTGTCAGAGGAAGAACAGCAGCTGCTAAAGAAGACCCTTCGGCAGGCCCTTTGATTCCAATTGAGCAATACCCACATGTTAATCCTCAAGATCTTCCAGATTTAATTAGCTTCGAATAGTGGTTGGAGTACAGAAAGAGGCTCATCGACTGATCAGGAAACAATTAGTGAAAAAAAAAAAAGGAACACGCATATATATATATATATATGTGTGTGTGTGTGTGTGTATGTTTATATATGTACACGCATATGTTTCCAAGTCCAGGAAAGATCTATGTTTTGGAAACGATGATTGTTTTGATCCTCTTGACTGTTCTGTAATTGGGACATGCAAAGAAAAGTATTATAGGAATTAAATTTGGACATTCATTGATTAGATTAAAAGAAAAAAAAAAATTGACGTACTTCTATTCTTGTATGGTTTTTAGTAAGTATGTGCAATTTTTATACAATTTCAAATTTGTTCAAAAAATATGTGTGTGTTTTTTTTTTAAGTTTATGTGTGTGTTTTTTTAAGTTTATTGGCTATATCGAGCCCAGGTCGACCTATGAACAACCTTGAAATATTGTGTTCATATTTGTTTCTTAAGTTTATTGGCGATGTCAACTTTTGGACAAATTTAAAATATAATATTTGTGCTTACTTATTAAGTTTATTGGTGTGTTTGAATCAAGTATACTCATAAGTATCTAATCAAATCTATAATCGAGTTTGTTCACCAACTTATTCATAAACAAACTTGATAAACAAATAAATTTTCTTTTTTTTTTTTTTTTAAAGGTAACAAATAAGTTTTTTAATAAATAAGTAAATAAAATTTTCTAACTTAACAAACATGTAATAAATTAACAAATAACAACTTATCATAATCTATATTATTAATGGAAAAAGCTAACTCATTAAAACTTTATAAGTAATTTTAGTTAATTCAATTATAAGTATGATCACAAACACTCAAACAAATATGCTCACAAGCGATAAACGAGTTTATTTGTTGAGTTTTATCGAACTAAGTTCCATTTAACTTGAACTTGACTTGTTTATTTATCAAATTTAAAAAATGTGTGTAAACTTATCCATTTACCTTATTAGATGAATATAAATGGACTCTTAACAAATTTATTTACTAGTGGCTTGCCGAACACTTAGTTCGCTTGCAACCCTTCTGTCAACCTAATTTACTTGCATCTAACTATTCATCAAATTAGAATCATGGAGGTGGCAATTTGTGTTAAGGTATATCATTCATATGGATAACCATATCATGTTGTATAATTAATATGAAATAAATAATTCATTTTAAAATTAAATTAAATTACGTTAATTTTAAATTAAAGTATTCATGTTGTATTTGTATTTTTTTTTTTTAATTGGTGTTAAGAGTAGTGTTATCATTGTATTTCATTTGTAATACTGGAGACAATACCATCTACTAGACAATATTTAATTTTCAACTAGTTACAATCACAAACTAGCCCAGTTAATTCTTGATAACTTTGACTTGTATTGTGTCCATTTTGAAGGGCTAATCCTATATCGTTAATGAATTGCATTGAGTGCATTTTTAAATCAGAGGCTGAAGACCACTCTTCGGTGCGAAACACACACAGCCACACCTCACTACATAAATTCCTATCTGATATATGAATTCTTCACATCCTCAAATATGGATTTTTGTATCACTGATTGGTGAAAGGGTAAGTATTTATTGTATTTTTTTAATCATTAAATTGGTAAATTAGCCAATAATACCAATATTTTTGAATTATCAAAGTCATTAAGGTCTCGTTTGGATTAAAAAAAAAAGGGGTGAGAATTATTTGATCTACTCTGGAACCAGAAACTTGGAAGCAAGCAAAATTCTATTGAGAATGGCGTAGTAAGTTTGGAATCTAACATAATTTTTGTCAGATTTCTTGTAAATATCCTTTGATTTGGCAAAATCTAATCTGCATTGCCAGGGGCTATCGCAAATCGCTTTGTACAGAGGACATCAATAATTTCCTATAGTAGACAAATGTTCTTCAATTCAACCATTTTCTCTAAAAGAGAATGCCACAGTCAATATCTTGGTGCTCGAGCACATAGATCGACCGACAGCTAAAATGTATGCGACTAATTGATCTCGACTGTTTTGATTTGTACGATTTTCCTATGCGCTCCATATAGATCTTGACTGTTGATTTGTATTGATTTCCCGTGCACTCCAGACAAATTCTCGAGTCCTATACACATGAAAGGCTGGAATGTCACAACTTCCCAATCCTCACCATTTAGATGAATGGTCAGACTTGATCAATCATGACAGGGACCCACCCTAGAGGTCCCACTTTCTAAAATTTCCAAGGTGCTGATGACAATTATATGCACCGATCAAATTTGTAAACCTAACTTCACCAATGAAAAAGTTTGGTCAAAGTGAAGCACCTTCAAAAGCCTACCTGATGATACCAAATACTAGTTAATCACCTTCAAAAAGGTATCACTTCATTCCCACCAAGGGGCCCACTAAATGGAGGCCACAATT
This sequence comes from Vitellaria paradoxa, assembly GCA_019916065.1. NCBI lineage: Eukaryota > Viridiplantae > Streptophyta > Magnoliopsida > Ericales > Sapotaceae > Vitellaria > Vitellaria paradoxa. The sequence goes on along the minus strand of CM034237.1, from coordinate 2,073,047 downwards.
ACCCATAAGTTGAATAACTTTTCATTTGTTTCTTGCTATCCAACAAGACAAACAGAAAGAACCGTTCTCTCTAGCACTTTCACATATATGGATTGCTGAACTACAATCCATTTGAAGCCCACAACACCTTAAACAAGGCACATCCAGAAAAGTACCGCTCATCATCATTCAAACATGAGTAAAGGATATATAACAAGAATTTCTCATTTCTAAAAGCCTACGCTATATATATTTATATATACGATGCATTTGTACCCAATGGTCACTAGATAGAGCGACGGAATAGTAGAAATGCTTGCAAGCTGGTGCTAACACCACGAGTTATCAAAATATATATATATATATATATATATGATGCATCTGTAAAAGGTCTACATGAAACATTCTCCATATGTTTCTAATAGTCAGAAATGATTAGTGTTGTGATAGTTGAACATAGGACAGCCAAGGAGCACCAAGAGATACACCAACGCCAATCCATTCCTGCCACAACCTAAAGATTGCTTTTGCATGGTACCCTCACCCCGTCGTCTTTGTACACAACCAAAAAATGTAAAGTAGGAAAATAATAATAAGCTTGGATAAGTTGGTTATCCATGCGAAGCAAGCAAGCTAAGCCTGTATAGCTCTTCCAAAATTTCTAGTGAGCAACTATATCCATTGAATGTAATACGAGGTGTGACCTAAAAATTGAAAATTTTTTAGTATGTTAAATATGGCACTTTTAGGCAAATAGGTCTAGAATTCAGCAAACATCGATTGTCCAGATTATTTTTCAGACACGTGCATTGTGTACAAAATATGCTAAAAAGCACAATATGTGATAGTTAAATGAGTGTCCATGTGCTGGGAAAGTCTTTAACACAGAATGTGGCATCTTCTCAGAACTGTCCATGTAACATGCTCATGAAAAAAAAATCATGTCTAACAAAAACGTTTACTTCAGTGCCATATGTATAATGAGAACACATAAAAAAACAAATAAAAAAAAAAGCAATATTAGCAAGGCATTTATGACACATGTTACACTATCAGCCTCTAAAAAGCAACAGAAATGATTGCAACAAATTTAAGTTGTACTTATCATGAATTTTTATTGCAGTTCCATGCAATATAATTTCTTCATTAATCAGTAGGAATAAATGTCCCACCATTACTACACTCATCAGACGTCAATTATGTAAATTATAAACTTAACCAGATGCCCAAGATCATAAAACTGTAGCTAACTAACCAAGGGCCAAGAAGCTTAAATAATGATAATATACAATGCATATCAGGGCCACAATCATTCATAAAAGAATTCAGGACTCATGAGTAACATGCAGATAAGAAGAGTGCGTGAAACAAAATCATGTACAAAAACTCAATAGAAAACTGCTTACTTGGGTTTCAAGACATTTCCCAACAAAAGGAAAACAAAGAATATCGCCACAGCATACATGAAAAATTTTCCAGTATATAGTGTTGAACCACCATAAAAAAATGCCAAAGCCAATTTGGTTTATATTTATCATGCCTCTTTACTGCAGTCCCATATAATGTACTTTCTTCATTACTCAGATATGAAAGCATGCATTCTTGCACACAATCAAAGAATTATTCTAGTTTTGCTTCTCTCTTTTGTTTTTCCTCTCTTGAGGGAGAAGAGAGGCATCTGAAAACAGTATGCTCAACAAGCACAAACAAGAAAACTAAGAAGAAAAATAAAAGTTCCTCAACAGTTAAAGATAATTGTCAAGCACCCCCCTTTATTAATAGTTAATGAACTAATCTACTAAATTATTGTACCATACAAAACTTCAATGCCCACCCAAATAACCTGATATACAATAAAATTAAATTCACAGGCAATATGCAGTTTCAGGACACAACTAATACTACCAAACTGCCACTTTTAGCAACACAATGTAAAAACTTCTTCTACAAAAACAATGACAAGAAACCATCAAGATTATGCTGGGATGCCAGTTAGGGAGACAAATATAAACACGCAGCATTGAACTGCTGATCCTTGAAAACAATAGATTCAAAGATAAAAAGGATATAATCTCAAAATGTTTCAATAAATAAAAACCAGAAATTGGCAGCTTTTGAAAAGGAACATGAAAAGTAAACAACGATCCTGGAGGACTCATGATGTCTAATGCTCAAAAACATGTATCACGACTACATAAGTTCATGATTACAAAGTATTAGATAAACCTCTGCCAAAGGCCAGATGATATATACATGTAAAACAGACCAGAAGCAATGGGGGGGTCCAGTATTGGACCTATTGGTACCGACATTGTAAATCTACCTGATTGTCACAAACTTGTTGGTACCATGTTTTGCCCAATGAGTTCTCAGATCAATTGGATTAGTGAAATTATAACCTTCCGATGCAAGTTTCTCCAAAACCTTCTTGAAGGCACCCTGACTCATCTTCCTTCCAGCTATCCTTGCTCCACGTCTCTTTGTGCTCATTGGCAAGGGGTACATTGATATGGTTGTAGTACAACAAGCTGATTGCCAACCACCACATCCCCAGCGGTAGCACTGTTGAGGCACTCCAGTGCATGAGCAAACCGGTATGGGAATACCTGAAATATCCATATCAATTCCATTTATGACAACATCCATGCTCTTCTTAGCTGGTTTCACTCGTTGAACAGAAGAATTTCCATTATCCTTTGGCACAGAAGGGCCTTTCTTCGCCTTCTTTGGTTTTGGAGCCTTTGGAGTGCTGCCACCTGCTCTTTTCTTCAAGGAACCACTTTCCTTCCTAACACTTGGCTCTTCCATTCCCCCCCTCACATCCTTTGGGGTATCAGGTGTCTGTAAAATCTGCATGGAATGAGCTGCAGAAGGTTCGGGAAGAATACCGAAATTGGGATTTCCTGGTAATATATTCAGAAATTTATCTCTCTGGTTCATCCAACTGTCCCTCACATAGTCCATGTGCACAGGTGCCTCTGAAACCACACAATCCCGAGGATGAAAAGACCCATTGGTATTTACCATAACGGGATGCTCACGTCCAGCCATAACAGCATGATCACGTCCAGATAGGAAAGACTTAGTGTCTCGCTCAACCACAGATGACATGAGCTGTAGACCAAGATGGCCTTTGATGGAAGGCTCATAATAACCCCAATTACGCATGTTCAATCCGTCGTCGTCCATCAAAACTACATGTTGAGCATAAAATACCACAAAGATTAAATCTTTACTATGTTTTCACTTTCCCACTAAAGGCATTGTCTCCCAGATGAACTACTGGAAAATCCAGAATTACCTGGGACCACGGACCATAACCAACAAAAGTCCCATGGCAGATATGCATAGCACACATCCAAAATTCAAAATTAAAGATCATGCATAAGCAGATCCAAATTGTTAGAAGGGTAAAGAAAGAATCAGACCAAAACCCACATTGAAAAAAATTAAGGAAATACACCCATTTCCATAAAACCATCAATGGCATTAACAATCTCACGGGTACAGGTATAAAGCCTCAAAAAATCGATGAAAAACTAGAAAAAAAACCAACAACAAACAGATCCGCAAAAAGGGGGGAAAACACAATATTGAAATTGAATATTCGAACTGAACAGATTCAAATAACCATCTATACTGAATAAACAAACAAACAGATCAATGCCCAGAATCGGAAACGTCGAAACGAAATTGCTACAAATTTATGAGAAATATAAATTTCAAAAACAACGCCCAAATGTTAGGGTTTCAATTAAACATCAAACAAGAAAAAAGGAAAACATATAAAATGCAAATCCACCCTAACCATTCAGATCCCATCCAAAACATACATGCGGGCCAGTTTATGAGAGAAAATTTCATATTTTTACACAGAACATTTCAGATTTTAGCGGAGAGAAAATTTCAAATTATGGAGAGAGAAAGAGAGGGAGGGACAGAGAGAAGGACAGGGAGAGAGAAGGGGAGAAAGAGAGAGAGAGAACTTACTTGTGGGTAAACAGCCCTTTTAGGGTTTTTTTGCCCTTCTGGAGAGAGAGAGAGTGAGTGAGAGAGAGAGAGAGAGAGAGAGAGAGAGCTAGGAGAGAGAAGAGAGAACGGAGGAGAGAGAAACCAGAGAGAGAGAGAGAGAGAGAAGGAGACCCCCCTTAAATTTATGTTTCTATCAATACATTTCCACATTATAATAAAAAACAAATCCAACCGATATCTATGTATCTAGCTTTCTATAATGCCCCCTCGAGGTGACACCAAAACCCAACTCTTATCCTCATTTTGGGCCCCCTTTTTTTATTTTATTCCCTTTTATATTTGATAATTATAAAATTATAATTATCTCTCTTGTTTTATCCACCGGTCTACTTATCAAACTGAGCGTTTGGAGTTCTGAAAGATTTAAAAAAATTAAAAGTTAGTGTTGATATAATATAAAAATGATACGTAATAAAATTTGATTAAAAATATTTAAAAATTTTTAAAATCTTTTAAAATTTTTAAAAAAAATTTAGGAATGCAAATTTTTGGTTTACTATCAAATATGGTGTTTTTTTTCAATTCACTAAATTAAAAAATAAGAGTAAAAAAAATGCATATATAAATATATTTTTTAATTCAAAACTGGGTCTTACTGTGCATTGGGCCTAGGTTTATGGATCTAACCCATTACATGTCAAGGATGGCGTGGTCCACTTATTAGGGTTGTACTAATGGGCCAGATATGCAATGGGCTCACATCAGCCCATTTTCAAACTTCATTTTTGTCTATAAATTTTGAAATGTGAAGGCCCCACCCAACCGTTCGGCCGGCCTCACCTCAAAATATCTTCAAAGAATTAAACAAAGTCTTTCTTTCCTTTTCCTTCTCTTTTAGTTTTTGTTTTGCTTGGTTTGGCTTTTTTAATTTTTAATTTTTAATTTTTTATTTGAGAAACTCTAAGCACAATCACAGCCGTCCATGCATGTGTGGGACACACACAAGGACATTTAAGATCTCTCAACTACGACAACGCATAGCAAGTCTATGGCCTTCTCATTTTTCAAGTTCTTTACTTGAAAGAATTAAATTAGGAGAAGTGTATAAGAGATTAACCTATTTGATTACTACGGCTACAAAATAAATTAATGTGAGGCCAATTATGTGAAGAGTGTAAGAGATTAACCAGAATTTGAACTGTGCTTAAGAATGATTAAACAATCCGATTTTGAATCGAAAGAATTGGTCTATGTCAATTTCCATTCAAGCATGCCAAAAGGTATGTTTAATAACCCCTAATGAAAGTTCGAACGATCTGGACACAATTGAATATATATACATATATAATTGAATGTTCTAAAAAATGATACCCTCAAGTACCATGGTGGTGTATGTCTCACCCCAAATCACCATGTTTTTCTATGGATTATTATAATTTATTTATATCATGTTCTTGAACTTTGAACATGTTGCAATGAGAAATTCTATTAATAATATTATGCATGGATGAGTATATTATACATGTAAAGCTAAGATTGCATTATCCAATATTAGTGGAAAAATTAATAGAAAGTTGCGATTGTTATTATTTGTTAAAAATGGGGAGCATCCATGGAATGCAAGTTTGCTGTAAGCTAGATAAAATGGTGTGATTAGTGGCCCTATCTACTTAACTAATTATCACTTTGCGATGATTTGATATAAAATAATGTGGTTGGTAATCTCGTATATGCTTGACTAAGTGTTACTCGTCTTAAAATAAAATTGGACCTAGTTAAATTAGAGATTGCATAGGCATACTTACATTGTGACGAAGGATTTAGGAGACAGATATAACAATATTATGTATATTAGGTTCGTGACTTGTGATCAGGATCATTAAATTGAAATTTAACGGTTTATATGAATTCACATTTTTTTTAATTAAAATAATATGAATGCATTTGACAACATCATGAAACTGACATAATATTACAATATATACCAGCTTTTATTTTTCTTTTTTGACAAAATAGAGGTGATTAAGCGAGTTGGTGGGTTTATGAGAGTATATTCAAGAGACAAAGAAGTAGAGAGCATGATAGCGTTACAGTCTTCCATTTTGGGTTTTACTAATCTCATAATTATTCCCTTCCTTTGTTCTTGTATAAATAAGAGGGTTGGGTACTGTGATAGAAAAGTGAGAGAGTCAACGAAAGGAGTGTAGGAATTCGAAGAGCTTGGCTCCGGCACAAAGAGGGGCTGTGGTAAGAGTTGAGATAGAGAGAATAAGAGCAGGAAAGGAAGGGTGAGTTTAGATGGAGAGTTCCTCCTTCCCAAACTAAATCTATATTTAAGATAGATCAGATTGTCCTCATTTTTCCTCAGTAGGCGTAGATGAAATAACTGAATCACATTACATTTGCTAATAGTATGCTTGATTATTTGTCTCTGGACCAATATCACTTAAAAAAACCAACAAACAAAAACATTCTTAGTCTTATCATCAACTGGGAGATAGAGATGGGATACGTACGTACGCACGCACCATTGAGTGAATGAACCCATGAGGCAGTGCCTGTTGCAATGCAAGTTGCTGTACAAATTTTGTGGTTTCAGTTAATGGCTCTATCCATATATTGATGCCTCTTAACTTTAAATTTTATTCACCCACTTTGAATACCAACAAATATAACCAGACAAAGGTCTCAAGTATCAGTGCAATAAAAGAGGCCTTTACTTGCTCCACCCATCGTGAAATTATTGAGGGGGCACATGCACTAATGCTTCCAAGCTAGGTTTCATCTCTCCTTTTTTGTTTCTTGGTTGAGTAATGCACTACAATTAAAATTAAAAAAAAAAAAACAAATAAATATCAAAAGAAGGTAAGTAATTTCAGAACCCAAAAAAAAAAAAAAAAATTGTTGTAAAAAATACTTTTCTACCATAATAATATACATAAATGTCATATCAAATTAAGATGGCAATCATGTTTATGTAATAAATATATATTTTAATGCTTTTTTTTTAATGATTGGCCCATAAAAAAAACCATAGCAGTCTGAAAAAAAAAAATCCTAACAAATAATTTTGGTAGCATAAAACTAAATTTATAAATATAGTTTTTTTTTTTTTTTCTGTGCAATATCATGGTAATAAGATTTTCATGTTTTATTTTCTGGCATAATGATATTTTGGTGAATATTTAGTATAATTAGCGATAAAGTTATGTATAGATCCGGTAGGGGATTAAGTCCCCTCTCCTTCCAATTTTAAAATCCTCAGTATTTTGTACTTTTTAGTTATTTCATTTTATTTTTCTTTTATAGTTCTCCTTCCCATAAGCGTTGCCTTCCTCCCAAAATGACGTAAAAGGGAAAACTAAATAAAAGGATGCAGCCAATTATCCTATTGGCTGGAAGAAAAATCCTAATATAAGAAAATTTTAGAGAACCCACCCGAGACAGAATGAATCTCCATGTTTTTCTAAATGCTACAAACTTTAAATTAGGAAAAAGGCGATATACTTAAAATTTATCAAATTTGATAAATATCAGATAATTACATAATCTTGAAGGAAAAAAAGAAATTAGTACAAAATTGACGAGACTTTCAACCAGACGGCAATTTTCTGCGTCACTATCTTAGATGGAGAAAATTGCCACAAATGACCCAAGAAAATTAAAATTCATATTTTACTCGCTTAAATCCAACTCTTGTTGCAAAAATATCATTGCATTTTTGCCACTCAAAAAATTCGGTAGTCTAATCCATGTAACTAAGGAACCTCCCACAAAATTTTACCCTCTCATTTGATATATATATATATATATATATATTTTTGGTTTTGACTCGGTGCATACTTATAATAGTAAGTACTATATATTGGGGTGGCTCTTAATAAAAACGTTATAGCTAGGGTATCAGCCATGTAATAAAAGGTGGAATGCCTTTGCTGTGATGGCGGGGGTGGGGTCAATTTTTAATTTTTTTTATTTTTTTTTTCTTTTGCTGTGTTTCTTTCCAAAATCAGGGAAAGTAAGTGTACATCAAATTACTATATATATGATTTCAAAGTTTGCAATTTAATTTTTCCAACTTCTTGTAATTAATGCCTTTTTTATTTGCTACTGCTGTTGCTTTCTGAATTTTCTTTCTTTAATAAGGCTATATATATATATATATATACCGTGGTGTTAAGTGAAAGCCAAATCCTCGCTGCACAAAATTATTATGTAGTTTTTTTTTAATTTTATAAATAAAAATCACTTTCTTTTTATGTAGTTAATGCATGCGAGTATAGCTCACTGTAGCAGCTACCACTAATCACAAATCATATTGAGAGAAGAGAGTGATTAATCCCATTAATCACAATTAAGTCACGTTCCCAACTCAAGTGACTGGTCAACTTATAAAGAGGATTGAATTTTTATGCGAAATGATACAGTTTAAAGTCAATTATTCCATGTAAAAAGAACAGATTTTGTCTTTTTTTGCTTTTACTTCCACTTTATTAGTGGGTGTGACTTACCATTAATTGCACTAAATAATCAATTGATTTTGACTTAAACCAGTAGAATTAATTAATGAACAAACAACCCCCAATCCAAGTTTCATCAATAATCCATCGGGAAATTAATTTGATCCAACACATCAATAATTACCTGTGTTTAAAAAAAATTAAAATAAATAAAACCTCATAAATTAGCATTGGCTTTTGATCAATTCGACTCAGTTGCACTGCAAGAAACTTGAGTTTTATTGATAAAACAATTCAAATATTTTTATTTAGGGTTAAATATTTTCACTCCCTATACTTAAGTCGATTTGTAATTTACTCCCTCAACTTCAAAAACTAGCACTAATACTCCTGTACTGTGCATAAAAGTGCTACAGCAGATGTCGTAATATTAAGTGATTAAAAAGTCATTTTTGCCTTTTTGTAAAAACTCAAACCCTCGCCTGACCAACGGAGCAAATCCTCACCCGACGGAGCAAAATTTCGCTTGATGGAGCAAATCCAAGGATCGAAACTCAGTTTGAAGTGGTATTTTGGGTCAAATAGACTGTAATGAGGGGTTTTGAGAAATCTTATCTCTCTTTCTCTCTCTCTCTATGTCTATATATATATATATATTTCACCGAAAAAAAAAAAGAGACGAAGAAGGAGAAGGAGAAAGAGAAGGAGAAGAAAAAGAAGAAAAGGGAAAAGGAATGTATTTTTAACCGAATGAAGAACGGTCATGGAAGAAACCCACCTAGGGTTATATATATATATATATATATATATATATCTGCGAAGAAGAAGACGAAGAAGAAGGGGGAGACAGGGAAGGGTATTTTCGTCATTTGGACTGTCAACGTTTCAGAGTGATACCAGTATAACTCACGCGCAGTTAAAACTCACGGAGTTACCTGCCGTTGCACTTTTGCGCATAGCATAGGATGTATTAGTGCTAGTTTTTAAAGTTGAGGGGGTAAAGTACAAATTGACTTAAGTATAGAGAATGTAAAAGCCTTTAACCCTTTTATTTATTATAAATAAAATTTATCATAGCAAAATTTTCATTAAAAGTGTAACACTAAAAGTATATAAGGATAATAATTAATTTTTTATCACAAATTCTTGTATGTTTACTAACAACCACCACACTAATTCATCACTAATAACAACATTTAAATTAGTAATAAAATTATTGGTTATATAAAGTACAATTTTCTCATTTAAATTGTAATTTAATATCAAATAATATTTTTGGTGACAGGGTTATTGTTAAAAACATGTGACGATAAACATATATAATGAAGCTTGAATAAATTAGTTTGACTCACGGACTTACTTATAACAAATTATATGTAAAATATTTAAAAATGATATGTAAAGTATATTATGTTATATCTAAACAAGTCGAGCTAAGCTCAAGGCTAGCCTTGTGAATGCGAAATTAGCCAAAATCAATCTCAAGCTTACCCTCTTAAATTTGTATTCACGATGTTATACAGTATGCATGTTTTCTTTTTTTTTGGTAAGTTACAATATGCATGTTTCTCGTGAAAGTCATTGATTTAAATTTCTTCTATAGTTATCCAGCAGATTTCTTACACTAATGTTGGGATTGATTTTTGACAAATTTTGATATCTTATTTGATATATCCTTAACCTATGTCTAAGTGTCAAAACTTATTTTTTACAAATATATTTTAAATAAAACATCACATCTACAATTCTAAGGAATAACTTGATCGGATTATAGAGTTTAAGATAAGCGTTGAATGAAAAGTGAATACACATCGAATTTTATATTTAAGAGTATGTATATAAATAGGAGCTTATCGAGTTTGTAGCTGAGTTTTGTGTGAATTAATTTGCTCGCTTTATATAAGTGGGTACCGTATGTCAAAAATCACTATTTAAAACAAAAAAAAACTCTTTAAAAAGAATTGTACATTCAGAATTTAAAAATTTACATAACTTACGAGTCACCTAATAATACATTTGATGTTCATTTTATTCTAAAATAAATAAATAATGCATGACTAGGTATATAAAGAAACTTAGAGTATGTGTAGCAGAATAGGTAAATAAGTATTTTATATATTTTTGCTAGCAAATATGAAGAAAACCATCTGTACCAGACTCTACAAAGCTATAACTATTTTTGCTCCTGTTACAGTAACTCTTCATTTATGTCGAGTTACTGTTCATCAATTAAATAATTATTTATTATTTGTTGAAGAAGACAATAACCTTTATATTGAAGAAGATAATGGGCTCCAATTTGAGAAAATTAATTTTTTAATAGATAATTAGTAAAATGTCTAACATTTGTATGGCTTGAAAAAGAAAAATTACTAGTTAAACATAAAATGTATACTATTTATTAAATAATTTGACTATTCATCAGTGCACTTACTCTTATATACGGAAGATCATTATTTTCCATTTGTATCTTTCATATATAGCTAGCTAGCGCAAGGGCGGCAACATGGTTAAATTGAGATTATAACAAAACATGTGGAATGATTGCAAGGCTGTCCAACCAGACTAGTTGTGCTTCACTTCCATCTTTTTGTAAAGATGCCCCAAAAACATTAATCATGTTTTCGCTTTGCTGTAGTCATTAAAATAAGGGCACTTTGGTCAAAATGAAACTCATTTCTTAACCCTTTTACCTTCTACTTTTGGGGGTCACGTGAGGGAGATGGGAAGGTCACGTGTATTGAGGGTCTACCCTGGCATTTTTTTTCATGCAATTTTACAGTTCTGTTGAATAATGACTGTTTGTTTTTTTATTCGGCTGGGGATGTTTTTTTTGGGTTTGTCTGTCCAAATGCTGTGTGGGATTCAAAGTTCCAACCAATTTGATTGGGCCACTCCCAGGCTCAAACCCCACATATTACATTCTCTCTCTCTCTCTCTCTCTCTCTCTCCCTTCCTCTTGCCACTGTTTGGAAGCTTTATATTGAAGACTTGCCTCAACCTTACTTGCTCACGGTGGGGGTCAATGAAAGAAAGCAAGAAAGTTCGTAGAAAAAGATAAAAGCTTTGTAGCTTAAAGAAAGCTGATTTCACAAAGCAACCCCTTTATCCTCTCTCTCTCTCTCTCTCTCTCTCTCTCTGATTACAGTCGAAGGAAACGGCTATAGCCCCTCCTTCAACAGCTTTATGGGTTGAGATTAATTGTGTGCTACATCTATAAGATATACTCAAACAAAACCCACAAGAATTCAACCCATGTTAGACCACACCGCCTCGCCAGCCGGTCAGTCTACTTCTTCTGATGCCTTCACAAAAAATGGGGTTACTAACAAAAGGAAAAGAAGACCTGCCGGCACCCCAGGTATATATATATATATATATGCATATATATAATATACACACTACTTCTCATATATACATATGTGTGTGCGTATATATTGCATTATAATTTGTGGGTTTGTTTCGAAATTTGGGTATGTTATGTGTATAGATCCAGATGCGGAGGTCGTTTCACTTTCACCCAAGACCTTATTGGAATCAGACCGGTACGTGTGCGAGATCTGTAACCAAGGGTTTCAGAGAGACCAGAACCTTCAGATGCACCGGCGGCGGCACAAGGTGCCGTGGAAGCTTCTGAAGAAAGAGTCGCCGGAGGTGAAGAAACGGGTGTTCGTGTGCCCGGAGCCGACCTGCTTGCACCACGATCCTTGCCACGCTCTGGGCGATCTGGTGGGGATTAAGAAGCATTTCAGGAGAAAACACAGCAACAACAAGCAGTGGGTTTGTGACAAGTGCTCCAAAGGCTATGCAGTTCAGTCCGATTACAAAGCCCATCTCAAGACTTGTGGCACCAGGGGCCATTCTTGTGACTGCGGCCGTGTATTTTCCAGGTTTTTATTTAATTTCTAATCTTTTCTCTTCTTTATATATATATGTGGGGTTTTATATACATCATAATTAATTTCTCCTCTCTTTTCTCTTCTTTAGTTGAATGATGAATTGGAAGCAAAAGAGAGAGGGGGGGAAAAAGTGGGTTTTATTACTTGGGTAGACTTCCTTTTTCTTCTTTAAAGAAACCCTAAAATTGCCAGACGAATTTGCAAGAAAATGATACACATATACATATATATTAAATTATTTTGGTTTAAATCGATCTGAAAGATTCTAAAACCGAGAACAAGTTCTGATATTGTTCATGACTTCAAGTTTAGCATTATGTGTGATTTAGGACAGCCAATCCAGGTGTAAAGGTTGAAGAATCACAATTTTCCTATAATAGTTTCCATTGGCTAAGTAAATGCTAAATTCCTTAAAACTCTAAGTTGGTCTGCACATAAATACACAATACACACACACACACATATATATATAGCTTTTAGTTAAATAATAATATTATGTTTACGCAGTCATAATCTCAGCCCAGACCCTTGATCTATTTTTTTATTGTTTGTTAGTTGGTAACCCTACATGAAGAAACTCTGATTGCTTCCTAAAATGTTTTGTTATATAGTACATCAGGAAGGAACCACCTTCTGATTTAATATTAGTTAAACTAATAAGTACTTCATGTGTTTGAATTATTCTATGGTTCTGTCCTTTCAGAGTAGAGAGCTTCATTGAACACCAAGACACTTGCAGTGTCCGCCGTGTCCGGCCAGATATACAGGCACTTCAGCTCTCGAGCTCCTCCCGAACAACTTCGAGCAGGAGCCCATCAAGCGACAACAATTTCAGCATCGCTCCATTGCAAAGATTAGCACCAGCTGCCGATCACGACGATCAGCATCATAATTTAGAGCTTCAGCTCTTGCCATCCTCATCAAACACCTTAATCAGACTGCAAAATCGTGATGAAAATCAGGGAACTAATTTGAAACTCTCAATTGGGTCGAGCATTGGAAGGGAAGTGAATGGAGAGAAGTACTGCCCCAATTCGGATGCAACTGCGGTAGAGGTGTTGAGGTTGAGGGAAGGGACGAACGAGGAACTGAGGCTGGCAATGGCTGAAAAGGCTTATGCAGAAGAGGCTAGACAGCAAGCGAAGAAGCAAATTGAAATGGCGGAGTTGGAGTTTGCTAATGCGAAGAAAATTAGGGAACAAGCACAGGCTGAGCTCGAAAAGGCTCGGCTTCTGAAAGTGCAGGCCACAAAGAGAATCAGCTCCACCATTTTGCAAGTCACTTGCCATTCTTGCAAGCAACAGTTCCAAGCAAGGACACCCAGTGGAAGGGGGGATGAGAGTTATATGTCCTCAGCCATCACAGAAGGAGAAGGAGAGTAAATATCCCAAATGCACCAATAGAGTTCTCCCTCTCTCTCTCTCTCTCTCTCTCTCTCTCTCCCCCCTCTCTCTCTCTTCATATGTCACGCCAAATGATGATGCAGCTCTAAGGCCATCTTGTGTGAAAATGTTCTTGCAATTGAGTGTTATAAACCTTTTATTTGTGTTGAATATTTGTTCATTTGTTAAAGGGCAAAAAGAAATGTGATCGAGAAGGTTTGGTTTTAATTAACAGTTATCATTTAGATGCGTATGTACGTAGTTGGTGTGTCCCATGTTAACAAATATATGAGATGCTAACGTGCTAATTTATAAATATTTTATCTCTTTCGTTATTGTTTAGAAATAAGTTGTTCCAAACGAATATGAACAAGTGGATTCATAATTTAAAGCTCAAAAAGGAGGTTGAAAAATGATATAAAGGAACAGTTAGGAACTCAGAACCCATGATTTTGAAATCACTTTTGGTTTTCTATTCTTTAATTCCTGTAAAAAGGGTAAGAGAGAGAGAGAGAGAGAGCAGTCTAATCTTTCAAATTCTGATTTCGCAAGAGATTTCAGATTTTATGTTTTCTCTGTAACTTTTTAGAGTTGGACCATGTACACTGATATTTTGAATACCCTTTGTAGATTTTGCTTTCTTAATCGTTCTTTGCTGGTTTGTTGGGAAAAAAGAACAGGGGAAAGAGTGCATTTATATATACATATATAATCAAAAAGTGTAAATTGATACATAGCTAGGTTACTTACGTGGGGATTATCATGAGCAGTGCTGGGTAGGACCGATGGACTCACCATGAATGTGAATAAGAAGCTAGCTCTGGAGTATGCCAGTGTGATCGAGTGCGTAAATCTATTGCACTGTTTATGTACTTTGGATCCTAAACCTGACATATCATGAAAAAGGGTGCAACCTTCCAGACAGATGGTAATCTGTAATACTAGGATGGGTCTGTCACTAATAGCCTTCCCTTTATATATCTCAATAATTAGACGAAACCTCTGTGACGTTTAGTTAAATCAGTAATATTTCGTTGCATATTTGAATGAATTAATAATATAATCAAAATATTTATATAATATAAATTATTTATTTATTTTAAATATGTATAATGTTAAAAAAATATTTTTTTTTTCAAAATTCAAAATTTTCACCTCTATGCGATTTTTTTTTCAATTTTTTGTTAACATGTTTAATTAAGAGGAATCAAACAAAAAAATAAGAATAAAAAAAAGAAAATTATTCAAATGTGTAGTTTTTGCATGGAAGCTAAATTTATTCAAATGAGTAGGTTGAGGTTAAAGCAAAATGCTACAGACATTTTTTAGTGGTAATAGAGTAATAATAAATACACGTCACTTTTATTTTCATGTACTTTAAAAAATACTATTTATTATTAAAAGAAATCAAGTGTGGAGAAA
Source organism: Vitellaria paradoxa (assembly GCA_019916065.1). Classification (NCBI taxonomy): domain Eukaryota; kingdom Viridiplantae; phylum Streptophyta; class Magnoliopsida; order Ericales; family Sapotaceae; genus Vitellaria; species Vitellaria paradoxa. The sequence continues at coordinate 2,057,933 of CM034237.1, read as the reverse complement.
AAAGAGTAGAATATATATAGTATTTCTCGTGATAATATTATTCAGTTTATATTGTTGATGAACATGACATTCACACTACTTATGTAACATTAACAGTTGAGATTAAATAATTAAAACATTAATTTTTTTTTTTAATTTGATTTCCGTTAGCCAGAACTCTTAACACTCTTTCAAATTGATTTCTATTAGCCAGTACTCTTTTGCTATCCCATGGCACAAATGGGATGCCCTTGTTTGATTCTGGTTTCGATGCCATTTTGGTGGAAAATAGGGATCGGAGGAGCATGAACTCACAAGATGACCTAATAATATTGGAGACCCAATCAGTGCATTATTGTATGAATGAGAGAAAGAGAGAGAAAGAGAGGGAGATAGAGTCGTTTTCAGCATCTATTCCTCCTTATAAATGCTTATAAAAAGGCCATGTTTTTCAGTGCCACAGTTGGAATGGTTAAGACAGGCACTAGTCCCTCTCAATAAAAATACAAGACACAAACACGTATGCTCCTTCACTCTCACTCTCTCTCTCTCACACATTTTTATCAGAGTCAGAAGTCCAGCAGCAGTAAGCAGGTGGCCACAGATACCTTTCCATTTATTTATTGATTCAATTTTTCTGGTACCCAAAAACTTTTCATTTATTTAGAGCGACCACACCACACCAAAACTATTGTCTGACTTTCAAATATGATAAACAAAAGAAACTGCAAAATGGTTAAAAAAAAAAAAAAAGTTACCCCCAAAAATAATAAAAAAAAAAGAGAAAAAAAAAGAAAGATGGAGGGTTCTAAAAGGCAATGTGTGGGTGTTGATTTTTCTTTCACTAGTTGGAACCAAAGCAAAAAGTGAACTGGCAGAAAGGACCATCAGGGGTGCACCCATTGGGGTTTCTATTTTTCACTGCTTTATTTTTTGGGACCACGTACGTGCACCCCTTTTGACATTGTAGCCTTTAAATCCAGGGGCTCCTCCCTTTCCCCTTTATACATACATACATATATATATATATATATATATCAGTGGTTTTTTTTTTTTGGGTAGTTTATATCAGTGGTTGATATATATGACTCACAGTTCTAGCACCAGGGAGACTGCAGAGTTAAGATAAGGGTTTTGGTCAGTTGATGAATATTGGATTTGGTTTGGATATTGTCTTTTTAACCTTTAATTTTTTACAATTTGACAGCGCAAGTGCGTGCAAGTGCCGTTGCTTTGCCCAGCTAATTTGTTTCCACTGACACCACATAAGAAAGGAAGGATCTGAAATTACTATTTTACCCCCACGTAATGTAGATTTTATTGAGAGGGAGATGCTAGCTCTATGTAATCCTGTAATTAAACTCCATCTGATTTTTTTTTTGCGGGCCCCGGGGGGGGAGCATTGGTACGGGGTTGTGTTGGATTTGACTTCATAATTAATTTTTTTTAATGCTTAGTTGTGTTATATTCAAATATTTTAAAATTTAATATTAAATATATTAAATAATTAATTTAGTTTATAATTAGATTAAATAAATTCATATTTTTTTAATAACTTCATATTGTGTCAATAATATTAGTGTTGTATTTTCACATTGTGTCTGATGTTATTACTCTTACTTTCAATACTTTTTATTTTCAAGTAATTGGCGGAGTTAAACTTTTATCATAAAATCACTTTATTCTTAATTCTATCAATTATAATTATTATAATCATTTTTAAAAATAAAAATATATGCATTCTTTGCTTAAAATAATAAGCTACACTTAAGTTTCATCATTTTATTTATATCTTATGCATATATAGAAAAATTTTATGGTTGTTTATAGCATTGCCTCTATTAAAAAGTCAGGTTTACATTAAGCTAAATTATGTAATTAATTGTAATAAAAAAAGATTATTGAATTATCTATATGATAGCATAAATATGTGTTGAATAATTCTTATTAATACATAATTATTATTTAAGTAATATTTCTTTAATTTATTCTTATTTTTGGTTTCATTGGTCTCAAGCTGAGATCCTGCATGAGCATTAATTAGTATTTATGTTCTACCGAAGCCCCATGCTAGAACATATATGCAAGTCCAAACTCATTCATGAAGTCAACAAAGAATATATATATTATATATGTATCATATGTAATATATAAAAAACAAAATATTTATTATGCATAAAATTAAAATAATATTAATTATTTATTAAATACACATCAAATCAGGCTTGGACATGACGGTGGGTTGCTGTGCTAGTTCTCCTAAGAGTTTGTAGTTCAGTGAGTAAAATCGTTAAGTGATTTCCCCATTACCAAAAAAAAAAAAAAAAATCAGACTTGGACATATGCACATAACCCCAAATTTGGTGTGAAAAAATTCAGACTTAAATTCATGTCCAAACCCCTTCCCATGGGTATAATTATTCTACTCTTCAAGTACATAAAAAAAAATAAAAATAAATTAAACTGTTTGGATAAACCAAATTTGGATATCATAATCAAGTCTAGTTATCACCACCAGAGAAACAACTCTATATTTATTATTCTAACAAAAGTAGAATTATATGTATACACACACATACACATCATGGGGTCTTGATTTTTTCATTAATATTAATGTGAGGGGTCCATCCCCAAACCCTGCCAATGAATAGAAATGGACAATAGTACCCTTCCCCTAAGCTGAGAACGCACTTTTGACTCTCGCATGTGTAAACACCCCTAGACATGTATGAAGAGAGTTTGCCATTAGAGAAATCTAAGCCAAACAATATATTCGGAGTGTTTGAAGATAAAATGCAAATAATGTGTGGGGTCGGCAGTTGTTTTCCATGTTTGCAATAATGGCCAAACAAATTGACAACTGACGGCAAAGTATATTTTACCTGTCATATTGGAAAACAATGCATCGTGCTGTGTATGAACTTTTGACTCAAAGGACCACCTCTATTTTTTTCAATCTTTCTTTTTTCTTTTTTTGAATTTTCTCTGTTAAAATTTATCAAACACATAACTTCCTTTCTACACAGAAAACCACCAATATTTATCAATTTTCTCTAACTTTTACCAATTTTTCTTTAATGTTTATCAAATATGTAAAAGCGACACATGTTAACGTGTGATAAAATGTTGACAAAATTTTATTATCCAAATGAAACTTAATGAATTGGAAATCTGAAATTTCATATATACGTGAATTTTTACTTTATGTACAACTGATTTTTGCATACGTGCAAATATGGTTATTAAAATTCTATTTATTTGTACATTAAAATAGAATTTTCAGTTCAGAATTTTATTTTGTTCAATAATTTTTCAATATTTTTCTGAAAATATATATTTACTTATTAATACTTTAATCTATTCTTGAATCCCACGATTTAAATAATTACCTATGGGCATGATATATTATTGGCAATTTTTCTATTATCAAGTAATTTAAACTATTTTTAACTATGATGTTTATTGCTAAATCAATAGTTTGGAATAATGTTTGTGAAAATAGAAATTTATTTAATACTAAGAATTGAAAAAAAAAAATGACACTAATGCAACATATATTTAAGTCTCTTTCTCTTATATTTTACTTAAAAAATTTTGAATTATAATTTAATTATTGTCATGGTTATGCAGTAATAGAGTGGTGTAGCATGATAATATATACTTGAAAGTATTTTAATATCACATTTAATCAAATTATTTTACATTAACATAACATATATATTTATATTTGAGATAAAAAAATAAAAAATAAGCTGAATATCAATGCGGTTTAAATAATGCAATATTATAATTTAAATAATACAATATTAGTTCAAATCATTAAAATAAATTTAAATATGTATATTAGTACATAATATAATAAATTTCAACTAAAATATTTAAATATAGTTAAAGATTGCAATTTAATAAAGGTATGATAAATTATATTTTACAGATTATTCAATCACTTTTATTGTTTTTATTACTCCAATTAATCACTAAGTGGATTTTCTCAATAAAAATATTAAATTATTAATTAATGAATTATTAATTTTATACCATGGGGATGCATTTGGTTTCTAAAGAATCTTTAATTATATAATATTCAGAATATTGATGAATATGACTGGGCCAACTGTATCTAAAGTTGTCAATGAGTAAAAGAGAAAACCGTGGGCCCTTGCCGCAAGAGTAAATCCTTTTTTGGTTCAAACTGGAGGATTAATTAAACATATTTAATTTAAATGCTCCTATTTCTTTTTATAATTCTATATATTCATTTTCCTTACAGATGGGCCTATGGGCCGAACAGAGAAGCCCGTAACCCCGTTTGTAAGAACCCTCCATTTCTCAAAAGCCACCACCTTGACAGACTCCTAGGTTAAAGCGAGCCCATTTGAGTACGAAAAACAAAAGTTTAGCTTAAAAAAAAAAAAAAAGCATTTTGCTTTTTTTTTTTATAAAAAAACTTTTTTTGTTTTATATATTTTTTCATCATTTTATTTAAACTATAATTTTTATGCATGTTAATCATATTCATAAAAAAAAAAAAATCAAAAAATTTACATCCATTAATGTAAAAGCTAGCAAAGTTAAGAAAAAAAAAACTACTAATTTTTTGTTATTTTTTTATTCAAATGAATAGCTTTTACCCGAATGGACATAAATTTTTTATTTTTATTCTTTTACAAATGGGATTAGCACTGCTAAAAATTAAAACTTCTAAAAAGAAAATTAAACTTTGGTAAAAAAAAAAAAATCATATGAGGCGAAAAAATAAAAAATAAAAAAACCACCTTTTTCATAGCCAAACCAAATCTAAATTAAGAAAATTTTTGTTGCACCTTTGACCTGCCACGTATTAGAAAAATTACCCACTTGACAGAAATTGAAAAATGACCCCGTTCAGTGAAAAAGTGATCATAGTTAAAATATAAATTCGGCGGCTAGATATGCATATTGTTTATTAGTAGTTTAGCATATGTAACATTTAAAATTGGGTAAAATATTGTTTATTCATATAATGTTGATCTCTGCCATGGTTAATTGTTGCTGAGGCCATTGCTAATCCTCCGTAGTTTGGAAGTGTATAACGACTCAAAATTCCTTCTTTCAGTATTTGGAAATATTTACTACATATAAAGACAAGATGATGGTAATATTAGAAGCCATTAGCAGCCATGAACAACAACAAAATCTTGCAAGCCCCACTTCTCCTTACCCTCCCTAATCGAAAATCGAAAATCGAAAAAAAATACAATGCCCTAATAGCCTCATTCAAGCAGTGTTGCTACCAGTAGCAGTTACTGGTATAAGCTCTCTCAACATGGCAACCACTTGCAACATGCTTGGTCTCTTGGACGGGAAGTCCTCCACACATTGCAGTGTTATCTGCAAATACCTCACCATCTCTTTGACTTCCTCTGCTTCAGCTTCTTCGGTCCCTTTAGCCACCGAAAGCAACTCCGGGTCTATCACTTCCATCCCTTTCCCTTCCCTCACTTTCATTTTCACCCACCCCACCAAGTTGGTGTCCCCAAAATCCTCCTTATCCGTTGGCCTTTTCCCCGTCAAGAGTTCCATGAGGATAACCCCAAACGAGTAGACATCTCCCTTCGCTGTGCACCGGAAGCTCTGGTAGTACTCTGGAGGGACGTAGCCGGGGGTGCCCGCAAGTGTGCTTACGCTCAGATGAGTGTCGAGTGCACTGATGAGCCTCGCCATTCCGAAATCAGACACCCGAGCTTCCATCTCATGGTCTAGTAATACATTGCTGGACTTCATGTCTCGGTGTATGATGTGTGGGATGCAATTGTGGTGTAGGAAACAGAGTCCTTTGGCAGCCCCTCTCGCAATTTTCTTCCTCTCCTCCCATGTAAGAATTCTCCTCTCTCGCGCCTTTCCTTTCCCATGAAGCATTTCCTCGAGGCTACCGAATTCCATGAATTCATACACCAGGAGCCTCTCCTCCCCAACTTTGCAGTAACCCAAAAGAGGCACAAGATTCCTATGCTTGATCTTCCCCAGAGTTTCCATTTCGGCCATGAATTCCCTGTCACCCTGGCAGCTGAGCTGTATGAGTTTCTTGATAGCTACGTTTGCCCCATCTTTCAACGTTGCCTTGAACACTTCTCCAAACCCACCACACCCAATTAGGCTTTCCGCTGAGAACCCATTTGTTGCCTCGATCAGTTGAGAGAACTTCAGTTTCCGCAGCTGTCGCTGGAACGTCGCCACGTTAATGCTTAGAGGTTCTTTCTCCTTGTCAATCTTCCAGGTTGTGGCTGCGTCGGAGGCTTTCAGGCTATTAAGCATCTTGACTTCTTGAGCCACTTTTCGCCTCACGCGGACAGCTATTGCCGAAACCAACATAATGCAGACAGAAGCAACGGAAATTAGAACCCACAGGACAATGCTCTTTGTCCATGATTCAGCTGGAGCTCTTTGCTCTCCTTTCCCACCTGCACTTATTGCCGGTTGGTTGTTGTTATTCCAGCCGCATTCAGGCAACGGAACGCCACAGAGTCCTGGATTGTTCGCATACTGGCTCGCAGGAAGCGTACTAAGTTGACCTGTTGATGGAATTTGCCCTGTTAACTCATTGTTGGAGAGATCAATCTGCACCAAGAAAGAAAGGTTTGCGAATGAGTCCGGGATGTGCCCCTGCAATCTGTTATGGGACGCATCGAATACACCCAGTTGCTTGAGCTGGCCGAGTGAGGAGGGAATCTCTCCAGATAATTGGTTATGGGCCAATACGAGAACATTCAAAGCCACCATTTCCCCAAATTCATCAGGAATTTTCCCGCGTAGCTGGTTGTAGGAAAGGTCAAGGTACTGCAGAGTCTGAAACTTTGTGAAAAGGCTCAGGATTGCACCAGAATACAACCTCGTGAAGTCACAACTTCTTAAATTCGGGACCTGTAGAAGCCTTTCTGGTTGGATTCCAGCGAATTCTAGTAACCCCCCTCCTCCTTTGCATGAATTTCCGACATTACGTACGAACACAAGCGTGTTGCCGGAGAGAATTCCCGTCAATGCTTTCGATCCAGACTGCCTCCCAAGCCTAGGTGGTATCTCCCCCTTGAGCTGGTTGCTGCTCAAGTCTAGCCAAACCAAACTGCTGCATTTTTCTAGCTCTCGCGGTATTTGGCCACTCAAGCTATTATTTCCAAGCTGAAGCACAGCCAGCCTCGATAAAAGACCGAATTCTCGTGGGATATCTCCAGTGAGTACGTTGCTGGTGAGTGATATCCATTCTAGATTGCTACACTTCACCAATTCGACTGGAATATCTCCACTAAGGTAGTTGTTGTTGAGAATAAGGTCCTTTAGATTCTTGCACTTTCCCAATTCTGCTGGTATAGTTCCTTCCAAGCCATTGTACCAAGCAATTAGCCTTTCCAGGTTCTCAAGCTTACCTATTTCGGCTGGAATCGAGCCGTTGAGGTAGTTTAGGCTGAAATCAATAGTCTTTAGCTTCGAGCACAGCGATAATTCAGGTGGGATTTGGCCCGTGACGAGATTGTCAGGGAGCCTCAACTCTTCGAGCGACGCAGCTCCTGGACACAGGTCTGGTGGGATGATTCCCGAGAACTGATTCGAGCTAAAATCCACCACTCTCAATTTCTTGCAAGATGACATGGATGCAGGAAACGATGCAGAGATTTTGTTATTGCTCAATATCAACATCTCTATAGATCCCAGGCTCTGCAGGAGGGAATCAGGAAAAGGTCCGGTTATATGGTTGTTGGCCAAATCAAGAATTTGTAGCGAAGAACAGGATGAAAAGGAGGCTGGAATTGGGCCTGTGATGTTGTTAAGCGAAAGCCTTAGTTCCAAGAGTGATTCACAAGCATTACCCAAATCTGAGGGGATCCAACCGGAGAGATTGTTGTGGGAAAGATCCAGTCTTTGCAAGCTCTTGAGATCACCTAAAGGTGGTGGGATGTCCCCGGTGAGCAAGTTATTTGAGAAATTCAAGCTCTTGAGGCTGGTACAATTTGAAAGGGAGTAAGGTAGAGAATCAATTATGCGATTTCCAGACATATCAAGGTACAACAAGGAATTGCAGGCCTGAATTTTCATACCCGAAATCGATCCATTGAGACCATTGAGAGACAAATCGAGAGCCTCCAGCTTACCAGAATTCAGTAGAAGGTTCTCAGGTATAGAGCCAGTGAGATTGTTGAAAGACAAATTAACATAAACGAGGTTCGGGTACTTGGTGAAAAGGTTCTCCGGTACAAGACCCACAAGCCCGGAGGAAGAGAGGTCGAGCTGCTTCAAACCATATGGGAGTTGAAGCAAAGAGGTTGAGTTTACAGTGAAGGAATTGGCAGAGAGATTGAGCAGTGTTAACATATCGAGAGGAGCAAAAACAGAGAAAGAAATGGCGCCGATGAGATTACAATCGTTGAGATCGAGTTGAGTTACTCTTCCAAGTTCACTGCATGTGACTCCATACCATGTGCATGGATTTTTGTTGAGCTCCCACCCTGATAAAACTCCATCGGGGTCCTGTTCTATCATCTTCTTGAACAGAGTAAGAGCTTCGGCATCAGTTTTGATGGATGAAACATCCCCACCTTGTTCAGCTGCCAAGGTTGAAGCTAACAACACGAGAATGAGTGTTAGAGGAAGATTAAGAAAAGGCTGTGAGGGCTTGCTCTCCATCGGAGAAAAACAAGTTGCTATAGAGAGTTTCTGTGTGGAGAGGGGAATTTCTTTGGTGCAAAGTTGAAGAAGTTGGTGAGATTTAGAGAATCAATTTTTTTTTTTAATTGCTTCTACTTTTTTCCTTTTTTTCTTTTTTGCAAAGAATGTTTTATAAATGAAAAAGAGGAAATCGTGAGAAGGAATAGCAAAAGTAGGGAATTTGGCTGTAAGTTGGTGGTGGGAATGAAAATAATAAGCTACCACTAATAGGGTTAGTTTGGGTAAAAATTAGAAGTTTGTTTCCTTTTTCAGATTTTTTCTGTCTTATGTGACTATTGTTAACTAAATTTTTATTTTTTTTATTTTGATAGATTTTAGGCATATTATTCATGTATAGTTATAAACATTACATAAAATATTTAAAAATAAAAAAAAAGTTACACATGGGAAAAATTTTTTTATTTTTACTCAATTATAGTTTTTCTTATTTATAAATATTTTTTTTGTAATTTTTATTCAAGCGTGCACGAATGGATTGAGAATTTAGAATTCATCTGGATTGAACAAAAAGTTTCAAGAGCGAGTTAAGTTACAAAAATTTTAAATTAACTAAATTTAAAAAAAATAAATTAAAAAAAGTGAGCCATGCAATTCAAAGTTATAGTCCAAAACAGGTCAAGGCTGGATCCATCCCTGTCTCTGAATACACGAATAACATGCATGAGTTATTTAAAAAAAAAATTAAATTTTGAAGAAATTATATAATAATAAAAAAGAAAAAGAAGGTAGTCTTATGTTTTTTTAAGTGCGGCATAGAGATTTTTGAGGAGGATACAAGTAAGTCAAGAGGACATTTGAATTTGACTTTTGGTCAAAAGCGGTAGGACCCACAGACATGGTTTATCAAAGATCTGTCGCTTTTTGGAGAAAAAAATAGTTAGCACCATGCCAACAGTTGTGTTTCGTTTCATGCAAGGGTCGCACTCTGTTGAGTTCCACGTGAGAAAAGGGAGATATGTATATCAGGTAAGGGAGCCCTTGGGGCAATGAAAATCGTTAAAAAATTTTTAAAATATTTAAAAAATTTTTAAATTTTGTAATATATTTTACATTATATTTTATAAAACAACTATAAATTTATATATATATATATATATCAGAAATGAGAGAGGTATATATCGTGTAAGTAGTGTCACTGGCAACTGACAATTCCCGGAACCCAAACTCTCATTTGATGGGCGAGATCCTGTTGATTTGCATGTTCAATATTGATTCAATTAATTAATTAATTAGGGTGGAGTCATCATCTCGAAAAAATTATTCTAATTAAAATAGGTAATGCCACATAATTAAAAACAAAAGTTAATTTGTGGATAGATGCAAAAAAAAAAAAAAAAATGTGGACTTACTGTTTTAAAAACACACAACAATGTTGGTTTGGCATCTTTTCGATAGAATGACGTTCTGCCTTGAAACATGATACTAAGGGCTCGTTTAGTAAATTAAAAAATATTTTAATTTTTTTAAATTACAATTATTTTTAACTTTTTTTAATTTCTTTATTGTTTTACCTAACCAAAAAAAAAATTACCACACATGTACACAAAACCATTAACCTTTTTCTAAATTTCTCCACCTTTTAAAATTTTACCAAGCGAAAAAAAAAAAAAAACTCCTAATTGACAAAACTTAAAATTTTTTGGATCTTCAAATGGGTACTAAACAAATTCAACTTATACAATAAGTAGATTCAATTGATGCAGTAGTAAGAATAGAAATAAATAAGAGTTGGGGGGTTAATTCAAACCCTATATAAATAGTGATAGATAGAAATTTTATTTGATTATTACTATATTTTCATAATGGTCAGGTTTCGAGTCTATATTTAAAAACTTATTATAGTTAGACATATTAAGGGTGTGTTTGGTGCACCAAATTTTGGTGAAAATTTCTAAAAATCTCTAAAATTTTCTATTACAGTTTTACACATTCTTATCTTTTCGAATTTCGAAAAAAGTTCAATACCTTCTAAAGAAAAAATTGATAACTAGAATTCGGTTAATCAAATAGTAAAAATTTTTTTACCATTCTCACCACAGACTCTCAAGCTACCGAGTAACACCCACTGTGACTATTTTTTGTGGGATTGTAGAAACTGTTCCCACAGATTGCGGAAACTGTTCCAATGGATTCACGCAGTCAACTTCTGTTTAAACGAATTGTAGAAACTGTTTCGAGTCTGGTTTGGTCTACAAAGAGGTCATGACTAATACAAAATTTTAAATCTGTCTAAACGAAAATTCAATCCGTCAGAATGGAAATCCTACTGTTCATCTCCAAAAAATACGATTTGAGATATGCGCACCAAACGCAAAAAATTTTCCCATACGACATTTTATCTCACTTTTATCACTTCAAAAACACCCCAAGTAATTTTATGTTATCAATTTCATCATTTTTATTGCGTCCGAAAATTTTGAATATATAACTTCAAAAAAAAAGAAAAAAGCATTCTCCAATCTATTGATGTTACCCCTATAATTTTATGGCACATTTGAAGGTGATATTTTGTTTAATAGCGATCAGTAAAGTTAAACTAGTGGGAAATGTAGGCCCGAGGTGCTGAAATTTGGAGAGGGAATAATTGATTGTTGTTTTGGTTAAGTGGCCACCAAGCATGTCTCTCCCCTAAATATACATGTATGTCTGTAAATGTTGAAGGAGAAGATTGGAAAGGAGGTCCACCAAAAGGGGTAATAATATCAATGACCTCTTGGTTGTGGTTAATGGCATTGGAGCTGATGATGCCTGCGTTTGGTCCCTTTATTACTCGCCTTTTTCACTCCTTGCATGCTTGCTGACCAACCTCTCTGTGCCTCTGCTGTGCCGGTCCAATTGAAACCCTCTGAGATTAAGTTCTTGTTAACATCTAAGAACAATAGTGTAGTCGTAATAAATTAATTAATTAATTAATTAAAATATTGATGATATATTAGTCGTGCGAATTCATGACTTTGAAGTTGCTTTTTTTTTTTTTCAAAATTTTCAACGTGCGTACAGTTTCAACTTCATTCTAGTGCACCTCTCTTTTTTAAAACATGAAAGCCACCTTTACGTATGTAAGATTAATTACAACTATACTCGTATAATCAAAAAAGTAGGCTTGGGATTTTTCATTCAATACTTTTAATATCTTTTAATTACTTTTTAACTTTGAATATGTACTTCAAAAAGTCTGCTGTAGTTTTTCAACTATTATTATTTTTAACTAATTTTACATGTATTTGTTTATCTTTCTACATTCCTTTGATACCCTTAACTTCTAGTCCAAGGTTATTGTACAAGTACAAGTTAGTAATTTAACATTTAATCTTTCTTATATTCCTTTAATTTCATTAACTTCGGTTGGATAATTTTTGGTATTCCCTCGTGTTTTCAAGTCATTTTCATTATATTAAAAAATAGTGGAATTTGGCCAATAATGGTTGTTTAAAATCACCTTAGTTTTGAATGAGGTGCATGAGGGCATACTTTTATAAAAATACATTATGAGAAATATGCATTTCTAGCATTTAATGTGCGATATATAAAAATAAACTATCATATAATCTCCAAAACATTGTACATAATTTTCTAATTTTAGGGGTATATATCTTTGAACAATTATCATTGTAGAGTTTTAATTCCTTATCCATTAGTATAATTAAAAAGGTTGATGTCTAGTTTCAAATATCACAAACTATTTACCATTTGAGGTTCTCTAGAGAAAATCATTTTCATTTTATAAAACGTGTTTACATAAACTACAAACAGTAACAGATTAAAAACTTATTTAAATCAATTTAATAAAAAAAAATTTAGATATCAATTAACTATTCAAGTATATAATATATATTTTTTGATCGACATACTTTTTATTTGTGAGACCATATACCTTGTAATTTAATCTTTGTTACTATAAATATACTAAGAATTAAACTTAAGTTAAATTTCTTGTGTTCATTTGTTTTATTTTTTATTTTTAACTTTGTTGAGTTTTTATTGTTTGATTCACGCCCGTGAGATTTCAATTTTTCTATCAATGATTGAGTAATTGTAAGTGTGTAATAACATCTATTATACTTAAATTGTGACCATTACATATGCATATACATACACATACATATATTTGGATTAACTCATGGGTGAAGAAGGTGCCATATTGGGTTTGAATCAGTCAATCATTTTAAGGTACCAATTAAAGTGGGCGATCGATCGAGGTGGGAGATCTAGGAGGATTATCACTTGATGACGCATGCACTTCTCCCCTTCAAAAGGCTGGCTTACCATCGGTAATTAAATCATATATAATCCAAGTGGGAGGGCCACGTATTAGAAGAGAAGATCATCACTCGCATGACCCAACCCCCCCCCCTTCCCCCGGGGGGATCTAGATAAACCTAGAGAGACAACCCCCCTCCATTGCAATATAATATTGATGGATGGATTACATTTTGACCCTTTATTAATACATAAAGTGAAAATTCTGTTTTACCTCAAATTTTCTCAATAATGTCATAATATAGAGGTTATGTTTATGCATAATTGGCCCAAATTAGAATCAATTTTTTTTTTTTTTTTTTATAACTAAATGAAGACTATAACTCTATGGAATATTACAATAGCTTTGTTTAGAACTCTAAAAATTAGTTAAAATATTAAAAATTTTTAAAAGTTATTCATTTTTATTTTACTATACGAATTACGAATCTATCATTTTTATCAAATTTATCACTTTTTATCATTCCAAACGCTCTCTATGTAGAAATTATATGCTGTATATGCACAAATAATTTTTATAATAGTTACCTTTTACTTTCTTCCGCAGCAAATAAGCAAGGGTATAAATGTAAAAAAGTGTGGGTGGTTATAAAATATAAAATGAAATAAGATTTTTAAAATTTTAATTATACAATATATTTGAAGTCTATTATTAGAGAATGCTAATTGAAAAAATAAATCACCAAATCTTTTCACTATAAGTTATTTTCTGCTTTTAAATTTCTTTTTTTTTTTTTTTATAGTTAAACAGGAAAGAGAGAATATCCAGGGTTTTGAACTCGGGTAGTGAACGGGCCAATGAAAGTCTCTACCACTACGTCAAGAGCCGCGCTCTACTTTTGAATTTTCTGAAAAGCAAAATAGTGAATATTATATCTTATAATTATTAAAAATATAAAAATCTTTTATACTATTTGATGTAAAATCTTGCACAAATAAAATAATAGGAATATAATATTTTCTTATTTAATGTGCATGCTTACACATAATGAACATGCATCTAATTGCATATGTGTATATATATAATTTGCCAAAAATGAAAATGATCAACTTAATTGGTAGCCCTTGGGCGCGCGTGCTTAGTAAGGGTTTTGATTTATTCCCTGTATAATCATTTGAGGGTTGAAAATCAAAATGAAGATCACAGAAGAAATGATGCTCTTATTCATGGGGAACGGATAAGGTTTTATGATTGAGAAACGTTAAAAAAGAAAAACAAAATTAAAAACAAAAGAAAGTAAGAAGAAAAAAAAAAAGAAAAGAAAAAGGGCTATTGAGAGATGAATCTACCTAGCCGGCTGACCCTACTAATTACACCTTTTCATCGACAACATAACTTATAATATTCAATTCTTATTAACCTTATCTTGACCTTACATTTACAATTTTAATAGGTGCGAATGCATTTAAAAATTTTTTTACATTTATAATTGATAAATTAGTGTGCAAAACAATAATTTTAAACTTATAATGTGGTCAAAATATTGGTTAAAAAGGTCTTCTAATACATAAGGAGATTGAAAATCTTTTAAAGAAAGTTTTTTAATATCCAATGAGGTTAAATTATTTATAGAAAGGTTTTCTAAAACATTTTAAAAATAAAAAATTGTATCATCTTATAAAGATTAGATTACTTGATTACTTTATAAATCGAGACTTTCTCTTATAGTTTTGAAACACTTAAAAATGAAGAGAGAGAGAGAGATTACACATTGATATTTTAAGTTTTATAGAAGAATTCTCTCACACATTTAATCAATAATTTTTTTCATACAAAGAATTCATTGATCTCTAAGAAGTTAAAAATTGGTCTTTCTCCTGTGGTTGGATGAAAGTTAATACTTCGTTAGAGGTGGTAATCTATTTTAATGAACATTATGAAAATTTTGGAAAAGAATTCAAATTAATTGATTTAACTTCTAAAGAAGATGCTAGAGCTGAAGCAAATCTTTGGGATAACATGGATGATGAGACTTGGTATACTATTGAAAATATGATATAAGGCTAAACAAAGTTACAACATCACATAAGTGTATTGCACCAACTCAGGAAGCTGCCCCCCAAAAAAAAAGAAAAGGAAAAATACTATTTTTCAGAAGGTAGTATAAACAAAAATAATTGCACACTTTATCCAATACACGATAGAACTTATGTGAAGGAAACTGGTTTAAGTAAAAGAAAGTTTCGAGTTATTGTACTATTTTTATTTTTTATTTTTTATCTTGTCTTTTTCATATCTTTTATTATATTATGTTTTAAATTTAGAGTTTGAAATTTAAACTATGAGAATATACATAAAAGTATCATTTGTAATGAAAGGGTATTGAAAAATAAAGTCTTATTCTATCTTTGTAGTATATACTCTATGAAATTTCAATATTTTTATATAACAAAATTAGAGTGTTTATATAATATATAAGTAATAGTTTGAGTATTTTATTAATAGTTAGTGAAATTTATAAAAATTTTGTATTCAACTAATATCAAGACTAAGACAGTTTAAATATAGTATAGTTGTAGAATTTTTAATATATAAAAGTGTTACTAGTATCTTTGAGATTATTCTGTAACTATTATGTGATTTTTATACTATTTTTAATAATTTCAAGCCTATAAAATATGCAAATGCATATTAATTGAAATTTTAGGGAATCTCAGTGAAATAGTTTATTATATTTATTTTTTATTTTTAACAAGACTTTACCATATTAAGATAGCGTGGGTTAGCTTGGAAATTCATTCTCTTTTCTCCTTAATTTAGGGGAGAATATATGTAATGGGGCCAAACGGGGTTGAGGGGCCCCTTGATGCAGATGGGACAATACAAATGAATAGTCTAAAATGCCGTCTACGGCACGCGCAAGGGACAGCCCATATCATTTCCCACTACCGGGAGCTCTTTTACCAGATTCAAATGATTGGCGATTATTCTCCCAAAACCAAATCTCCGTTGTCTCTCTCTCTCTCTCTCTCTCTCTCTCTCTCTCTCTCTCTCTATATATATATATATCATTTGTTAAACATGCCTTCGGATGTTCAACCCAGCGGCCAATTTGTATATGGAATCAACTGTAGGATTCACATATCAGTGGCTGTGAATGAACAATAGTCACAGTTGTTGCATTTTTTTGAAACAACTTTTTTATTAAAACAAGATAATTAACATAGTACGCAGAGAAAATTAGCTATTACCATTTTATGAACAATCATATGCTGTTTTATGATTAATAATTGTTTCTCGTCAGAAACATTATTTCTAGGTTTTGATCTCCCAATCGTAAAATTCATTATAATTTAATGACTAAAATATAATTTTAGAATTCTAAAAACTCCATTTTAACTTCAACCCCTTATTTAGGAGCAGTGATAATTAATAAGAAGCCGGTTTTAATTTTTAAGTTTTTCTTTTTTCATTTTATATGATTTTTTTTTTACCAAATTTTAAATAACTTTGTTATTTTTTAGACATGTTATATTTACATTCATAAAAAAAAAGTTACAAAAAGAAAATATTTCAAAGTAGGAGAACTCACAAATTAGTGAAAAATTAACTTCTTTTTCTTTTCATCCATTAATTCCCTTATTTGAAAGTATTTTTTTATGAATATGAATTTAAATTAGACAATCCCAATATAATGTCCTTTTATTATAATAATGTCACCCATCATTTTTTTGTCTTATATATTTTTGTTAAAGAATTACAGCGAAATAACTTTCTCTATTACCAAACAAAGCATGAGGATGTATGGGGTTGACCCAATGAAGGTGATTACCCCCCTTCCCCCCCCCCCCCAAGGCCAGAGCTTTTAAATGAAGAACCTTTGGTATACAGTAAGGTAGTGGAGTTGAGAGAGAGAGAGAGAGAGAGAGAGAGAGAGAGAGAGGGGGGGAGGGAGGGAGAAAATCTTAATGATGGGCAATTCCATATGAGCAGGGCAGACCAAGAGAATCATGAATATATATGCATGCTTTAATCAGTGTAAAATGTTGGTGGGTTCACTGAGATGGGTCGGTTCACTACGGAAGAAAAAGATGAGCTGCCATTCATTGATAGGTGAGGGAAATGACAAACAACAGTTGCGACCATTCTTAAATAATCAAAACCGAAGTGTGAATTTTGCTATTTTTGTTGCCATGAATTGCATCCATCTTATGCTTAAACCAAAAGAAGGTTGCTTTTATCCAAGGGCGACTCAGAATTTTTAATCAGTGAAGGGGGGCAAAATTATAATTTTAAAACAAATTAGAGACAAAAAAAATAATATAGATAAAAGTTTAATTGTTAGATAAATAAAAAAAAAAATTAATGAGGTATAAGTGTAATTTTTTAATGAGTGATGACAATTTTCCCAACTAAACCTCACATAAGCAACAAATCAGTACTTAAAATCTAGGGTTAGTATGTTTCATAAATCATCATTGTCTATATAATTAATTGTTTTATAATTTTTAAATTTATAATTTATGGATAAATATAAAATGTAATTTAGATTATCTTGTGAACTATTGTTGCTGAGGTTTCTGATGTCTCCAAATTCACACTTCTTGGTTGGGGTATACCAAAGAAAGTAAAACAAGAGGGAAGGAAAAAAGGAGCCAGACAAGTACTAAAGCTGAAGTAGAGAAAGCAGGAGAAAGGTAAAAATAATAGAAGCGCCTTTATACTTTTTTTTTTTTCCAATTTATCAATTCTTAATTTGAGGTTGAATACGATAAGACCCTTCATCTCTTCATTTCTTCCATTTTGTCATTTATGTTCATGAACGTAGATAATTGATTCCTTAATGAATTGGATGCATTTAGACAGTTAGCATATGAAATTAGAGTAGAATTTTTACTTTGTTGTATTGAATAATATGTATTTTCATTCCTGGAATTTCTATATTCTCTTGATTTTTATTAGACCACATAATACAATATTTTTTAGATTTTACAACTTTTACGATTTTAGACTCAAAGATGAGTCTCACATAATATTTTGTACTAGATAGAAAATGAATACTAAACTTTCATACATAGCACATCTCTTTTTTATACTTAGGCGATGTGAGATAAAAAGTATTGAGTCATTATATTTTTATTTCACTACTGATTCACTTTTTCATGAGTAGAGTCTCTAATAGATAATTCTGTCGCAATCACGCATATAACTTGGAAATGAATTTGAGAAACGGTTTTAGATATGACTAATTGACTGATTGTCAAGTCTCAGATTTTGAATTTAATTGGTTTGTTAAAAATAAAAGACAAACTGATGTTTGGATCCGATAATTGGATAAAAACTTTAATAATATTAATTAATGCAAATTGCTATGGCACCGCTTACAGGGTGAGACATCAATTTATTAAGTTTTTATATACAATTTATTTGTACACCGAAACACTTGCTAGAAATGTTTTTGCTTTAACAATATCCATATTACAAGTTAGGAAGGCACCCATCACAAGATGACACGTCAGCTCGTTAGATTTGTCTGTGCGTTTATTGTGTACACCCAGCGGTTGTCAAACTAAAAACATTTCAAACCGAGAAGTTCAACCAATGCGATTAAATCCAATGGGCTGAACCCCAAACACTGAAGGAGGCAAAGACGGCCCATAACGTTGGGCTCGTAATCCAAGTCAAATTATAATCCATTTGTAGACAGTCTTTCCACTGCTTGTAGATTTCCAATGTGAAAGATGCAAAAAGGAAAACTTTGAAAAAAAAAAAAAAAACCATTGATATATAATTTTTTTTTTTAAACACTTCCAGTAGTACAAAAACTTTAATACTAAGTTACCAAAAAAAAAAAAAAAAACCATCCTCTCAGTTGTTCGTCTAATTGAGCTATCTTTATAGATGGATATTCATACCTAAGAAAAAAAAATGCTTCTCCACCTTAAGTTACACAAGAAAGTAAGAATGTAAATTAATAGAGTACATGTCTAATTAATCAATTTTATTATTAAACTCGTTTATTTTTTGTTTACTATTATTGTTCCAGACCCATGTATTTTCTTAGTTGGAATCTCAAACCCACCTTGTCCCAAATCCGCAAAACCTGTACCAAACTTGCAAACTCATTTATGTTTAATTGGTCAAATTACCCATTAAGTACCTATTAAATATTTGATTTGAGATAAAAATAAAAATATTAATAAGTGACAAAATTGTTAAATTTATTAAATTGAATAAATTTATTGGTTAAAGGACTACCAAGTTTTTTTTTTTTTTTTGAAAGGTAAAAGAAATATACTATAAATAATAGAAATGAATATACAAAATACACAGAGGCATACCCCTGAAACAGTACAATAGGAATCACAGTTCATAAAAGACTTTCAAACCCAATGTAGAACAATCCATGACATATGAAAATAATACACAACAAAACTTTAACTTAAGAATTTTAAAAATTTAATTTTAGGGATAAAATTGTAAATACATAAATATATATTTTATTTTATTTTATTTTATTGAATAGATACTTAATGAGTACCCTACAACTATCAGGTATCGAATACCTTATAAGTATAAACAGATATCGGGTATTGGGTACCCTACAGCAAATTTCAAATCCGTCCCAAATTCCAATGAGTATTAAATTTCTATCTCAAACCCATCTCATTCCCATTAGGGTATTTTTTTAACGGATTTTTATCGAGTTTGGTCGGGTCAAGTACTCTCGTGTACCCGTCCCATTGACATTCCTATTAGAAAGTATTACCAACATAATGTGGTTACAACCCGTCAGGATAACTCAGTAGTTCTTAAGATTAACCATAAACCCGAAGGTCTTGAACTCGAATCCTGCTAAGTACTATCCTATCTTGCCCAGTGCTTGAGTTTTGGGGGTGGGTGCTTGAGTTTTGCGGGTGGGTTCAAGCACCCCTGGTTTACCCATCGGTTATGCGATTCATTGAGAGTTGCAATAAACAAGTGTGGATTCCGGATTACTCAAAAAAAAAAAAAAAAAAAAACACTAATGTGGTTGCCATATTTATATCATAAAAATATTTTAATTAATTATTTTTTTTTCAAATAATGTCTTTAAAACTATCACATCAATTTGATAGTTTAATTTGAAATTTTTTTTTTTCTTTTTGGGTAACATATCTATATCACTACACTTTCATCAAATAGCCGGTAAATTACCCTATCAAACGTGATTAGGTATGATGTCAATGACATGGGCTAAACTTCAAATATGAATGTCATTTTTCCATCAAGTTTTTATTTTCTTTTCTTTTGTTTTTTCCATTTTACAAGACATTATAAGAAAGATTTATACCATATATATTCTATCAAAGAAAATTTAAAAATTAATCTACCATCATTCTGAGTGGTGGAGCAGAGGAGAACCCTGGCCCTCGAAACTGAAAAAGTTCCTATGGAACTCTTTATCAGTAACTTGTGGAATATTACTGAATTGAAGAAATATAAGCATTTAAAGAAAAGAAAAAAATTACTTCGACTAATAATTAAGCTCGAATACAGCCATGATTCTTGATTTATTTATTTCTTTATTTATTTTTATTTAAATTCAGAAAGACACGACACTAAACAATCTCTGCTTGACATTAGAATGGAAATTAAGAGGTTTATTTGTTTCCATACGTTTAGGCAAATTCACCATCCCATAAATCCTCGAGAGACTTATACGGGCCTTTTGCAGATATGAACTCAATCCCAGGAAATCCTTTATGCTGTGGAATTTGATTTATTTTGTTGTAATCCTCAGCACTTAGCTGCCAATCAAATATGCCAAGGTTCTCTTTGATCCTCTCCTTCTTAAAGCTCTTCACAAGAACACTCACTCCTTGCTCATAAGCCCATCTAAGACAAACCTTCAAACACCAACAAATTGCTCCATTAATTACCCGTAGTACATGGAAATACTTTCTCTATTTTGCATGAGTTTAATTTTGATACCATATTAATATTTTTCTTGCACCAAAAAAAAAAAAAAAACAAACAACACACACACATACTACAACATGAAACATCGTTATTTTGTAATTTTAAAAATAATACACAAAATCTAATAATTGAGGACATGTGTCATGTATGTTTTGAATTCTGCTAAATAAAAATAATAATAATAATTAAAAACACGTGTCATGTTATGCCACTTAAATGGATCTTGAAAAGTTAAGTAGTGTATGAAATAACCTTTTTTAATTATGGCTCATATATCGAAGGATGTTTAATACTGTTCATTCAAGGCTCCAGCAAAGGGGAGAGTTGTGGGGTGCGTGAGTACCGCACAACTCTCTCGATCAAGTTCGTACTGGTCCGTTGCAGGGATTAGTAGGTAGCCGGGGTGCGGGGGCGGAGCCCCCGTGGTACGGTACAGGTGTAATTCCGTACAGTTCATTGTATGTTTTTTAATGAGGGGTATGTGAGTATTTTTGGGTTACCTAGATGCTAGCTTTAAAAGGGTAAACCCTAGTTATTATGACGTACTCAGCCGTTTTTCTCTTCATAGTAAAGAACAGACAGAAAACCTCCCGTGGACTTAGGCACATTGCTGAACCACGTAAAATTTCGTGTTCTTGTGTGATCGTCTTTTATTTTCTGCCTTAGATTGTATTCTTGTGTGTTGCTCGATTCCAGTTTTTCATCACCTTTTTATTTATTTATTTATTTATTTATTTATTTTTTGGAGTGGTCATATTTAATATTAAATAGCATGTGTCACATATATGTAGAGTAATATACTAGTATTATGTGTATGTATCCTGAATCTCTCCTCTCTGCCAGTCAATTTTTTTAGGGAAGTTCTCTTAATCTATGTAACAAATAATATTAGTGTATATATCATGTCTTTCATTCGTTCCCACACAGAGGGTGACACCATTATTATGCTTGAGACTATAATGCAAAGTTTGCCTGTATGTGCATACAATTGTAGAGTGTGGTGAAATGTTACGATTATACAGGCATATGTAGTATGAACTGAATGTTTCCACATCCAAACCCATAAATATATGTAATATGAGTTGCATGTATCCCGTATCACTAATATGAGATAAAATGCTGGTGTTTTGTGTTAGATTTTGAATTTAATTACTCTCCTTCTTAGCAAGGTTGAATTCGAAAATTGAATGATTGTTATTGTCATTTTGACGGGCTTTTAAAAGTTCGTCGTTTTATACCTAAAAAATAAATAAATAAATAAATAAAAGAAATTTGACTTTTTTTAACTTTTTTTTTTTTTTTAACTTTTCTTTCACTTATCGTTCGCATGCCGTCACAAATCTATGCTAAGATGGCCTATAATTGGGTACTTTGGTTAAAGTGTGAAGTTCTTATTTTTCATTATTTTTTATTTTTTTATTTATGTTTTTTTTTTTTTAAGTGTTAAGTGCTATAATAATAGTCCCATAGATGTAATAAAATTTTACCTGGGCAATGGTCTTTCCTCTTGCATTGGCAATTTCTTTGAGCACTTCACACTCAATGACATGATTACTGCCCCAAAGTGTTCCTTTGGCACCCAAAGGAGAATATGCTGTGATATGAATACCATTTTTCTCACAAAACTCTCTTAACTTCTTCTGTTGCCAGAGTGGGTTCATCTCAACCTTTCAAAAAAAAAATTAATCAACCAATAACTCCCATGTTAAAGAGGAGAAGATGCATATATGATTTTATTAGAATAACATTACCCTACTAAATATTTTATCAAAATTATGCAACATATTTATATTTTTATTATTTTAAAAAAATATAAATCTACTAAGATACTTTTTATTACAATTATCCTATTATCATCCTTTTAAGACCCTAATCATTAACAAGACTATAACCAAGTTTTATAATTTATAAAAAGTAGGAGGAAGAAATTATTGAAAAAAGAAAAACAAATTAATCAATGCAGCTAGCTCACTTGGTTGACAGCTGGAGGGATCTTGGCCGTTGCTAGTAGTACTTGGAGTTTCTCGCAGGAGAAATTACTAACTCCGATAGATTTTGTGAGACCAATTCTCTTACACTCTTCCATGGCTTCCCACACAGACTTAAAATCCATGGGCAGAAGGTCTTCCTTCTTCACAGGCAACTCATATTCACCTACCTTCACACTCACCGGCCAATGAATCAGATATAGATCAAGGTAGTCCAAGGAAAGATTCCTGGCCCATAAAAATCAAAAAAATTATAATTAAAATTTAAAAAAAAAAAAAACCCAATACAGAAGTAATGCTATGGTCAGTTGCCACTTGCCAGCTAGTCACTTGAATCCTAATTCTAATATATATTTGATATTTCTCACTACAAGAATAATAAATCAAATTGGGGGTGGGGTGGGGCGGGGGGGGGGGGGGAGTAGTGCACAAGCAGCCCCCTTATGATTACTTGAGTGACTTTCTGAGTGCAGGGAGAACTTGGTCGCGGTGAGCATCACTACACCAAAGCTTTGAGGTGATAAAGAGCTCCTCACGAGATTTAATAAACCCTAGCCGTATAGCTTCGGCTATAGCTTCCCCGAGAGGCTGCTCCGACCTGTAGAGAGCCGCAGCGTCGAAGTGCCGGTAACCAACTTCTATAGCATAAAGGATAGATTCTTTCATGGCTTTGGAAGGTTCGAAAGGATAAACAGCTGTTCCGAACCCAACAAGAGGAATGGTTTTATCAGTTGAGGTCGAGGAGATGGGCATCTCTGGTATGCTTTTCATTTTGGCTTTAGTTTGAGGTAGATGGAGAGAGATGGGAAAAGGTTGCTCTATTGATTTGTTTCAATTAACGATTAATGGTTGCAACTACTGAACTTCTTCAGGGTTTATATTGACATATTATTCATGATTAAGACCCTGTTTCGTTACGGATCTGGGGAGCTGACAAAGTAGTGATGCTGTTAAATTAGAATTTACCGGTCAGATGTATTTATTTTTTTTAATTAAAAAAATATAAATATATTTGGAATTTAATAATCTTTTTTTATAATGTCACCGAGTTAATATATACTCTCTTTTTTACCTTATTTTTTTTTATTAATTCTTTTTTTCAACTTTTTCTATTAAGTGTGCGTTTGTGGCAGTAAAAAATAATAAAAAATGATAGAAGAAACGTAATTTAAAAAATTTTTATGTGTTTAGTGTACACATTTTAAATTATATTTCTTTGGAGAGAAAAAATAAAGGGGGATATATATATATATTTTTTCAAAGGGGATATATAATTATTTTTTAAAAGTGACATAACAATAGTAGGAAGAAAAATACAAAATATATATATATATATATATATTTTTTTTTTTTTTGGGCCCGGGGGGGACCAAACGCTCTTGACAAGAAGTCGAGGACGTTTTGATAATATAATATGGAAAGTGCTATTTTACTCAATTTTCAAGTTAAAAAAAAGTGTATAAAAATTATGTGATAATAAAAATTTTATTTTAATAATATTTATTTAAAAATAGTTGACCCATAATACGCTCGCATCACTTTTTGATGCATATTTTTAATTTAAAGAAATTAATCTCGAGTCCTGCAAAATATATATTAACAATATTGTATTTGTTTAATATTAGTTACAGTAATGGACCCCGTGGGGTGCTCATGGAGATAAGGGATTTTTGCCTTGCTTTTTTAAACACCGTCGCCAATACATCTCGGTTTTGAGATCCGAATCTTTCTACCCATCCCTTTCTCGTTGGAAAGAGTTCCAAGTGCATGTGAACGACAAGGGCTCGTGTGTCGCGCATCGAAGCGGTGCCTCCCTGTTATCCGTAGCTCTTAGGCACAGCATAATATATAATTATTAATGTATATGTGAGGCATAAAATTAGTTTGCTCGATCACAAAAGTGATCCGCCGATAATAAATTATATCTTCAAATAGGGAGTATATTCTAGTTAAATTGGGATTAAATAGTTTGTTAGTTACGTTGTATAATTATTTTATGTACTACACTACCACACGACTCCCAAAACTTACATCACCTGACATTTAATGTTAGCCACCCATCTCTACTTTAAGTCACATCAAAATAAAGTGATAATCAAATCAACAGAAAGGTAGACAGACACTCCATCTATAAATACCAAAAATCAAGACAGCGTAAGGGTTCTTCTTTCGGCTCCTTTTTCTCTGATCTTCTTCTTCTCTCTCTCTCTCCGTTTACATGAACTTATTATTTATACGATTTACTGACTTAAGCATCGGAATGTCCTTGGTCGGGAACCAACTCCGACCGCTTTATTTCATTAATTTCTAGCTTACAGGTAATCTCTATGGACAAGGGAGAGAAGGGATCAACGAAAAAGAGGATAAAAATTATTGCCGAACAGTATATGACACAAATAAATTATGCACTAAATATTTTAATTATATTAAAAATAATTTTAACATTATCATTTTTCTTTTCAAAATACTATATTCATCAGAAAGTCAATAAATCACACTTTGTGATCTATCACAAATAAGAATAGCTGGTGTTGCGTAGTATTTGTTTCATTTTTCTTGGTTTGTTTTTAGTAAATGAATTTAAGTTTATTGATAAATTACACTTTGTGATCTATCACAAACTCCAAATTTTAACACCTTAATTAAGCCCGCAATCTTAGACGATTTGTGGGTACCACTACCATGAGCAAACCTCACTCGTAGTACTTCAAGCTCACGGGTCAAGTGCACCGTGCACGGATCAAATCCGATACCACATATAACACCGACATCGGATACTCCAACTGACTAATCAAAGGGGTTGGCGATTGTGTCATCATTATGTTACACGCCAGTCCCCGACTAGAGAAAGGAGAGTCGGGACCAACTAGAGAATTAATGGAGAGTTGGAACCTTCTCAACTATGCCAATCTTGTAGTTAGGAGATTCTAGGAATTTTTTTTTCTTTTTTTCCCCATAACGAACCCTTAATTATTTAGCTATGGAACAGTCACGACTTTGATTGAAATTTTGAAAATCGTTGAAAAATATTTAAAATTTTTAAAAATTATTCATCTTACTGTACAAATTACGATTCCATAACTTTTATCAAAATTTATTATTTTTTATCATTCCAGTCGTCTACTGAATTATTTAATTTGCACTTTCAATATATCTTAAACATATGGCTCCTACCGATAAAAGTTATTATAGTAAAATTCTCACTAGATTCTATGATAGGCCATATATAATTTGGTTTTGTGTGGTCATTAATTAAACAACTAGCAGCTGGTAAAGGACAAATTATTTATATCCCTAATTTTCCCTACAACGGAGATAAAGAGAAGTTAGCCAATTCTTTAAAAATGTAAAGCGTAGTTAGCACCTCTAAATTTTTAATCAAATTCTGTTTTGACACCTAACTTTTTAATTGAAATAATTGAATAGTTAATTTTTAATTTTTTTCTTATGTAAATATTTATCTTATCAGAAAGTTAACATTATAAAACATTAAAATTTGAATTATTACAATTGAAACGTTAGACTTTAAAATAAAATTTGTTTAGAAGTTTAGAGGTGTCAGTTATGGTTATTTAATCTAAAAAATGTCAAAAGATTTAAAATCTTGAAATCGTACACTATTTTTATTTTAAGAGATATACATGTATGATAAAATATATTAAAACACAGCGAGCACTTGGGGTCAGTTTGACGCATTATTTTTTTATATAATTTCTGGTAATTTCAGACCAAATTTTATAAAATATAAATCTTTATAAATTTAATTTTACCAAAAATTGGGAAATTTTTCTAAATTTTGAAACTCTAATGCGTATAGTAACTTTTTATGCGCATGATATATCAACTTTTAGAAAAAAAAATTTAACTTTTATCAAGCACATAAAAAAATTACAAAATGCATAAGTTATTAATAGGTGGTGTTTGATTTGTCAAAAAAAAAAATAAAATAAAATTTTGTATAAAATTGACGTGTAATAAAATTTAATTAAAAAATTAGAAAAAATTGGATGTGCCACAATACACGCATGCATGATTTTCTCACTCTCAATGTCGTCCTTCTAATCCCATTGTTGGCATCTATACGTTTTGTAATAATGTTTTTTTCCCACTGTTGGCATCTACAATGTTCTATCCCATTGTTGTCATCTATACTGTTTTATCCCCTTATTTTATCTATAATATTTTACCCATAATATTGTTTTATCCCATTGTTAGTATCTATCATGTGCACGCCATGGATGGATGCCATTTTTTTTTCTTTATTTCCAAGAGTAAATATATTACTATTCCGCTGTGGATGCGTGCATGCCAGCACACCAATGTCTATCTATTAATTTGACTGGCTACGTACATTTTTGCACTCAGTATTTTCAAAATGAGCAATGCAAAAGATTTGTCACGATAAATTATTATCAGAATTATGTAAACCACTTGTAAGTTATTTTTTCAAATAAGAAAACACTCATTAAAATGTTATTTAATTTAAAAAATAATAATGCTATACAATGAGAAAAATTACTTGAATGATGTGGCATAATTGAAAACTACTTATCATTTTAAATTAAAAAGTTCATTAAAATATTTTTTATTTACCAAATTATTATTATTATTATATTATTCTAATAGCATTTTTTAATATTTTTTTTTGGGTAGAAAGTGCATTTTCTTTAAAAGAAAATATATCAGAAGTGTTTTTTTAGGAAAAGTGAAAGGTTCAACTTGCTAACTAATAGTATTACTAGGCAAGAGCTAGAATGAGTTTGGTCTGTGGATAATATGTTTCCCAAAAAAAAAGAAAAAGAATTCGAATTTTTCCTTTTGCAAGTTCTCTATTTGAAAAACTTAGAAAGAAAGAAAAGGCTGAAAATATTTTCAATTTGAGGTGGTGTTAATTTGTAGGAATGCAGAGAAAATTGAAAATTTTACATTACAGTATAACAATATAATAAATTGCTAGGGGTTGTGAGGGCTTGCTTGCAAAAGTCGAGAGATATACATTTATAAAGAAGTTTGCTGAATGCTGGCTGAATATCACTAAGCATTACAGAGCACACAGCATCACAGCTTAATGTTGATTAGGCAGATCACTAGCTTTGCTAGTAAAAATGGAAATACGGTATTGCATTGAACATCTCCTTGGAAACCTTGTTTGAGTAAGCGTTGCGATCCAAAAATTTGTAAAACTGTTTTAAGTTCGTTTTTTAGTGAATTTTTTGCAACTATATATGTGGCCACATTTTGTACATTTACTAAGTTTAGATTAAAGTTTTCAAAAATTAGGGTTAAGAAAAAAATTAAAAACTTCTCCAAAAGTTTCTTTAAGATTTTTTTTCGTATTCATATTCCTATTTCTTACTTCATTATTAGAATTTAAAATGAAAATTAGATTTTACCGTACTCACGGATGTAAGCATAATACCAAATCATGTAAATTTTGAATTTTTTATTGTAATTATTTTTTTTTCATTTATTTTGCAATTTTGCCCTATATTTTACGGGGAAGTAATATGTAATTCCCCCATAATAAGTTCACCTTCATCATTTTCCTTTTTTAGAGACCACAAGCAAGCAAATTGTAGAGACATTGCCGCGTTAATTATTATTATTCCAAACTGTGATTATGGGTGTATTTAGAATTATATAAAATTGTTTAAAATTGAAAAAATTAGTGTCTTGTATTTTATGTAATGAGTAAAAAATTTAAATTTTACAGTCTTATAATTCATATTTATAAAAATTTGTAAAATTTTATATCTTTTTTTTTATAGCTCCAAATGTTGCTTATATATATATATATATTTGCAGTATGGTCGCTACTCTTAACACTGTACAAGTAATGCAATTGACAAGGCTACCTGTAACACACAATTTTTAATAATTTTCGGTATGTTTTGTTAAAAATTATTAGTTGTAATTTTTAGTGTATTTGATAAAATAAGTGACAAGTTTTAGTAATTTTTTATAACTTTAGATGTTTGATAAAATTTTTCATAATTTTTGGCATTGTTTTAATAATTTTTAACAACTTTTTGTAATAATTTTTAATAATTTTTGATATCTTTTAAGTTAAAAAATTATTATAACATAAAAAAAATAAATTTTAATAATTTATCAAACACTTAAAAATAAAAATTAATTATTCTTTACTAAAAAATTTACTATCAAACGTCCCCAAATGTACATATGACTGTTATCGAAAAGTCACTAGCACGTGCCGTCTCATTGTTTTCTTCCAGGGGGCCAAGCTCACTTTCAGATACCTGATATTCTCAAGGTGTGTATACGTGGTTGTCGTGGTGTGTATATGTATATATATATATATTCCTGTGTGCGTGGGAACCACTTAGGCAAAGGGTATGGAAGTTTGTGCATCTTCTCGATTAAAAATAGGCATTATGGCATCTGGCCTGAGTGACTGTTTGGAATTATATAAAAATGTGTAAAAAGAATGTTTGGAGTGAAAAAATAAAAAAATTAAAAGGTGAGGTTGTTGTGATATAAAAATAATAGATGGTAAAATTTAATTGAAATGATTTAAAAATTTTTAAAGTTTTTTGATTTTTTTGGGTTCTAAACAAACCCATAAGTATAAAAATTAATGTTTCGTGTTTCGTACAGTAAATAAAAAATTTAAATTTTATAACCTTATAATTTATCTTCATAGAGTTTTATATTTTTTTTATTAACCCCAAACAAGGCCTAAACAAAAGGAAAGAAAAGCGTGGCAAAGAAAAAGAATCTAAATTAAGGAATAAGGAAGCAATTTGACTCCGCAATTGTCCATTCTGTTTAATTTAATTTAACTGATGTTAAATATATTTTATTAAATTATTTTTAATAAATATCATAATTAAATTATTCAAATTATTATGAAATATATTTTATTCAATTATTTTATTAAATAATATAACTAAATTATAATTAATATATTTTATATTTATTCGATTAAATGATATATTATTATATTTTATTCAATTATTTTTAATAAATAATATATTTAAATTAAATTAATATGAAACATATTTTTTTTATTTAATTCATTTTTAAAAATTAATAAAATTAAATATTTTTTGAAAATAAAAAATTAATAATTTTTAACAAAATTATATTTCCAAGCGTAGTTTCAATTTTTATTCAAAAAAAAAAAAAAACAGAAAACAAGAAATAGAAAACATAAACAGATAAATATAAATAGAATAATAACATTGTTACCAAACGGTCCTAAATATGTTTGTTTATTTTTATCTATACGTACTTTTATTAATTTTAAGATTTTTCATTTTTTTAAATCATAAAGATTATATCTAAAAAGTAATAAATAAAAAAAATCAGTTTTAATAAAAAAATCATGCAAGATAAATTTCGAGATCTGGGGGATCTTGTCCTTGAATGAGATATTGGAGATATGTTCTTGGGTATGTTTTCAAGGTGAATCGTTTGTTTTCACCTTGTCCTCCAAATTTTGGAGTTGGGGAGAAACTCGCAGTTATTATTTATGGGTGCGTACTGGGTGAAACTCGCTCCGTGACCCTAACCGGCAAAGAACCATGAGGAGGTAAATCAGTCTAGGTAAACCCTGGCTGACCGGCTCAACCGAGAAAACTGTTAGATAGCACTCCACAACTAGAGGAAGGACTGCCCCAAAAAGAGTCGAACCCGAGACCTATTGGTCCCAGGCCCTTCAGCCCGCCATCCGAACCAACTCGACTACCCATTTCGGAGCCCTTGTCCTCCAAATTTGCATGTGCTTTTGATTGAGCTATTATTATTATTATTATTATTATTATTATTATTATTATTATTATTACTAAGCATTTGTTAACGAGTTTCTAGGACACTCAATAGAATACAATAAGGAATTTTTGGTTGAAAAAAAAGTTAGCCAAAAAGTACAATAAAAGTACAAAAGTTTGATGTAAATGTGATATGTGACAAAATTTAATTAGAAGGAAGTACTTTGTAACTTTTGGTAAGTTTTAGTATTTGGTTGGAGGCCAAACAGCCCATAAGAATATATCATTTATTTATTTTTATTTTAATTCAAACAAATTAAAAGTTTATCCATTGTAGAAAGAGTGTATTATCTATATTAATTGATAAGCAATATTTTATTATGATGACTTAATTAAGAGAGTACGATACATCGGTATAAAAGATTGAGTTGGATCTATGAAGTTTGTTGTATTACTTTTAAGATAAAATTATGAAATTACCTATATAAATAGACTTCTACTTTTATCTTTTATCGTACTTCATCTTGATCTCTAAGAAAAAAAATATTTTGTATAAAATATTTTGCATTCTCTTTACATCCAAATTATATTTTATTTAACAAATAATATTTACACAATATGTAATTGCGCATTTATCTTAGTTTATTTTTCATATATATATATTTTTTACTTGTAAAGTAAGAATTTAATTTGTTTGGATGATTTTACTTTAAAAAAATGATGATTAATATTTTAATTTGAATAAAAAAAGATAATTTATTAATTAAAATAGATAAATCTCTCCTTTTTTTAATTATATAATTGTTAGGTCTTTATTTTTATTGATTTTTAATGAGTATGTAGCATTTGTTAGCAGCACCTTTTAGAATTTGGCTTGTGGAGAGTCTCATGTGAAAATCTGATTTGGAAAAAAATAATAATAATAATAATAATAAATTAAGAAGTTGGGGGTATGCTTTATTCGCAGACATCCCAAATATTAAATATGATAATTTTTAAAGGTGCATTACTCCACCGGTCAAGTCGTCAAATTTGAATTAAGCCGGCTCTTTTGATTTGTTTTTTTCTTTTTTAATATTCACGGTATTTGGGTAAATTTATTTTTTTTAATACTCAGAGTATTTGAGTTAGTTTATTCCCATCATCTAATCTCTAAAGTCCTGAATAGACTCAACAAACCAATGACAACTAGAAAATAAATTTAAAATTTTACCAATTAAGCAACAGCTCAAAATTGGCTTTTTTGATTTGGTTTAATTTGGTTTAATTTAATTTATTGAATTACCGATTCAACCATAGCTTGAAAAAATAAAAAATTTAGGACTCATTTGATAAAACTATTATTATTATTATCATCATTATCATCATCTTCTGTTTAGGTGCCATTTAATATACTTATTTTGAACTATTTTTAATTTTATGTTTTTTGAAAATAAAGAAAATAATTTAAAATAAATTTACTCACCTGTATTTTCAAAATATATTTTAAAAATAAAAAATAAATTTGCACATGAAATCCCAAAACGAGGAAACTGATCCGACTAGTGTAGATAACTTGTGTGTTTATTTCTTCCAATAAAAACACTCACTAAAATATATTTTTAATTTCAAATGTTTTATTATCACATAATTTTGCCAACTATTTCTTATAAATTGTTCGAACATACAAGCATTTTCCTTTAAAAATTAAGCCTAATATTTTAACCAGATCAGTGTTTTTTAAAATTCTTTTTTTTTTTTTTTGGGACCTAAATGTCATTTACACGTTATTCTCATTCAGTTTCTTTATTAAAAAAATGTTAAATATATTTATTTTTAATAAAATTTGGACTGGCTCCGATTGTTTTTAACAACAAACAATCAAGCCCGGGCCGTAAAAGGCACGGGGCCTATTCTCTTTGATCAATCCCGCCCATGAAAAATGTAGATATATGTATGTGCACGTCCAAATCCATAAAAATTCTAGGTCTGCCAACTGGGGTCGGCAGGTAATCTACTCCTACACTAATTCATTATCTATTCATGCTGTCTTTCTCTGGTCAACAATTCACAGCCGTCTAGATGGTCTAAACTGACTGCTAATGTCAGTTTTCCAACTTTAAAAAAAAAAAAAAATCAAGTAGTCAAACCTTTCGCCTTAATTAAACAAATCACTCACTTTCCTACAGTTAAATACGAACATTTATTAAATAAAATTATAATTTCGTTACATTAATGTAAATATAATATATTAAAGAGTGTCTTAGTCAAGTTTTACGTGAAATTTTCGTCATATAAAGATCAACGTGCATCGTATTTATGTTAGTATAATGCATCATACAATTGTATAATTCGCATAATTACTATAATAATACTGTGTCGACCTCGTTTGAATAATGTTTTGTTTTATTCACATTTGAAAAATATTTAAAATGGTAATTTGTGTGATGACAAAAGCAGACGATTTAGGCACCGTTTGGCATATAAAAAAAATTCTAAAAACTTCTATCACATCAACTTTTTTATTTCATTGCACGCATTACGAACTCACAACTTTTCTCGTTTTATCTCATTTTTCTCACTTTTTATCACTCCAAACACACACTTATTTGGAATAAAAAAAATTGATTCATTTCGTCTGTATGTAAATTTTTGTAATTTTAAGTTTTTTTTATTACATTTTTTTAAGAAATAAAAATAACATATTAAAAAATTATTAATTAAACAAAACAAATCACATTTTAATTATATATATATATATATATATAATATGAGAGAACAAAAATTGGCCAAAGTAAATTATTTTATTTTAGAAATGCAAAATGCATCAACCTATATATGTCTTTGTTGGTTTATTTTGTTGGACTTTTTGGTTAATTTAACTTCGTTTTTCTTTTTTTTTTTTTAATTTACATTTCTGTTAAAACCAAAAATTAAAATTTATATTATACTAAAATAAATTAATATTAATATATTTTTATTTTTACTAAATTTATATTAATATATTAAAACAAATGTAAAATGCAACCTAAGTCTTTGTAAAAGATAGAATAATTTCTATTACAATCTCATCTTGTTTTGTAGATGTGAGCAAAATTCAATCGAATCGGATAAGTTTGGTTTGTTCAGTTTGATTTTTTTTTTATTAATTTGGTTCATTTTTTTCTACTTACATTTTATTCAAAATCAAAAAAATTAAATTTATTCTATAATATGACTTCTATTAAATATAGTTTTATTAATTTTTTTTATAAATATATTAACTTAATGTTTACAAGTTTATAAATTGAATATTTGAACCCAAATATGCAAAGTTTAAACCCGTCAACCCATTCGCAGCGCGTAAGTAAATCGGTTAAACAAATTTAGCGGGTCAGGCCCTTTCAAGAATCAAGGTAGTTAAGAACCTTAACCCAATTGGGGCACTTTGGTGCTATAATAAGAATTATTTAAAAAAATAATATAAAAAATACTAATTAAAAAGGGTTATTTCAGTAGGCTGAAATCAGTTTAAAAATTGGGGTAAATTTTGGGGTATCTCCAGTAGTTTTTTTTTTTTTTTTTCTAAAAAAGTTATTGAAAAAATACTTCTCTTTTTTTTATAATTTCCTTATTTAATTGGCTTTCTAATTTTTTTTTCAACAGTCCAACTGTATTAAAATATCTATTTTTAAATTATGCTTTATTATTTTTATTTTTAAAAAGTTGTATTTCTAGTGACTTTATTTAGATGAAAAATGAAATTTTTGTTAAAATAATGGTTAAGGGAGCTACAATAATTCTTAAATATATGGATTCATTTTGATTGATACCAACATAGATAAGAAGCCAAGAAAATAATAATTTCCTAAGCCTCTCCTATTGTAAAGGAATTTTTAGGATGAAAAAGTTACTAAAAATACTCTGATCTATTATATACACGCATTAAATTTTCATTATTTATTCTATATTTGCATCCAATTTTATCATCTAAATCACATACCATTCTTAAAGTTCATAATGCACTGTTTGAATCGATGAAAGCTCCGTTTGGTTTGTAAACAAACTCAAAAAAATTCTATAAATTTCTGTTAACTTTATATCATATCAACTTTTTTCTTTCACTGCACATATTACGAACTCTCAATTTATTTCAATTTATCTCACTTTATCTTACTCCAAACTCACCCGAAATTGGTTAAATTTGATTGCATTTTGTCTAATTAGAACTAATTTTAATGTTTAGAATCAAATAAGATTGTAATTTTTTTTAATTACACTTTGGCATTTATTAACAGATACCTGAGACACGAATTAAGGATCAATAAAAGCATATTACAGGGGCTACTGCAGAAGTTATAGTGGAAAAATAAAGAGGTTGGATTTGTTTACACTTTAATAACATGTAACCTTTGACATTTTACATTAATTGTCCTCCAATCAATTTTTTTTTAAATTTTATTTTTATTTTAAAAATAATTTTCATTAAATTAAATTGAAATCATTAGATTAAATATAAACAAATTTCAGCCATTCACTTTCCACTGCAACTCTATGTAATTCAATAAAAATATGCCATATAATAATATTTTACATTTTTTCATGCACAGTTACATAAGTGTGAGATATTATTGCGTGATATATATTTATTAACCCTTAATGAAACTCCGTATATCCATTAATACAACCCTTTTATTATTTTAATTTAGATGCCCTTTTATTATTTTAATTAAAATTTTTATTTTTAATGACATAGAAATTTAAAAATTTAAGAGTCAGGTGAATGGGTATCCTGCGATAAAATTGAAAATAAAAATTTTAATTAAAATAATAAGATAAAAATTCACTTTCTTATTTAGCCATTTAACTAAGTGAGTAAATTTATTTTTATATTTTATATTATTTTATTTTCTCTTTTATACTAGTAAGATTAAATTTAATATTTTTTAAATTAATTCAATTCTTAATTCAAATATGAATTTCGAATATAAAATTTTAGTTATCAAATTGAATAAAATTAATTCTTTAATTTAAAATTATAAATCAATACTTAAAAATGATATATTTTCAAGGGTAGTCCAATTCAATGTTGGCTTAAATTGTATTCATCACCTGACAAATCAGCGCGCGCGCACACATATATATATATATATATATTACACACCATAAATTACCCTAGCCGCCCAAATTGAATTCATTTATGCATGATATGATAATAGCAAGTCAATGGCCAGTGGCATCTGCGATAGATGTGTGCCTGCGTGTCGATGGGCTGAGAATGAAAAAACAAGAGTAGGATAAAATAAAATAAAATAAAATAAAATAAAATAAATTATAAATTTGTAATTAATTTAATAAAATAAAAAAATAATTTTTAAAATTTTAATATTTTTAATATTTATTATTATTTTTTAAATTTTTTATTACTTTAAACAGAACTCATATATAATTTCAAGCTTTTGGATTTTAAAAGCAGCTAAAGAGTGGATTAGGCCCTCTCAAGAATCAAGGTGGTTAAGGATCAAAACCCATTTGGGGCACTTTGGTGTTATAATAAGAATTATTTAAAAAAAAAAGATAATATAAAAATACTAATTAAAAAGGGTTATTTCATTAGACTGAAACAAGTTTAAAAATTGGGGTTTCTCCGGTAGTTTTTTTCTAAAAAAATTATTGAAAAAATACTTGTCTTTTTTTATTTAATTGACTCTCTAAAAATTTTTTTAAACGGTCACAACTGTATTAAAATATCTATTTTTAAATTATACTTTACTATTTTTATTTAGATGAAAAATGAAATTTTTGTTAAAATAATGGTTAAGGGAGCTACAATAATTCTTAAAGTTACCAAAAATGCTGTGGTCTATTATATACACGCATTAAATTTTCATTATTTATTCTATATTCGTATCCAATTTTATTATCTGAATCACATACCATTCTTAAAGTTCATAATGCACTGTTTGTATACATGAAATTGATTGAATTTGATTCCATCTTGTTTAATTAGAACCAATTTTTATGTTTCGAATCAAATAATATATAAATTTTTTAATTGTATTTTGGAATTTATTAAGAAGTGCCCAAGGCACCAATTAAGGGCCAATAAAAACAAGTTAGAGGGGGCTATTGCAGGGATTGCAGTGAAAAAATAAAAAGTTAAGATTTATTTACAGTATTTTAATAACATGTGACATTTGACATTTTGCATTTGTTGTGCTCCAAATTTTTTAAACTTTTATTTTTACTTTGAAAATAATTTTAATTAAATTAAATTAAAATCAGTGGATTAAATACAAATAAATCTCAGTAATTTATTTTCCACTACAATTGGGTTATTAACTGCATCTCCTTGGAACCCAATAAAAACATATTATATAATAATATTTTATATTTTTTCATGCACAATTATATAAGTGCGAGATATTATTACATAACATATATTTATTAACTCTTAACAAATGTCTCTGGTACACTCATTAATAGAACCTTTTTATTGTTTTTATTTAGATAACTTTTTATTTTTTTAATTTAAAT
This sequence comes from Vitellaria paradoxa, assembly GCA_019916065.1. Classification (NCBI taxonomy): domain Eukaryota; kingdom Viridiplantae; phylum Streptophyta; class Magnoliopsida; order Ericales; family Sapotaceae; genus Vitellaria; species Vitellaria paradoxa. The sequence continues at coordinate 2,020,878 of CM034237.1, read as the reverse complement.
TTTTATTTTTAATAATGTAGAAATTTAAAAATTTAAGAGTCATGTGATATAGTATTCCGGGATAAAATTCAAAATAAAAATCTAAATTAAAATAGTAAAATTAGATAAAAATTCACTTTCTTATTTAGCCATTTAATTAAATGGGTAAATTTATCTTTATATTTTATATTATTTTATTTCATCTTTTATACTAGTAAGATTAAATTTAATGTTTTTTTTTTCAAGTTAATCCAATTCTTAATTCAAATATGAATTTCAAATATAAAATTTCAGTTATGAAATTAAATAAAATTAATTCTTTAATACTTTAAAATGATATGCTTTCAAGGGTAGTAAAATTCAATTATGGCTTGTTGTAGTCCTTACCTGACAAATCAGCATTTATATCTGCCATAAACTAGCCTAGCCGCCCAAGTTGAATCCATTTATGCATAATATGGGCCCGTTTGGGAGAAAAAAAAATAAAAAATTTTAAAAATTTTCAAATCTTTCGGATTAAAATTTATTATCTTTCATTTTTACAACACATTAATCTCAAAAATTGAATTTTTTTTTCACTTCCAAACACCCCCGTTATAAAAGCAAGTCAATGGCCGGTGACTTACCGAAAAAAAAAAAATTAATGGCCAGTGGCGTCCGTGATACATGTGTGCGTATTTATATATAATTGCAAGCTTTGAGATTTTAGAAGCAACTAAAGAGTGGAAACAAGAAGGGGAAAAAATAGAATAAAAAATGGGAGCGATTCCAGAGGTAAGTTTGGGGAGTTCCGGCCAGACTATGCCGGCGATCGGAATGGGAACTTCTTCATACCCTCCGGCCGACGTGGAAACTGCAAAGACAGCAATAATTGAAGCCATAAAAGCAGGGTACCGACACTTCGACACGGCCTTCGCCTACCGGTCGGAGCAGCCTCTCGGGGAAGCGATCGTCGAAGCTCTGCGTATGGGCCTCATCAAGTCCCGCGATGAGCTCTTCATCACAACCAAACTATGGTGTAGCTTTGCCGAGCGTGACCAAATCGTTCCTGCAATCAAACTCAGCCTCCAGTAAGTATTTCCACAACCCAATTCTCTTCTATTTGAATAATACATACCTTTTCTTTATTTTTATTTTTTTCTAATTCCTAATTATTTAATTATTTTTATTTTTCTAATTTTGTAACCACGGTCATGGTAGTTGTTTCGCAAGAAGGGGGGGCACTCACATCTCGGTCTATATAACTTCTAGCAAATACCCGTGCAAAGAACCGGGTGCCTATCTTTTAATTTTGTCTTAAAGTTTTTTTTTTTAAGTTTTTTTTTGTTTTTACTAAAATTTATTTTTTTTTAAATTCTTTTTGCCTAAAAATACAAAAATATAATTTAGTCTACAAATAACTCAAATATAAATTTATAATACAAACTTACATAAAAATAATCTATACAGTCTTTAATATACTTATAAAATTTTATTATTTATCACAAATAAATGTTTTAGAAAAAATATTTAACAAAATATTAAAAAAATAAAAGATTGTATTTTCAGGTAAAGTGACCGAAAAAATAACTGAATTGTAAAAAAATAATAATGACCATTGAGTAAATTCAATAGTTAAAAATATCTCAAATTTAAATTTTTTATCCTTTTTTTATCTCAAATATATCAAATTCTGACACAAAGAGTGTAAAAATATATGTGTTTATAATTTTAAATTTTAAGTTTGAAGTACTTTAAAATTGAAATATTCCTATCAAAAAAATTAAAAATTTAATTTAAATGTTTATTGTTTAAAATTAAAATTTTTTAAATTAAATTTTTAAAGAATATTATTTTTAATTTTTAATTTGAGTACATTAAAATTAAAATTTAAATATTATTTTTTTAAAACAAAAAAACTTAGTTAACTTTTATCACATCGACTATTATATTTTATTATATAGATACAAAAAATATTTTTAAAACATTTATAAAAAAATATTTAATAAAATATGAAAAAATAAAAAAATATTTTTTTCTGTAAATTGACTAAAAAGACAATTAAAGTAGATAGAAAAAAATAATCTTGACAATTAAATAAATTTAACAGTTAAAAATATATCAAATTCAGATGCTTTAATTTCTTTATTATATATATGACATAAATAATATAAAAATATATGTATTTAAATTTAATTATTAATTATTATATAATAAATTAATTATTTTTATTTAAAAAAATTCAACTTATCTTTAAAAAAAAAAACTCTCCCAACCCTTTCACTCACTCTCTCTCTCTCTCTCTCTCTCTCTCTCGTTTTCTCTGTGCCCCTCCCGCTTGCTCTCTCTTCCTCTCACCCCTAACCTCCCTTTTTTCTCTCTCCCAACAAACCCACCCTCCCGCCCCCGTCTTTCTCTCTCTGTCCCTAGCAAACCCACTCTCCCCTACCACGCGCACACGTGTCCCATCAAAGGGATGTATATCATATTAAATACATCTCGGTATCTATAACTATGTATATCATATTAGATATATAAAAAATAAAGTTTGTAACATATAAAATTTAACTTGCGTTATGATTGTGACATGTGTCATTTAATTATATTTATTTTAAAAAATTATTTATATACTAATTTTAAACATGATTTTCTTAATTTATAATTGTAATTATCTTAATTTATATATAGTTATATAATCTAAATTATAATATATAACTGACCAAAGTAAAATGTCGAGTGGTGTACTTAAAAATATTAAAGAAGTTTGTCAAATATAATCGTGGGTGGACCTATGTAGAGCCATGTAGAGGAAGGGGGAGGGGGAAATAATCCGTTAATTTTGGATGCAAAATTACTAAAATATTCTTAATATTTTAGTTTTATTTAATGAATTAAATTAATTAAAAATGAAATATTTTAACCTTATTAAAAAATTGAAATTAACTTAAAATTTTTGACATAAAGGAATTTACAAGAATAAAGTTCAAGTATTTTTTGTAAAATAATGTGCATTCTATCTCGGCACTATTGAACACTTTTGCGCATAATATTAGTAAATATAATATATAATATAATAAATTTTACAAATAACAAAACTTAATAATAATTATATTTTTTTTGTCACAAGGGACATTCCTATTAAGCCTTAAATACTGTTAAAAAGGTCAGTTGAACTATGAAACTATGAAAAATTTTTTTATTGGTTTAATATTTAAACCGGATGTAACTTAACTTGATGTAACTTCTTGTCCTTATTTGATGTCTTTTTAGTGAAAATCCTGAATTCGTCCCTGAATATAACAGATTTAGCTCTTATTAACTTTATAAGACTACCTTTACACCAATGTTTTGCATTTACGATGCTTGTGCCTCCTGATTTTGAATTAATCGAAAATGAATAATCTTGCCTTTTCACTTGAAGGCTCACCATTTTTTAATAATTCATTTTACTCTAAAGTGTTGCAATATAAAAGTAGTTTTTTATTGTTCAGTATTAGTGGTTGTCTATAATAAATGATTATATATAACAACATTTACCTTAAATAAAACTAATTCATTAAGTTGCTCTTTAATTACAGCATTGTTACTATCAATTAAGTTCTTCGATAGAACACTAGGACTTATGCAGTGGAATAGTATGTCCCTTTTGAAGTTGCTTTTTGGGTTGTGTTGATCAGGAACCTTAGGATGGACTATGTTGACATGTATCTAATACATGTGCCATTGAGATTGACACAACATGTAGATCGAACCCCAGTTCCAAAGGAGTACATAGTGCCCTTGGATATCAAGTCAGTGTGGGAAGGCATGGAGGAGTGTCAAATGCTTGGCCTCACCAAAGGCATTGGTGTCAGCAATTTCTGTTGCAAGAAGCTTGAATATCTCCTCTCCATTGCCAAAATCCCTCCAGCAGTCAATCAAGTAAGTGAACATCAAAAAACTTTGTCGAATTCTCTAAATACATATAGAGGAAGTCTAGTTGTCCTCATCTATGTGGAGCCCACACAGATGAACAGTTGCATCACCCCTCTGTGTAGATAAGACTTTCACAATACATATGTATTTATACACATTAGACGAGAAATTGTTTGATGAGTGGTTGGTTTTTTGTTTTGCTGTGAAAATGAAGGTTGAGTTGAACCCAGTTTGGCAGCAAAAGCAGCTCAGGGAGTTCTGCAAGGCAAAGGGTATTCACATCACTGCATACTCACCTTTGGGTGCAAATGGGACTAAGTGGGGAGATAATAGAGTTGTGGAGTGTAATGTGCTGGAGGAGATTGCCAAGGCTAGAGGGAAAACCACTGCCCAGGTACTTACTTTGAAATTCACCTTTTAGTTTCTTTAACTCATTTGTGTGTGAATATATATGTACACATAATCTATTCAATTAATTGATTGATAGGGTGGGTTGTGGAATATATATATATATATATATATGATCAGCATTGAGATTTCCTGTTGGTGTTTTCTTTTTTAGTGGCCCTAGTTTTGACTTGAGACTTTTTCAAAATGTTATTACTCTGACATTTCATACACTACAATAAAATTTTTAATTTTTATGTCATTTTTGTAGATGTTAATAATTATAACCAAATTTCTATTAACCTGGGAACTTTTATTGGGGTTTCTGAATCCAATGTCCAATCAAAAATAAGTTTGGTACAAGAGAATGAAGTATAGTCATTCCTCCACTTTCGTTGTATTCCATTCTCTTAAAAAAAAATAATATTTCAAACAAACATACAAAACAAGGTAATAAAAAAATTGTGGAAATGACACTACCTTTGTATTCTATTCACTTGTACCAAATTGGACAGAAGATCTCTTACGTCCTCTTTGAACTGTTTGGTTTGTAACGAGTATTAATGGGTGCTCAATAAGTTCAGAATATATATATTGGAAAATGCATCTCTGTCAATATTTTTTGTCATTATTAGAATGATGTATTAATGATAATTGTGTAATAAAATATTTTCTTAATAGATAATTATTTCTAAAATGATAAATTTTTAAAGTTTTTATATCATTTTGATGATTTTTTCCGACAATATATATATATAGAGAGAGAGAGAGAGAGAACAAAAGCAGTTGGATGTTTGACATAGAATTGGATGCAACGCAGGTGGCTCTGAGATGGGTGCTTGAGCAAGGGGTGAGTTTGGTAACAAAGAGCTACAACAAGCAGAGGATGAGGGAAAACCTTGAGATTTGTGATTGGTCGTTGACGGAGGAAGAATCGGCCAAGATCGCCCTGCTTCCGCAGCGCAAAGGTGTCACGTTTGCTTCTATTTTGGGACCCCACGATTTGGTGTTGGAGGTCGACGCCGAGATTTAAATTCTATGTTTAATGGGGTGTTTGGCTGCAAAAAAAAAAAAAAAAAAAACTCTATTTTTAATCAACTTTTTTCCACTTCCTCCCATAAAAGCTTATCACATGTCACTTTTGTACCGACTGTTTGTAAAGGCCAGCCATCCAAATACTCCCCAATAAAATCTTTTCTATCTGAACTTTTTATTAAAAACATGATGCAGAAATGATATTATTATAATAAAAATATATTATGATTAATTATTTGTTTTGAAATAGTAAATTTATAATTATATCGCAATATTTGTAATCCATCTTTTAATCACTCGAAAACTGAGTAATTGTAATTTTAAATTTTTAAAACTTAGTCCGTTCATTTATCCTATGTTTGTAACATGTATTTGTAGAGGGAAAGAAAAAATAAAAAAAAAATGGTAGGGTTATAAAATTAAAATGTCAAATTAAAATATATAAAAAAGGGTTATTTCAGCAATCTAAGTGTAAATTGGAAAGATCAAAATTCGGGGGTATTTTTTTTACTTAATTTACTCTCCAGAAATTTCTTTAAACAATCTCCTACTGTATGAAAATATTTATTTTTAAACTATTCTTTATTATTTTTATTTTTAAAAAGTTTTATTTTTAGTGGCTTTATTTAAATAAAAAATGAAAATTTTGTTAAAGTAATGGTTAAGGGAGCTACATAATTCTTAAATATATGGATTCATTTTGGCTGATTCCAACTTAGAGAAGAAGCTAAAAAAGGATTTTTTTAGAATAGAAAAGTTGCTAAAAATACCTTGATCTATTTTACACTTGCGTTAAATTTTCAATATTTATTCCATATTCGCGTCCAATTTTATTATCTAAATCACATACCACTCTTAAAGTTCATAATGCTCCGTTTAGAATGGTGGAATTAATTAAATTTGATTTTATCTGATTTATAAGTAAGTGGATTTCATGTAAAAATCTATGAGTTTATTTACCTCTATTAAAATCATATGTCACAACTTAATGGTTTTATATATGCACAAAAAAAAAGTAAAATTAAAGTCATCCAGCAATATGAGACAAAAAAAAAATTAAACTTTATAAATGAAAAGAGAGAGAGAAAAAAAAAAGGGGAGTGAACGGAGGAAGAGAGTGTCGCGTAAAATTGGAATGAAAGAGAATAGGAAAGAGAAAAACTTTAAATTTAAAATTAGAATCTAAAAAAAAAAAATTACTCCCAATGCTAATTTTATTCAAAGATTTATAAAAATAGGAAAGGTGGAATAATAGATGTGGAGAGCACTCCCACAAGATTCAATAATTATTTTTTATTGGTTTTACAAAAACAACTCAAATTAAAAATATTATTATTAATTTTAAATTGTGTTTTAAAAAATAAAACAAATATAGTTAATGTAATTAATTAAAATTTAGAAAAATAAATCCTCTTAGGCCTAATTAATATTTAAGGCTTCTCAGAGCTAGTTCAAGTGACTAGTGGGCACACTCTTCACAAAGATCACACAAATTTTATTTTTAACTCAATCGAGATATACATCTTCTTGGTTTACCTATCAGCTACGTGTGAGGAGCAGTGTACATCTATTAAATTTAAGGCTGCATGGCTTCTTAAGAGCTGTAATAAACCAGTGAAATTTCGGGTTACCAAATATATATATATATATATATATATTTAGAAATTCTTTTGTATTTTCTAAATTTTAAAAATATTAAAAATTTTTATTATAAGAGAAATATCCTAATTATTTTTAAGCACTTTTTATTTATATTTTTAATATAATTCATAATGTATTTGAAATATAAAAATTTTATAACTATATTGAATTTATATGCCTTATAAAAAACTCATGAGTTTATTCACACTTATTTAAAATTATAAATCACAACTGTAATAGTTTTATAAATGCAAAAATAAATAAATAAATAAATTTGTAGTTATCTAATAATGTGAGAAAAAAATAAATGAATAAGCTTTGTGAATGAAAGGAGAAAAATAAAGAGGAGGGAATAAAGGAGAAGAGTGACATATAGAATTAGAATGAAGAAAAAAAGGAGAGAAAAAAACTTTAAATTTAAATTAGATTTTAGAAAAAAATTATTTCCAAGACTAATTTTACTCAAATATATGTTAAAATAGGAGGTAGAATAATAAATATAGAGAGAGCTCACATAAGATTCGATAATATTTTTTTATTAGTTTTACAAAAATAATTCAAATTAAAAATATTATTATTAATCATACATTATATTTTAAAAAATAAAAAATATAGTCAATTTGATCAATTTAAATTTAAAATTAGAATTTAAAAAAATAACTACTCTTAAGCCTAATTAATACTTAGGTTTTCTTTGTATTTTTTAAATTTTAAAAATAATAAGAGTTGTTAGAGTGGGGATATTTGCACTCTTTCAAAAACTTCTCCCACTTCAATTTTTTCTCTACAAAATTATAAAACCAACCTTGTAATTAATAAAGGACATTTAATGTAATACACTTCAAATATCATATTGTAACGACCCGTATTCATATAGTACAATATTATGCGCTTTAGGCTTGGTAAGCTACTTCCCAGGAGGTTACCCATCCTAGTACTGCTCTCATTGGAGTACGCTTAACCCTGGAGTTCCCACTGAACTCAGTGCCCTCACGGCTTTAAAACACGTTGTTCTATATTGATATCGAATATTACATATATGCCATTTCCTTCCACGACTCAGGCGATGTGGGATGTGAGGCATTGCTTCTCTACTTCACCTCCCGCAAGCAGAGTCCCTCACGGGCAGGTCCCTCACAATCCTCCCCCTTACAGGGCACGTGTCCCCGCGTGGCCTCCTGCTTCACTCTCCCGCAGGCAGAGTCCCTCACAGGTAGATCCCCCATATGTGGGGCCCACGCGTGATCCCACACTTCTGGCTGGGTATTGGCTTTGATACCATTTGTAATAACCCGCATCCATATAGTACAATATATTATGAGGGACTGTGAGGGACCTACCCGTGAGGGACTCTGCCTGCGGGAGAGTGAAGCGGGGGGTGAAACAGAGAAGTAATGCCTCCCATCCTACATCGCCTGGGTAGTGAAAGGGAGTAGCATATATGTAATATTCGATATCCATATAAGAACAACGCGTTTTAAAACCGTGAGGGCGCTGGGTTCAGTGGGAACTCCAGGGTTAAGCGTGCTCCAGTGGGAGCAGTACTAGGATGAGTAACCTCCTGGGAAGTAGCTTACTAAACCCAAAGCGGACAATATTGTACTATATGGATGCGGGTTGTTACAAATGGTATCAGAGCCAATACCCAGCCGAAAATGTGGGATCACGCGTGAGCCTCACGTGTAGGGGACCTACCTGTGAGGGACTCTGCTTGCGGGAGAGTGAAATAGGAGGCCACGCGGGGACGCGTGCCCTGTAAGGGGAGAGGATTGTGAGGGACCTACCCGTGAGGGACTTTGCCTGCGGGAGAGTGAAATAGGAGGCCACGCGGGGACGCATGCCCTGTAAGGGAGGAGGATTGTGAGGGACCTGCCCGTGAGGGACTTTGCCTGCGGGTGGGGGGTGAAGCAGAGAAGCAATGCCTCCCATCCCACATCACCTGGGTAGTGAAAGGGAGTAGCATATATGTAATATTCGATATCCATATAAGAACAACGTGTTTTAAAGCCGTGAGGGCACTGGGTTCAGTGGGAACTCCAGGGTTAAGCTGGGTTCAGTGGGAACTCCAGGGTTAAGCGTGCTCCAATGGGAGCAGTACTAGGATGGGTGACCTCTTGGGAAGTAGCTTACCAAGCCCAAAGCAGATAATATTGTACATAGCTTATCAAGCCCAAAGCGGATAATATTGTACTATGTAGATGCGGGTTGTTACAATAATTATCCTCCATTTTCATTTATTATCATAAAACTAACATCCTCTACTTTTCACTTTTCTGCAATTACATCTCTCATAGTCTTATATATAATCACTATGGAAGATGATTTTGTTGAAGTGGAGTTTTCTAATGTAATTACTTTTTTTTCACAAGCAATATGCAGCAATTTTCATATTATTATGAATTATTGTATCCCTCAAATAGTAGAGCAACTATTAACTTCTTCTAATTTTCTCTTTTATGTTATTGATTTCTTAGTAAAGTAATATGGAACAAATTGTACATAATGTTTCTTTATTTTTAAAATTTTTATTGGTGTAAGCGTTATTACATTATTAGGAATTTTTTTCACTATAAAGATTTTTTTACAATTCTTATTTGTATGTTTTTTTTTTTTTTTTGCTTGCTAATTTATAAAGGGTTTTTTATTAAAATTGTTGAATTATTTTGAATAGTACTACCATATATTTTTATTTAATGGTGGGTGGCTTTGAGTATAAATGTTAGAATTTGAACTTTAATTTGATTTACTCTTATTTTAGTTATTTTCATTTGTGTTTGAATTAACAATTGACAATTATGATGCCTTACTTTATATCAAATAAAAAATAATAATTGTTTTTTTTTTTTGATTTGTGATAAAATTAATTTAAAAGAAATATTTACAAAGCTAACTTAAAAAAATTATTAAAAAACTCTCTCACACAACTTTATGAAATTATAATTAATAATAGATTTTTAATTTAACATGCCAATTAATAAAAAAATAGAAGATTTTATAAAAAAAAAATAAAAAGTAGAGGATGTTAGCTTTGTAATAATAAGTAGAAAGTATGGGTAGTTATGATATTAAATTTGTTTTGCATTAATAGTCCTCCATTAATTACAGTGCTAGTTGTGTAATTTTATAGAGGAAAAAAAGTTGCAAGTAAAGGAAGAAGTTTTTGAAGGAGTGCTAATATACGCACCCAAGTATTTTTATGAAAGAATAACTCAATTATTATTTAATTATTTTTTTACTTTTTAATAAATTCCTAATATAATTAAAGTATGTAAATTTTTTAACTATGTTGAATTTATGATCAAGCGGGCCTCTTGTAGGAACCCATAAGTTCATTACCATCTATTAAAGCACATATGGTTTTATATATACAAAAAATAAAAAATAAAAAAACATGAAATTATAGTCATCTAGTAATGTGGGGAAAAAAAAAAAAAACTTTGGAGGAGAAAAGAAGTGCTTCTAAATATTCAATTCGATAGTTAAAAATATTTTAAATTTAAAATTTTAAACTTTCGTACTATATCAATATATTTATATATATGTGTGTGTGTGTAATAATATTACTTGCTGTTGTGTCATAATCTTTTCCCTATTTAATTGTGTTCTTATCTTCCTTCTCTCTTCATTGTTACTATGATTAATTTTACATTCATGATTAAATATTAATTGTATTTTGTGAAAATTTTTGGTTATTTTCTAATTCAAATTAATTTTATTATTTACAAATTTATTTTCACTTAATTTCGTTCTTATCTTTCTTTTCTTTTTTACAATTACTATGCTTAATAAAGAGTCCTCTGAAAGTCATTTTATTATTATTTAACTTTTTAATATTCATTAACTTTGAGAGTAGAAATAAAAATTTATATGAATTTAAATATACAATAATTATATATCAACAACAAACAAATCCATATTTATGTTATAATTGAACAAATCCAATGATTAAAAATATGTCAAATTTAAAATTTTGAACTTACTTATTATATTGATATATATCTATAAATATATATAATTACATTATTTGCTGTTGCGTCAAGAGCTTATCTCTACGTAATTTTGTACTTGTCTTTCTTCTTCACTTACTATTACTATGATTAATTTTACATTCATGAGTGAATATTAACTATGGTTTGCGGAGATTTGTTGTTATTTTTATCTAAATTAATTGTATTATTTACTGACATGTTAAGAGTTTATCCCTATTTAATTTTGTTTTTATTTTCACTTTTCTCTTACAATTACTATGATTAATTTTTATTCATGATTTAAGTATCCTCTAAAAACTATTTTATTATTATTTAATTTTTTAATATTCATTAACTTCGAGAGTAAAAAATAAATATTTATACCTTACATTAAATCTGAATGTACAATTATTATACATTGATACAAAACAAATCTATGTTTATTACACAACAATTATTTAAATTATAGTTGAATACCAAATGATTTATTTTTGGATGTTCGCATATACTTTTAAATTTTATAAATCTGAGTTTCTGCTCAAATAATAATATTTTTAAAAATATTTCTAATTTAATACTATCTTAAAATTAATTTTTATCTAATATATTTCCTAATACATCATCTTTTATTTTTAGAAAAATATTTAAATTATAAAAAAATATTCAAAAAATTGGAAAGAGTCAAAGTGTGTGTTTTTAAATGAAGTGACCGAAAAGACAAATAAAAGAGAGAAACAAGAAGTAATTCTGACCATTAAATAAATTCAACACTTAAAAAATATCACAAATTTAAATTCTTGAACTTTATTATATAGATACAAAATATAAAGGTTAAATTTACCCCCTGAGTTAAATTGCTAAAAGAGAACTTTTATTCAATTTTATTGTTTTAACTTAGATTTCTATTTTCAATGATGTAGAAATTTAAAAATTTAAGGCGAGTAAAATTAAAAATAAAAATCTAAATTAAAATAATAAAATTAGATAAAAATTTACTTTCTTATTTAGCTATATAATTAAGTGAGTAAATTTACCTTTACATTTTATATTATTTTATTTTATCTTTTATATTGAGAATATCAAATTTAATATTTTTAAATCAATTTAATTTTTAAATTCAAATATAAATTTTGAATATAAGATTTTATTTATCAACTTAAATGAAATCAGTTTTTTAATTTAAAATTAAATCAATACTTAAAAATGACATTCTTTCAAAGGTAGTAATTCAATTTTGGCTTATATTATAATCATTACCTGACAAATCGGCCTACATGGGCTCGTTTGGAGTCACAAAAAAAAAATTAAAAAATTTCAAAAAAAATTTTAAAAGTTTTCAAATCTCTTCAATTACATTTTGTCATCTATCATTTTTACGTCACATCGATCTCATCCATTAGTTTTTTTTTATTTTTTTGGGACTTCAAACGCCCCCACAGGGCTTTGGTATTTCATAAATTACCCTAGCCGCCCAAATTGGATCCATTTATGCACGTACGGTATTTCAAATGAAAAGCAAGCCAACGGCCAGTGGCACATTTACAATATATGTGTGTATATGCAATGCCAATCTCAGGACCAATGAATTTTTGACATTTAAGCATACTATAGAAAGTAGAAATAAAAAGGTGAAAAATAGAATAAGAACTAATGCTAACATTTACGCCCGACTCTTACTCTCCAGGTCTACACCCCCATCAATTTGCATTGGTAGTGTATTTGGTTCAGAAACGCCACTTTTACTTTTTTTTTTTTTATTAATGGTCAAAATGACGTTATTTTTGTACCTGTGATGATTTTAAATGAAATGTATTAATTATTACGAACAGTGACTAGTATAAATTAGTGAGGTGTAAACATAAGCGTAAGAGTTAGGTGTAAACTTAACACTATTGTAGAATAAAAAATGGGAGTGACTCCAGCGGTAAGTTTGGGGAGTTCCGGCCAGACTATGCCCGTGATCGGAATGGGAACTTCTTCATGCCCTCCGGCCGACGTGGAAACTGCAAAGACAGCAATAATTGAAGCCATAAAAGCAGGGTACCGACACTTTGACACGGCCTTCGCCTGCCGGTCGGAGCAGCCTCTCGGGGAAGCGATCGTCGAAGCTCTGCGTCTGGGCCTCATCAAGTCCCGCGCTGAGCCGTTCATCACAACCAGTTAACCAAACTACGGTTGAGCTTTGCCGAGCGTGACAAAATCGTTCCTGCAATCAAACTCAGCCTCCAGTAAGCTAACCTTTCCACAGCCTAATAGGTGAAAAGTGTACATATATGATGGTGTACAGTTATTCTCTAACACAAATCAATAGCATCATGGCATAACAAGCTCGAATATAAACATGAATGCAAGTGTATATGCATGGCCATGCAAGTCTAATTAATCTACAATCTACCCCAACCTAATTCTAGAATGGATGCACTTAGCCAAATGTACGAGTTACCGACTACGTTGTTTACGACTTATTGCAATTAGGAGCAATTAGGCAACAAACTTATAGCAATTATGAGCAATTAGGCAACAATTAACTTCGCTTGCGAAGTCACAACCAAATTGTTACATGAATCATCACATTTACAAAAGCACATGCTAATAATCACAGGCATCTAATCAGTTTTTCTATCATATCTTGTCAGCGGCGGATGGATCTAGGAGCTCACCTGGGTTGTAGTCCGAGTGGGCCACTCAAAAAAATTTTGTGTAATTTTCATTTTTTTTAGAATAAGTCTATTCTAAATTTTTTTTAACCTAATTAAAATTTTGTAATTCAATCTAGCTTATGTTGACTATTTAATTCATATCGAATCATCAAAAAAATAAATTAATACGGAAGCGTACCTGAATCTATTGATGTAATTTTGTGGTTCTTGATCTTCCAAGCCAATACGTAAGTTTCTTTTCTTAATTCTCTCTGACGATGGGATCTCAAATTGATTAGAAAACTCTTACGTATGACCTGGGGACCATAACCTATTTATAATAACTGTAGAAACCCTACTTCTATTCGGCCTATCATAAAATAGAAATATGGACTTAGGTATCTACACATTAAAGGCCCATAAAAAATTGAGATGTTATAAAGCCCAAAACCTTAAAACCTTAACAGACCACTTTAAATGGGCTTAATCTTTATGATAGCCTATAACACACAAATAACATATTTGGCCCACAATTAATTATTTTCCAACAATCTCCCACTTGGACCAGATATGTTAGCTTGTATATTATAAAATTAACCTTATGAGCTCAAAATTTGCTATCATTATCAAACATCTCTATGCAATCTGGTCCATCAATTATATCAATATAGGATTAAAGCGGCTTTCGTTATATGTATCATAACTAAACCCATCAATAGTCACATATATCAATACAATCAACAACATAGATCAAGTATGGATGTGTAGCATGAAAATTACATGTAATGTGATCTAAACATGCCTATTTCCAACTGGTCCTACTTTATTCTTTAGTGAGATCACAAAAAATACATTCAGAGTGCAAATAAACCAAATATCTTATTCTGCAGAAAATAAATCCATAAAATGTGTCTACAACTGAAAAGTATCCAAATACAAACTCCCACTAAATCAACATATCATCAAATGATACAACACCCATATGAGCTACATGCTCATGAAAGACCTTGGCTGGTAAGCCTTTAGTGAGCGGATTCGCATTCATAGAGTTTGTGCCAATATGCTCTATAGACATCTGACCACTCTGAACTCTTTCCTTAACAACTAAGAACTTAATGTCTATGTGTTTAAACTTCGAAGAGCTCCTATTGTTATTAGAATATAGCACAGCTGACTTATTGTCACAGAATAACTTTAATGGTCTTTCAACACTATCCAAAATTCGCAGCCCAGTGACAAAATTCCGCAGCCATATTCCATGATTAGATGCCTCATAACAAGCTATGAACTCTGCTGCCATAGTGGAATAAGTTATGAGTGTCTGCTTGGCACTCCTCCAGGATATAGCTCCTCCAGTCAGTAAGTAGATGTAACCTGATGTGGATCTTCTACTATCTTGGCATCCAGCAAAATCGGAATCAGAAAACCCAATGATCTCCAACTGATCCGATTTCTTATAAGTGAGCATATAATCCTTTGTTCTCTGTAAGTACCTCAAAACTCGTTTGGCTGCTTTCCAATGATCCATCCCAGGATTGCTTAAATATCTGCCTAACATTCCAACAATGAATGCTATGTCTGGACGTGTACAAACTTGAACATACATTAGACTTCCAACAACTGAAGCGTAGGGAATCTTATGCATCTCCTTAACTTCAAGGTCATTTTTAGGGCATTGATTAAGACTAAATTTGTCTCCCTTAGCGACAGAGGTGTCACCTAGTTTACAATCTTGCATGCCAAACCTTTTAAGTATTTTATCGATATAGGCCTTTTGTGATAATCCAAGAATACCCCGAGAGCGATCTCTATGTATCTGAATCCCTAATACAAAAGATGCATCACCAAGATCTTTCATCTCAAAATTCTGTGATAGAAATATCTTGGTTTCATGCAACATGCCTATATAATTTATGGCGAGCAATATGTCATCAACATATAAAACCAGTAAAATATACTTACTCCCACTGAACTTGTGATACACACAATCATCCACAGCATTTATCTCAAAGCCAAATGAGATAATTACTTGGTGAAATTTGTGGTACCACTGACGGGAAGCTTGTTTGAGTCCATAGATGGATTCATTTAATTTACAAACCATATTCTTTGAGTCTCCCGACACAAAGTTTTCTGGTTGCACCATATAGATTGTTTCATTAATGTCACCATTAAGAAACGCCGTCTTAACATCTATCTGATGTAACTTAAGATCAAAATGTGCAACAAATGCCATAATGGTTCTGAAAGAGTCTTTTGTAGAAACCGGAGAGAAAGTCTCTTTGAAGTCGATGCCCTCCTTCTGAGTAAAGCCTTTTGCTACAAGACGAGCCTTATATCTTTCCACATTACCATTCGAATCCTTTTTGGTTTTAAATATCCATTTACAACCAATGGGTTTTGCACCTTCTGGTAATGGGACAAGATCCCAAACTTTATTGTCTTACATAGACTTATCCTCCTCATTCATGGCGTCAATCTACTGTTAAGAGTTAGAACCCTGCATGGCCTGATGAAAGTTGATTGGATCATCTTCCACCATTCCAATATCTTCCTCACGTTCTTGGAGAAATACTACATAATCATCTGGAATAGCACTTCTCCTTTCTCTTGTGGATCTCCTTTGTTCTTGAGGTTGTTGATTTTGTTCTTCTGGAATAATTACCTCATTCTGGATGGGGGGTTGTTCAACATTGTCTTGTTGAGGTTCCTGATTTCCTTCTTGATCAATGACAGGTATAGAAGCCTGCACATTATCATACAGGATAGTAGGAATCGAAACCAATTCCTCCTCAAAGGCAATGTCTCTAACCTTATTTCTCCCCCCAAAATCAACATCCTCAAAAAATGTTGCAGTTCCCGTTTCAAAAATTGACCTAAGTGTGGGATCATAAAATTTGTAGCCCCTTGATCGCTCAGAGTAACCAATAAAGTAACTGCTCACTGTTTTGGAGTCCAATTTATTTTCATGTGACCTATAAGGCCTTGCCTCAGTTGGACATCCCCAAATGTGAAAATGCTTCAAACTAGGCTTTTTACCTGTCCAAAGCTCATAAGGTGTTTTGGCAGCTGCTTTAGTGGGTACTCTATTAAGAATGTAAGCTGCAGTCTTAAGTGCTTCTCCCCAAAGTGATTCTAGTAAGGTAGAATGACTAATTATACTCCTTACCATGTCTTTTAGAGTTCTGTTTCGTCTCTCAGCTACACCATTCATGCTAGGGGATCCTGGCATGGTGTACTGTGGGACGATTCCACTCTCCTCTAGGAATTTAGCAAATGGTCCTGGACGTTGTTCTCCTGAACCGCCATATCTACCATAGTACTCACCACCACGATCAAATTTGACGCTCTTAATTCTTTTGTTGAGTTGATTCTTAACTTCAGCTTTAAAAGCCTTGAACACGTCCAGTGACTAAGACTTCTCATGAATGAGATATAAGTACCCATAGCGTGACTAATCGTCTATGAATGATATAAAATATTATTGACCATTCCAAGAAGTCGTAGGGAATGGACCACAAATATCTGTATGTTCAATTCTAAGACGTCTGAAATTCTATTGGCACCTAATCTCTTAGTTTTGGTCTGTTTTCCCTTAATACAATTAATGCAGACATCAAAATCTGAAAAATCAAGGGAATCCAAAATGCCATCAGACACAAGTCTTCCAATTCTATCTTTTGAGATATGACCCAACCGCTTGTGCCATAATGACGCCGAATTTTCTTTATTTAATTTGCGTTTAGTACCACGTGATTGCACATGCAAGGTTTCATTATATGATGCAATAGTATCAAGCAAGTATAGGTTATCATATGCAGATAATGAACCAGTACCAATAACATTTGAATTCAACGAAAGACTAAACTGATTGTTTCCAAATGAACAATAATATCCAGATTTGTCCAACAAAGAAACAGAAACCAAATTCCGCCTAAAAGACGGTACAATAAAAGTGTCTTTCAAATCCAAATAATAACCAGTTCCTAATAATAACCTAAAAGTGCCTATTGCATCAACTTCCACCGACTTGCCATTTCCCACAAAGATGTATCTTTCTCCATCATTTGGCTTTCGGTAGCTCAGGCAACCCTGCATAGAAACACTTATGTGAGTAGTAGCACCAGAATCTAACCACCAAGTGTTTCTAGGTACTGAAGCTAAATTAACCTCAGAACAGACGAAAGTAAAAATTGTACCTTTCTTTGCACGCCAAGCGTGATATTTGGCACAATCTTTCTTAAGATGTCCAGTTTTGTTACAAAAGAAGCAGCTGTCAATTTTTTGTTGTTGTTTCTTTTGTGTTGGACCCTTAGTAGCAGCTTCATATTCTTTCTTTCTTTTCTTGTCCTTATCTTTAGAGGTGCTTGCCAAGTGAGCACTTTCAGTTCTGTCTTGCTTCAACCTTTCTTCCTCTTGCACACAATATGAAATGAGCTCATTTAGAGACCATTTCTCTTTTTGGCAGTTGTAACTGACCTTAAAGTGACTGAACTGTGCAGGAAGCGAGATCAATACCAAATGCACGAGCAAGTCATCAGATAGCTCAAGCTTTAAACTCTTAAGTTTAGAAGCAATATTGGACATCTCCATGATGTACTCCCTTATGTTTCCTTTGCCTTTATACTTCATTGAAATCAAGCCTTGCAAAAGCGTGCTTGTTTCAGCCTTATCATTTTTAACAAAACGCTTTTCAATCTCGGTAAGGAACTCCTTGGCATTAGTTATCCCCTCGGATATGCGCCCCTGAAGGCTTCTGGAATGCTGCACTTGATGATCATGAGACTCATGCGATTTGAGCGATCTCACTTCTCAAAGTTCCTCTTTTCATCAAGTGAACTTTCAGTCGTAAGAGAAGCGGGTTGCTCAACCCTGAGCGCAAGGTCAAGATCCATGCAGCCAAGAACAATTAATATGTTCTCTTTCCAATCCTTGAAGTTTGTTCCATTTAGCATAGGAATCGAATTTATGTTGGCAGATATAGTAGTAGCAGACATATTAGCTGTATAGAGAACAAAATAACCAAAAATTATGCTCACATTAATAAACAAAAATAATAATCAATAAATTCAAATAATGATAAACCCATCTGAAGATACCCAACACAACATTAATATCAAGTCTTTGGACAGTAATATTAATTGTAAGTGGTACTCTTGTTGTAGTGATCAAACATTGACAATAATTCCTGTCAAATAATAAGCCAATCTTTGGATTGTCTTACTATTTACATGGAAACCTAATAATTGTCATATATTTACCACCACAGGTGCATGTGTAATTCTGCCAAATATTAGCCTTCCTTTGGGCCGAGCAATACTCGCATGAATAAGTACATATACACAACCTTCTAATATTCAAAATAAAATAATTTCCACAAGAGAGGTTGCTTTGGCAACATGTTGCTTCAATTAATTTATTGTTGAATATTATGTACCAAAAATTAATAATACCAAAATTTGAATTTAATTGATTCCTTAAATCAATTCCCTTAAAATTAAAAGAAATTAAAACTCTTTAGGGCCCTTTTGAAATAAAAAAATAAACCTTTGGGGGCTGTTAAGTAATTTTTAAAACCTTTCATATAAGCCCATAAGAAAATTCCAAAGAAACTTCAAACTTTCAAGAATTACAAAACAGACCCAAGGATCCCAATTTTTTTTTAAATCAAATCCGTAAATTCACCCATCAAAATCAACAAATCCGAATGGCTGAAAAAAAAATTTAATGAAAACCGACTAACTATTCGGATTTTTAATTCTATTCAAAAGTATTCGATGATTGGTTACGAAAATCCATACCAGTGATCTCACACGGATTTGGTTAAGGATTTTCGTATTCAAATGTTTTCGAAATAGAAAAAAATAGATTTGTGAAAGGTAAATCCCTTTGCGAAAGGTTTCGCAATCTACGCAAAGGGTCTCGCAACCTACGCGAAGGTTTTTGCAACCTACGCAAAGGGTTTTGAAACCTACGCGAAGGGTTTCGCAACCTACGCGAAGGGACTACGAACACCCCAAGGCTTTTCGTGAACTACCCTTTCTTGATTCGTTGAATCAAGATTAGGGTTTTACGCTAAAACTACTTTAAGCATCTTAAAAACAATCAAATAGCATTCAATCATACGAAAAGAGAATTAAAACAAGCAAAACATGATATTACGAAACAAATCGAAATAAAACGAAATAGATTAAAGTGTGCAGGGATTAAATCAGTGACTCAAATTACCGAAACAGTCTGAATCCATAGGATTGCCAAAACCTTTCACGTATACATTAAATAGCTAAAAGACAAAAAACATGGTCATTCAATATTCATTAAAAGCAAAACTTTCCAGCATGAACATTGAATGAATATTCATTAAAGAAACTTAATCCAGTGTGTATACATAAATCGTCATGCAATACCACGTTTAAAGCATGTACACGCATGTGTATATATATATATATATATGCATACAAACAGCAATTGCATAAAAGAAGATCAAATAACTGAAAATTTCAAAATTTTGAGAACTAAAAATTAATCCCCAAAATTTAAACCCTAGCCATTAAATCTTAATCCATAAAAAAAAAATTTCTCAATGATTCAACATGAGTTGGCTCTGATACCACTTGTTGACAATTTAATTCATATCGAATCATCAAGAAAATAAATTAATGCGGAAGCGTACCTGAATCCATTGATGTAATTTTGTGGTTCTTGATCTTCCAAGCCAATACGTAGGTTTTTTTTCTTAATTCTCTCTGACGATAGAATCTCAGATTGATTAGAAAACTCTTACGTATGACCTGGGGACCATAACCTATTTATAATAACTGTAGAAACCCTACTTCTATTCGGCCCATCATAAAATAGAAATATGGACTTAGGTATCTATACATTAAAAGCCCATACAAAATTGAGATGTTATAAAGCCCAAAACCTTAAAACCTTAACAGACCACTTTAAATGGGTTTAATCTTTATGATAACCTATAACACACAAATAACATATTTGGCCCACAATTAATTATTTTCCAACAGCTTATTCTACTTCAAACCCTGATTTATTTATAAAATTTTATATAATCCCAGGGGAACCTAAAATCATGAATCCACTCTGTACCTTGCACTAGGCATCTGGCTGTAAGCAATTAGTGGTCTGCAGCCTGACAAGCGTTGAATTCCAGTAAGCTCTCATGTCAATCCTACCTTAGGTTGTTCAAACTGTCAACAAGCGGTTCGAGCAGTCAAAGGGCTATTCGAATGCTATTTATCAAATTCCAGAAATCATTATGGTTCTGCTCAAATTCAACCTCAAATCTCATGCCTCGTTATCAACCACACCACAAATCAGTTACATATACACAAATCAACATGTATTAACTTTCAACACATGGTCATCAAACTCAAATCCAACATAAATCTCAAGATATCATCAATGGATATGCATCTATTTGTATACAAATTATAGCATGAAGTATATTCTAAATCATGCAAAATAACAAATAAGCACGTAGATAAGTTTCATCTACCTTAAATCCAAAGAAAAACAAGAAATGGAGAAGATCCAACTTTAGATTCAGAACTTATAATAGAACAAAATTATAACATATAACTGGATCAAAGTAAAATGTCAAGTGTTACACTTATACTTTATAATGTAAAAAGATTAAAAAATTTGTCAATTATAATAAATTTAGCTCCTAATAACTTCATAGGACTATCTTTACACCCATGTTTAACATTTATGATGCAATGCTTGTGTTTGGATTAATTGAAAATGAATTGGCTTGTTTTTCCACTTGAAAGCCTACCGTGGGTTTAATAATTCGTTTTATTCTAAAGTGTAGTAATATAAAAAGTAGTATTTTAAAGTACATGATCAGTGGTTCTCGTTTAGTAGATCATTATACATCAAAACATTTACCTCTAATTCACTAAATTACACTCTAATGTTGTAACATTGTTAGAATCAATTAAGTTTTATGGCAAAACACTAATAAACTTATGTAGTAGAAGGGAAGGGGTATTTGGAGCTCTATCTATCTCTACAAAACTCTATAAGTATTTATAAAATTTAAATTTTCTACTCATTACATAAATCACAAGACCGTAACTTTTACAAATTTATACAACTCCAAACACCTCCATATTTTCCTTTTGAAGTTACCTTTTGGATTGTGTTGATCAGGAACCTTAAGATGGACTGTGTTGATATGTATCTATTACATATGCCATTGAGATTGATACAATATATAGATCGAAACCCAACTCCAAAGGAGTACAACTCGGCCTCACGAAAGGCATTGGCGTCAGCAATTTCTCTTGTAAGAAGTTTGAACATCTCCTCTCCGTTGCCAAAATCCCTCCAGCGGTCAATCAAGTAGGTTAACTTCAAAATACTTTGTTGAATTCTCTAAATACATATAGAGGAAGTCTAGTTGTCCATCTATGCGACAATCGCATCACCCCTGAGTGTAGAATAGACTTTCTCAATACGTTTATATGCACACAGAAGACGAGAAGTTGTTTGATGAGTGGTTGATTGTTTGTTTTGCTGTGGAAATGAAGGTTGAGTTGAACCCAGTTTGGCAGCAAAAGCAGCTCAGGGAGTTCTGCAAGGCAAAGGGTATTCACATCACTGCATACTCACCTTTGGGTGCAAATGGGACTAAATGGGGAGTTGATAGAATTGTGGGGTGTAAAGTGATGGAGGAGATTGCGAATGCTAGAGCCTAGAGGGAAAACTATTAGACAATCAGAAGATCCACCAGATTATTCTTTACCAAAATAACACTTTGTAATCTTTTGTCTTTGGTAAGAATCATTTCCCAAAATAACTCTTTGTAATCTTCTGTCTTTGGTAAGAACCATAAGAAGATCTGCTAGATCATTCTTTACCAAATTACCAAATTGTACTTTACTTTATTTAACAGCGGATTGTATTCATCTATCCTTGGTAAATATTAGCTGTAATCTTGTTGTAATGCTATTATATAAAGCAATGAAAAGCATCTCTGTGCTGTGCATTTTTCTGAGCAATTCTTTGGATTCCTTGAATGACTTTTATGGTATCAGAGCCATTCTGTCTTACGACGTAAATCTGTCCTGGGCTGCTCATAATTTTTTTTTTTTTATCTCAAATCATGTCGTCTTCATCTGAGGTCGTAGTACCCAGCTTCTTCAATTTTTTCCACCTTCTCTGAATCAAACTTGACCGAAATAATTATACATTATGGCTCGCTCAATTTTTGCCCGTTCTTCGCAGCAAGAATATGATGAGTTTTGTCGATGGAACAAACCCATGTCCCGAACAATTTCTGAAGGATAGGGATGGAAATCTCTCCACCACTACTAATCCAGCATACACCGAATGGCATCAACAAGATCAAACTATTCTCAGTTGGATCATTGCAACTTTGACTCCAACAATCTTATCCACTGTGGCTCGCTTACCCACTTCTCATGCTGTGTGGTCCTCGCTCGAGAAACGGTATGCTTCTCAATCTCGAACTCGTATTCTACAATTGAAGCATCAACTCCAGAACACTAAAAGAGGTGATCTCTCTATTTCTGAATTCATTGATAAAATCATGCATGTTGCTGATAACTTGGCCCTTGCCGAGAAACCCGTGGATGAGGATGATTTGATAACCTTGATTATGCATAATGTTGGCCCTGCATATGAAGTTACCGTGAACTCTGCTCAAGCCCGTGATACTCCAATCTCATTAGATGATTTAATTGGCCTTCTCTTAAGCGCTGAAATGCGCCTTACGGAGCACAACAACTCTATAATACATGAGTCCTCTACAACTGCTCTTTATGCTCCTCGATCCAGGAATTCCTTCCGTGGACGTGGCCGTGGTCGTGGACGTGGCCGTGGTCGTGGTCGCACTACTGCATATCCAAAACCACTTTCTTATAACAGTCAGCCTGAAATGACACATGTTGGCACCCAGTCCTCGGCCCCTACCATCCTTTTTGGAAATCGTTTACCCTCTTGTCAGATTTGTGGTCGTTCCGGTCATTCGGCCATCAATTGTTATCATCGTATGGACCATGCTTATGAAGGACGGGTCCCCACGAAACAACTTGCAGCAATGGTTGCTTCTCATCATACTCAATCAGAAGATCAAACTTGGTATACTGATAGTGGTGCCTCCAATCATATTACCTCCGACCTTGCAAACTTGTCTTTTCATAATACTTACCATGGCAAGGATCAAGTAGCAGTTGGCAATGGTTCAGGTTTGAATATCTCTCACGTTGGTTCGTCTCAACTTCATCATAATTCCTCTTCTTTCAAATTGAATACCATTTTAGATTGTCCTTCTGCCTCTGCAAATTTATTATCTGTCAACCAATTCTCACGTGACAATCATTGCTATTTTGTTTTTGACTCGGATGGCTTTTGTGTGAAGGATAAACTCACGGGGAAGATGCTTTTCCTCGGCAAGAGTGATCATGGCCTTTATCCCATCAATCTTTGTGCCCTACCAAATAAAACACATCAACCTTTTGCCTTTGTTGGAGTTCGTGTGTCTTATCATGTTTGGCATCATCGTCTAGGTCATCCAGCGCCACCTCTTTTGCAGCGGATTGTATCTCAGAACAATTTACCTTTTGAAAAAACATCAACAACTAAATTTTTTTGTGATAAATGTCCTTTAGGGAAGAGTTCTCGATTGCCCTTTCAGGCATCTGACTCCATTTCTTCTTCTCCTTTGGAACTAGTATATTCTGATGTTTGGACTTCTCCATGTTTTTCAATAAAAGGTTCCAAGTATTACTTGTTATTTGTTGATGATTATTCCAAGTATTGTTGGATATTTCCTATGCGTTTTAAACATGAGACACTATCTAACTTTATCAAATTTAAGAGCCGTGTTGAAAATTTCTTTTCATGTAAAATCAAATCCTTGCAAACTGATGGGGGTGGCGAATATGGGAATGATCACCCGAACAATGAATTTCAACAGTTTTTATCCCAACATGGCATCTGTCATCGCTTGTCGTGTCCTCATACCCAAGAACAAAATGGTACTGCTGAGCGTCGACATAGGCATATTGTTGACATTGATCTCACTCTCTTGGCTCAGGCGGGCATGCCCACTACCTATTGGGTAGATGCCTTTAACACAGCTGTGTTTCTTATCAATCGTCTTCCAACTCGGATTTTGGGATATATGTCACCATATGAAAAACTTTTTCAACGGCGCCCTGATTATACTATTCTTCGTACATTTGGCTGTGCCTATTTCCCTTACCTTCGACCATATAATCAACATATGCTTCAATTTCGATCCAAACAATGCATTTTCTTGGGGTACTCTCTCAACCATCAAGGTTATCGTTGCTTAGATGTTGATAATGGTCGTGTTTACTTCTCTCGTCATGTTGTGTTTAATGAATCTTCATTTCCATACCAGTCACTGTTAACCACTGCCTCTATGCCAATGGAAACAGCATCCCCTTTGGTCATTAATCCTAACATACCTGTGCCATGTATTACCCCCTCAAGTCCTGCACCTGAACCTGAACCTGTGATACCACCATTGCCCATCTTGTCAACTCCGTTTGAGGAACCACCTCCCACTTTTAACCCACCTTCTAGCGAGCCACTGCCATCTAGTCACCCTATGACTACTCGTGGCAAAGCTGGTATTCGGGTGCCTAATCCTAAATATGCTCTCACTGTTGCTTCCATTCCAGAACCTGTTGAACCATCTTGTTTTAGCCAAGCAATTAAAACTAAAGAGTGGCGCGCCGCTATGGATGCCGAATTCAATGCTCTTCAGAAATGTGGGACATGGTCTCTTGTCCAACACTCCCCAACCATGAATGTACTCTCTAATAAGTGGGTGTATAAGATTAAGAAAAAGTCTGATGGCTCTATTGAGCGCTACAAGGCGCGACTTGTGGCAAACGGGTTTCATCAACAAGAAGGCCTTGACTACACTGAAACTTTCAGTCCTGTTGTCAAACATACTACTATTCGGGTAGTCTTGGCTCTTGCTCTTCATAACAAATGGCCGCTCCGCCAACTTGATGTTCAAAATGCTTTTCTTCATGGCACTCTTCATGAAGACGTATACATGCGCCAACCGCGAGGCTTTGAGGATCCGATGTTTCCCCACCATGTGTGTAAGCTCCACCGTTCTCTCTACGGCTTGAAACAGGCACCCAGAGCCTGGTTTCAACGGATTTCTGACTATCTTCAAGAGTTGGGCTTTGTCGGGTCAAAGGCCGATTTTTCTCTTTTCACTTTTCATCGCCACAACATCACTATGTTGTTATTAATCTATGTGGATGATATTCTTCTCACTGGAAATAGTGAACCTCATCTCTTAAACCTAATAACAAACCTCGGGAAGCTATTCTCTATGAAGGATCTTGGTCACTTCCATTACTTTTTGGGCCTTGAAGCCATGTTCACTCCGACAGGATTATCTCTCACTCGAACTAAGTATGCTGTTGATCTTCTTCAGCGTACTCACATGGTCGTTGCCAAACCTTGTTCCTCTCCTGTTGCAAGTGGAACCAAAATGGCTCCTTCAGATGGTGATCCTCTTCTTGATCCAACTGAGTATCGTAGTGTGGTTGGGGCCTTACAATATTTAACCTTAACCCGTCCGGATATCTCATATGCTGTAAATCAGGTCTGCCAGTTCATGCATCGTCCGACTACCACTCACTGGACTGCTGTTAAACGCATCTTGCGCTATATAAAAGGATCCTCTGATCATGGTTTATTTTTTCAACCTGGTTCTTTACGCCTTGAGGCATATTCAGATGCTGATTATGCTGGAAGTCCAGCTGACAGACGCTCTACCGGCGGATATTGTGTTTATTTTGGGTACAATCCCATCTCTTGGAGTGCTAAAAAGCAGGCTACTGTGTCACGATCCAGTACCGAGTCTGAATATCGTCAATTAGCTCACACGACAACAGAAATTTCTTGGCTACGTTCTCTCTTCAAAGACCTTCGCATTATTTTATCCGCCCCTCTCCTTTGGTGTGACAATGTCAGCTCCATCTCTCTTGCCTCTAATCCTGTTTTTCATGCTCGCACAAAACACTTAGAGGTTGACTATCACTATGTTCGGGAAAAGGTTGTTCGAAATGAGCTGGATGTTCGATATATTTCCACTGAAGATCAGGTCGCTGACATCTTCACTAAAGGTCTCTCTACATCTCGTTTTCAGAAATTGAAAGACAAGCTAATGATCCGTCCTCGGCCCATCATCTTGCGGGGGTGTATTAGACAATCAGAAGATCCACCAGATTATTCTTTACCAAAATAACACTTTGTAATCTTTTGTCTTTGGTAAGAATCATTTCCCAAAATAACTCTTTGTAATCTTCTGTCTTTGGTAAGAACCATAAGAAGATCTGCTAGATCATTCTTTACCAAATTACCAAATTGTACTTTGCTTTATTTAGCAGCGGATTGTATTCATCTATCTTTAGTAAATATTAGCTGTAATCTTGTTGTAATGCTATTATATAAAGCAATGAAAAGCATCTCTGTGCTGTGCATTTTTCTTAGCAATTCTTTGGATTTCTTGAATGTCTTTTAAAAACCACTGCCCAGGTTCTTAATTAAAAATTCACTTCTTAATTTCTTTTTTTCATTTACGTATGTATACACACAATTTATTCGATTAAAGTAGCGTTTGAGAAAAAAAATCAGCCAACATCGCCCTGCTTCCACAGCGCAAAGTCGTCACCTTTGCTTCTGTTTTCGGACCCCACGATATGGTGTTGGAGCTCGACGCCGAGATTTAAACTCCCTTTCAAGCTGAGGGGAAAAAAAAAAAAAAAAAAACTATTCTATCTGAACTTTTTATTAAAACATGAGACGGATGATGTAGTAACGATGTTATTATAATAAATATGTATTATGATTGATTATCTGTATTAAAATAATAAATTTATAATTATGTCACATTATTTTAATTTAAAATTTCAGAAAATAATTATGGTTATGTATTATTATTTTTATATTAATTTCATTTGAATCCCATTTTTTAATTACTTGAGAATTGCTATATACACTGTTATGGTTGTGTAGTCTTATAATTTAGGCCGCGTTGCGTTTAGAGTGAGAATTTCGTGAATAAAAGAAAAAGAAACGCAGAGACAAGAGATTGAGAAAATATCAATAAAACATAAAATCTCAAAATTATTGGTTAAATAGATTAAAAATAAAATAAAATAAAATGATTTATCAGCATAATTTTTTTTAATTTAGTTAATTTTAATTTCTCAAAATTTATATTTTTTCTTTTTATTTTTCATCCCAGTTTAAATAAGAAAAATAATTTTAATTTTTTAGTAAATTTTAATTCAACTACAGTCATCGTAATGCAATAATGAATTATATTTAGACGAATGACTTAGTTTTTTCAATCGTGCTAAGTTTTATTTATTTATTTATTTTTCAAACAAGTTGTTACTTATTTTTTCCTAATTAATCCTCGTGTAAAAATGTCGCACTGTTTGCATTTTATATCTCACTGTACCAATACCGAAAATATACTTTTATATTAAAATTAATTTTATATTATATTTAGTCTTAAACATTAGTTTATAGTATCGCATATCTTTTTATCATTATTTTTCCTAGTCCAACGTTAGCTAAGAATTATGTTTGAAATAAAAATTTGAGTAGAAAAAAAATCAAAAGGAAAATATAACCAAGAAAAAAAAAAAACCAAAATAAAAGATATTAACTTTATTTTACATAATTTAAAAATAAATGGTTTTCATTTAATTAATCATAAAATATAAATACATTTAAATAACTTTATTTGACTCTGTTTCGAGTGGTAAAAAATACTGAAAACAGTAAAAAAAAAAGTTAAAAAATTTTAAAAATTATTTATTTTTTGTCTTACTGCTAGAATTACAGAACCATAACTTATCTCACTTTATCTCATTTTATTTCATTTTTTTAACTCTAAAATGCAGGTTTTATATATCTGTACGTATGTATCTCTATGTTTATATATATTATTTTAAACGCCAGAAGCGTCTGCTCGCAGAGGCATCTCATTTCAGCGTTTTTGTCAACATGCGAGCCACGTGACGGCGATTTTAACAACGCGTGAGCCACGTGACAGCATTTTTTAACTAAACCCAAGGATCATAATTTATTTGCTAGATCATCGTATCTGCGGTGGCGATTTGTGTGTAGATTCGTGTTTGCGTCCTATGTTACGTGATCTACATTGTGTATAGATACGTGTTTTTGTCCTGTGTTGCATGATCTATAATATATAGTTTAATATAATACATATTATATATATATATATATATATATATATATATAACATAGAGTCTAACAATCCTGTTGCGTCACGTAAAATTTAATTTATACTATAATTGTGACACGTGACACTTAAATATAATTATCTTGTATATATATATATATATATAATTGTGTTTATATTTAAACATTGTAAAATTTATTGTATTCATATTTAATAATTTTTAGAAAATTGATAAAAATAATTAATTTATGTTAAAGAAATTAAGTCATATTTATTTTTATTAACATATTAATATCCTGCCTTTTTTATATTTTTTATTAATTTGAAATTAATATTTAATGTTTTTTTTCATCACAGGGAATGCTTGATTTTAGGATTTGCTCCGAGGGATTAAATTGTTAATATTTAAGTTCCACCGTATTGATGTTTGGTGGTCAAAATGTCAATATGATTGTCAAAATTAAATTGGGTTATTTGTCGAATTTGGATATCATATTTTCAAATGGCGAGATATACAATATCTAAAATAATATTGTATATTTTTATATTCTTAAATCGTTTCTCAATAAAAATTAATAATTTAAAATTATTTATTATTAAATCTTTTATCAATCAGATACATTATTTCATTAATCAAACATTATAAAAATAATTTTAAAAAATAAATTTTATATAACATTTAATTTGTCGATGTTACTTATCTTTAGCTATTGTATTTTTCCAATCAAAGTAGCCAAAATACTTTGGCGTTGTTTGGATAAATATCAAGAACTTTGTTCTTTGGTTTTTCAGCAAGTCGATATTTAAAGTTAATTTTGATTGTGTTTAGAATGAAAAAAAGTTAGTAAAATATGATAAAAATTATGAACTCATAATTTTTCTACAGTTAAATAAAAATAAATAATTTTTAAAATTTTAATATTTTTAAGTAAGGATCAGACCTCCAAAGAGAACCTCTATTACGTTCAGGCACAAAAGTTAAGGATACGTGAGAATAATTTTAAAAGAATATATATCTCAATTTATTAAAAAAAATCAGGTTTTTTAGTTTATTTACCCAAACAAAGCCTTTGGCTCCATTGCCTGTATTTCGACCCTGTATACATTGCGTTCAGCAATCAGAAGCCAGACGCGGAGAGAGAGAGAGAGAGAGAGAGAGAGAGAGAGAGAGAGTAAATTAAAAAAATGGGAGTGATTCCCGAGGTAAGTTTGGGGAGTTCCGGCCAGACTATGCCGGTGATCGGAATGGGAACTTGTTCATACCCTCCGCCCGACGTAGAAACCGTAAAGTCAGCAATAATTGAAGCCATAAAAGCAGGGTACAGACACTTCGACACGGCATTCGCCTACCGCTCATCGGAGCAGCCCCTCGGGGAAGCGATCATCGAAGCTCTGCGTATGGGTCTGATCAAGACCCGCGATGAGCTCTTCATCACCACCAAACTCTGGAGTACCTTTGCTGAGCGTGATCAAATTGTTCCTGCAATTAAACTCAGCCTCCAGTAAGTAACTATCTCTTCTCTTTGCTTAGTTAATACATCTCAACTCTTCATTACTCCTCATGCAATCAAACGGACGTGGCTCCCAATCAAACTCAGCCGCCATTAAGTGTTAGGTAACCTTGTCTTCGATCTTTGGCTAATTAATGCATCTCAGTTCTTCGTTATTTCTCAATTCCCCTGATTCAATTATCTTAATTTACCTTTGTAATTTTGTTAATTTTCCCAATTCTCACAAACATATATATATATACGTACAAGCACTCACGTTCAGGGGTCCGTTGGTAAACCCTTCTTTTTGCTTCAAAGTCGGTTTTTTGGGGAGTTTTTTTTTCCCTTTCATGTATTTTCTTTTTAATCAATATTTTTTTACTCACAATATAACTAAAAAAAACACTACATTATTCTTTAGTTACAATAGTGTCGGTTATCCTTCACATTGAGTTTATTGCAGAACTTCTCTAGCAGGACAAAGCCAGGCCAAAAAAAAAATTATAACTGATATTATAAATTATATCGAGTAAATAAAAATTAAATTAATATATATATATAGGTAGCACAATTAGTTCAGTTTTTAATTTTTAGATTATATATAACAATTGAGAAAAAAAATAATTATATTTTTGGATAAATTTTTTTTACCAAAAAATTTATATGTACTACTATCATAATGTTTTTCTGATTAAAATTAATAATTTTTTGAAATTTTAAGGTGGTCAAATTGTAGTATAAATTTCTTTTAATCAAAAATTGATATATGCGGCGGCATTTTTCAAAATTTTTTTGAAATATATATGAAATGAATATGCAGCGATAGTGCCACCCCTATCACTCCCTAGCTTCGCCCCTATGAATCTCTAGTGTGTATCTGCGTGTGTGTATATCTATGAATTGAATTTTGCATTGATCAGGAACCTACAGTTGGAGTATGTGGACATGTATCTGATACACTGGCCATTGAGATTAACTCAACAAATAACTGGAACCCCAGTCCCAAGGGAGAACATAATGACCTTAGATATCAAGTCGGTGTGGGAAGGCATGGAGGAGTGTCAAATGCTCGGCCTCACCAAAGGCATTGGCGTCAGCAATTTCTCTTGCAAGAAGCTCCAAGATCTCCTCTCTATTGCCAAAATCCCCCCCGCGGTCAATCAAGTAATTATTAAATTTACTTTTAACTTCAAAAACATGGTTAAATTTGTAAATAGTTATGCAATGACATTACTAGAAAGACGTGGACATCTTGTGGGTCTACCACTTTAAACGAAATATTCATTTTATTTTCAAAATATCATTGTCATATCGTCTTTACAATTATTTCTGGTGGATTCTTTTGATATAGAAGCATTTTTCTTTTATGTACTGGATAAAGTACATTTACTAGTCTTTGTACTTTATTACTAATTTCAATTAAAAACTTACGTTCAATCATTCCATTTTACTCCATGTATATTTAATCTAATTTCACTTTGTCCCTTTTATCAAATTTATTAACAAAAAAAAAAAATGTCATGTGTCTATCATAATGGATACGAAACGTTTTTGGTCAATTTTTTTTTTTTTTTTTTTCTTTTGGACAATAACTGATAGAATAGGCAAAGTGGAAACATAATTAATAGAGCGAAGTGAGACAATTGAAATACGTACAATTTCTGACTTTGGTGGTAAAATATAAGAATGCCAAGTGTAATTATCTATTATATATGGGTGCTACATACATGAGATGAGAAATTGTTTCATGGGTGGTTGTTTTTTGTTTTGCCATGAAAGTGAAGGTTGAGATGAACCCACTTTGGCAACAAAAGCAGCTCAGAGAGTTCTGCAAGGCAAAAGGCATTCAGATTACTGCTTACTCACCTTTGGGTGCAAATGGGACTAAATGGGGAGATAATAGAATTGTGGAGTGCAATGTGCTGGAAGAGATTGCCAAGGCTAGAGGGAAAACCACTGCCCAGGTTCTTAATTGAAACTCTCCACTTAATTTCGTTGTTTCATTTGTTTTTCTGCAGCCTAAGTCACCGATATTAGTTCTTGTATTGCATGATCATCAATTTCAAATTAAGTGATTGAATAGGGTGCGGTCAGGAAAATATATGCATATCATCAGCAGTGAGATTTCCTCGGTTTAGTTTTCTTTTTGAGTGGTCCTAGTGAACCTAGTCTTTCCAGTTTTGACTAATATTACTTGAAATGTGGATTATTTGGTCCATGGAATGAAAACCGATATGCAGCATGTTAGGGAATAATTTTCCCAAAAGCCGTCATATTATTAAAATGAAACATTACACGAGTTAGTTTTTTAACTCTCTTTGTTAAAGTTTGATCTTGGTGAAAGTTGGATGGAATGCAGGTGTCTCTGAGATGGGTGGTTGAGCAAGGGGTGAGTTTGATAACAAAAAGCTACAACAAGCAGAGGATGAGGGAGAACCTTGAGATATTTGATTGGTCATTGACCGAGGAAGAATCAACCAAGATCGGTCTGCTTCCTCAGCGCAAAGGTGTCACCATTGCTTCTGTTTTGGGACCCCACGATTTGGTGTTGGAGCTCGACGCTGAGATTTGAACTCTCTCTCTCTCTCTCTTTATGTTTGTTTTACTTTTTGAATCCATCTTGCAATTACTTGAAGTTTGCTTCTATTTTGGGACCTCGTGGTTTGGTGTTGGACCTTGATGCTGACAGATGTTTCATAAGCATGAAGGATGAGTTTGAGGGTAAAATTAATCATGTTTGATATGTATGAAAAATAAGCTTGAAAAATAAAGTAATGTATGTTTGGTACGATAAAATAGAATAAGAACCTAAGTGTATACTAATATTACGTTTATATATATACATATAAAAAAAATAAGTAAACATTTTAATATGCAATAAAAACAAGAGTAATTTTCTATATGTTGGTTGTCTTTCACGGAAGGAAGTCATTCTCGTAACTTTTTTGTTTTTTTGAGGGATTTTTTTTTTTATAACGAGAATACATTGTGAAATGAATATGATATTTTACTTCTAGAAAGTGCAATCAAACAAAAGAATGGTACTATTTCTTTCATTTTATCCTCATTTCAGTAAATTAATGTAACCTAAATTCTTTTAAATTAATTTACTTTTTAATCATTTTATAATTACTTGAACATTAATATATGCAGTCACTTGTCATGGTTGTGCAAATTGAATCTTTCATTAATTTACTGAGGCCTATTGTGAGATTCACCTATATAATGGCTCAAATTATGTAATTATGATTGTAACTTGTATTTTCTCTAATTGTATATTAATTTTTTCTAATTAATGCTCACATAAAGAAGTGACATTTGCAATGGTACTCAATATTGCAATTATTGGCAATCAATGTTATACGCTCAAGTGTGGACGTCATTGATCTAACAAATTACTCTAAAAGTTTATAATTTTTGCTTTTATTTATTTAAAAATTTCATTTTTATTCCAATTATTCTTCTACTTTTGCTTTTGCTTTTATTATTTATTTATTTTTCTTTTTTCTTTTTTTACGTTTATTTACCTAGATATCGTATTGTTGACTTTATTAATCATAAATTCTAAATCTATCACAATTTCTGCAAGTTCACATAAGTGTAGTGTCACGAAATATAAGATTTGATATATCTGATTATGTTTATTAAAGAAAAAAATAACGAATATATATATATATATATATATTTATATATTTGATAAAAGGAGGACACGACACTTTTGAAGAAGAGCAATTTGATTTTAGAACATCTAATTGCAGAGTATACAACAGTAACATGCAAAATGATCTTCTAAATTCAAATTGCCCTTGTTCAAATAAATAACTTTAGAAACCACAAGCTATGTAGAAGCAGAAGTGCTTTGCTGCAGCTATACTGAATTTCAAAATCAAAAGGCATTACAATCTCAAATGATCTCATTACTTTCCATATTAAGCCTACACTGGACAATGGACCAACGTACCTCCATTAATTCCCATATCCAACTTACCTCCGTTGGATAGACCATGCTAGCAATAGACCATTATCCAACATCAATGCCATCTTTATTAGCAACCTAAAATAATGCCAATTCCCACATGCTTTTCAAGCTTGTGCTTCAGCTCCGAGCAATCGGGTCCACCCCCCTCTGTCAACCTCCTCAGCAAGGAAGTTCGCAAATGAATTTCCTTCTCTCATGGGGGCGCTGAAGATGCAGTGATTGAGGCGCTCCATGTGTCAATAGCATTGAGCTCTTGAAGAGCTTCCATGCCCTACCAATGGACCCAATTGTTTCCTAGTGAGCTTCCTACAGCCTTGCACAATCCATACTTCTCCATCTCTGCTGCAGCAGAGCAATGTCCCTGTAATTCAAAGCGACATCCAGTGAGCTTCAGACCACTTGTACACATTCTCCGATTTTTTCAATTAAGTGTGCCAGCGAACTCCACGGTTGTATCATACCATACCAAACTCTATTAAATGAAATATAAACTACATTTGAATTAAAAATTTGTCAATCAAAATTAGAAATAGTTAGGAAATGGAATTAATTTTATATACCTATTTTCTACAACCGACTAAAAAAAAATTAATTTTCTATAAATATCTATTTATTTTCTTTTTATTTCTAATTCAGCCCAAAAATTAAATTTAATGCTTTTCATTTTATTTTACTTTTCTGCCTTTTTCATCCTTTTCTTTTTTCCCCTTTAAAAACATTTTCAAAAATGTGCAAACCAAATACGAAGTTGCAGCATTTTAATTTTGAACGTTATCAAAATAAGCCAAAAATTTTCCCGTAAAAGTAAACTGTTAATTGCTATAATCTTACAAAAAGAGAACAAACACTATTCAATAATAATATCCGAGGTGTTCAGAGATGCCTAATCTCAAGTAATGAACTGGAAAAACAAGCAGGGGGGGAAGGATCATCACAAGTGAACAAAAGCTCAAAACTTTGCTTGCTTCCTGATTAAGGACATGCAGTTGCTACCCACATTGATCAAACTATCATCCATGTCAAGTGCCGGTACCCGGCCCACTTAGCAGCAACACGAACACCAATGGCCAAGGCTGCACAAAGCAATGGAATTGGAACCTTCGTACCAGTAGTAACAGACGACGCTTCATCTTCATCTTTATATTCTGGTGGATTCTTTGAATGATGAGTAATAGCCAAACCGAGATAAGAGGTAATCGCCACAACTCGAACCCAAGGCTCTCCAACAGCAGCTAATGCAGCTGCAACGGGCAACAAGGAAGAAACATAATCCCTTTTCTTAATAAATCGAGCAAAACCGAACAAACCTAATAGAAGCACCCAGAAGAACAGCTCAGAGATGGAGCCTCTCACAACTGCAAAGCTGAATATCCCAGCTAATGTAAGAAGATAAGGTTGGTTGTCTACAGAGTTTGGTACAACAGCTTCAGCAATGGCAAATACAGCAGCTACCAGCATGATGATCACAGTTAGCTCCGGAACAGGAGTATATGCTAGCACTGCTGAGTAGAAAGCTCGAATTGTGTAGAGTGTAGTTTCTAGTCCCCTAATCAAAGAAGTGATTGGATCACCAATGAAATGGAAAATAAGGGCCACTGCAAGTTTTGAGAGGTATCCCATGAATAGGACTATATTCGCTACAACCTTTTTCCAATTAGACAATTCCCATAAGACTGTTCTCCAAGCGTACAAAAGGAAAGCAAGAGCTGCAAAATTTTAACAAATAAAGGTAGAAAAGTAAGTTAAATGCCTTAGTAACTTCTCTTTCCACCCTGGTCACAACCTCCTTCAGAAAAAATGAACAACTCAAGCGAAGAAATAAGTGGCATTGCCAACATAAATCAAGAAATTGAACAGGAATAAATTTCTTTTCTTTTATTCATCTTTTTTCAGTTAAGGGAAAATGTCATAAATAAGCATGATTAATTTGTAGAAGCTTTAATTTGGATTAGGAAATGCTCGAGTGGACCGTGAGTGGATGAAATATCTGAAGTGAAAATTTCAAGGTCTTCAATAATCATGAACCTAAACATGCGGACACATCCTAAACATTGAATTAAAATCTTGTTTAACAGTAAAGATAGGAACTTCCTTTGTCATTATTTTCACTCAAAGTTTTATCAAATTTAAGATTTCAGATCTTCAGTGTGTCTACTTTCTGAATGTTGTCCTATCATAGTCTCTCTCTCACACACGCATGCATTTACGCGCACACGCATGCACAGGTTACTACCATATTGTTTAGGAGGGAAATAGTAAAGTCTGGCATATGGAATTTAAAGAATAAAAGATAAGATAAATATATAACTTTCATGCAGTCAACTTGGTGTAACCGAACAAAGATTGAGCTCAAATTGAAAATGGTCCTGGAAAATTTTTTTAACTAACCTAAAACAGTTCTTTAAACTTTTTTTTTTAAATTTAGGAATTAAAACCAAATTTTCTAATTTGTTTATGAATAATTTTTTCTAAAACAAACACAAATAAAGTATCATGAATTTATTAAGTAGAAAATGAATAACTAGCTGTTTTTTCTTTCTTTTTCTTTTTCTTTGTTTATTTTTTTTTTTAATATAAGTAAAAGGAGAATTACATCCTTTGATGTCTATACACCACGACATAATAGAAAAGAGGATGGAAATTATCAATGTAGTTTTTTCATGTACAAATATAAAAACACATATGTACTTGTCAATGTATCCCTATCATGTTGTGGCATGAAATTTTTCAAAATTGACAAGCTGACATGTCTGTATCATGTCATATTTGTGTCATGTGTTAGTAAATGGATTTCTTACCATAAAGCTAGTTGGAGGAAACGGATCCTAGTAGCCAACTCCAAGAAATTAAGAAAAACAACAGAGGCTTGTTAAGTTGAGTTTAACTTAACAAACAAAACTACTTTAACCGCATTGGGCTATTGCTGGTGGTGCTGGATTGTCTTCTCATTTTTCTTTTTAGTATCCATTTATACAAGAATATAAAATGCTCTATCAATTTTAAATAGTAAAACCCTTTGTAGGCAAACCTTTCATTCGGTATATTTGGTTGGATGATAAATTTAACAACCAAAGTGGGAATTCCTGCTGACCAAGGAATTCCCGTGTTTGTTAGATTTTTAATCAAGGAATTTAAACTAAGGAATTTCTATATTTGGGGAATTGTAAGTTCTGAAGTCTGATGTGGTACTTGAATATTTCACAAAACGCAATTTTTTTTTTTTTTTTTAAAGGCATGAATTGTCAAAGTTGCCATCATTCGTTTAATGTGTTTCAAAACAGGGGGTAACTTAGCCTGTCAACTCATATTCTCATTTCATTCCCAAATATATTAACACATACCAAACATTAGCAAAAAGAATTCCCATCCTAATTCCTAAAGTACCAAACCTTAAAATTTTGGATCCCATTCCTATTGACAACCAAACATAAAACCATAGCCTTAATGCGACTCCTTTCATTACAAATTCTTGTAGAAAGCAATACAAGGACTCCTGAAAATTTACCAAGATTATAGTATTCTAAATTTCTTCTGAACACACACAACCCATCGAAACCATGTAGACATTATCCATAACATTTACCATCAAAACACTAACTACTAAACAATATTTTCCCCAAATCTAGTACCTCCATTAACTCAATTTCCACCTTCTTGCATGCTTTGTAATGTAGCCAAGCTAACGAAATAAACTAATGTTGGACAAAAAGTCACAAAATCAAGGACAAAAGCAGACCATCTCATTCAGGTAAACACGTGTCATCATACAATTAATCAGCATTTACGTTGTATCAATACATGATTGGAAATGAGGTACCTATGAACCAAGGCCACCTAACAGGGCGATCTGGGGCTTCTTTGGACAAGTGCCTGAACCGCTCAGGCATGGTACTCTGCCCTCGGGCTTCTTCTTCGGCCTTATCAACGACGCTCTTACCCTCACCTTCCCCATTCTCCGCACTCGCGCGAAACCCTTGCTTCGTACCGATCGAAAACCCAAATCCTAGGTTACTCGCCGGAAAACGAAAGGAACTGTGGGCGTAGTCGGGGGTTAAACACTGTCTTGGGATTGAAGAGGAGCGAAAGGGAATGACACGGTCACGGGTTCGAGAGCAGCGACGAGTCTGTGAGGAGAGGTTGGAGGAGAGGTGGCGAGGCTTGAGAGATGGGTGTGGAGAGCAGAGGGCGGAGATTGCCAACGACATGGCTTTCAAAGGTTAAAGAGGTTTTTAGCTGCCAGTGCCAGCCATTACGAGGGAAGAGAGAGAGAGAGAGAGAGAATTGGAGGTTTTGCTTACCACAGCACAGAGAGAGAGAGAGAGAGAGAGAGAGAGAGAGAGAGGATTGGGGTTTTGCAAAGTGTTCCGACCATGTTTGAACGGGAACCATGATCGGAGCCCGACCCGATGACTACATTGTTTGGAGTCTTGGACGATTGGATTTGGCCCAAATAATCAAGGAGGCCCAAATAATCAAGGAGTTTCACGTAATTTTCTTTTAATTATTTCTATGCCTCTTGTGTTGAATAGAGATCCTTAACATTATATCCCTTCCACTTAATGCTGGAGTAATATTTTGCACCGCGTTAAATTTTTAACTAAAAATAAAAATAAATAAAATAAAAAGGTGGTGTGCGTAAATACGGCTACGCATAAAATGTGAATTATAGTTGTAAATAGTCTTTTTTTTAATAAAATTCGTTGTTTTCTATAAATATTTTAATTTTTAAGGATAAGGTGTGTAATAATAACTTCTTGAAGTCAAAGGGTGTTAGTGTATTTTATCTTTAATTAAAAAAAAAGTATCAAAGTAATTTGAATGAAGAAAAATTATTGACTAATTTTATTATTTGAGGAATGATAATTTTAGGGTGTATGTGTTACTGTATATCTCTTACCTGATTTTTTAATTTTTAAACTAAAAAGTTATATCATAGGTTCTCCTTTGTTAAAAATAAAAAAAAAAATTATTTTAGGAAAACAAAAGGTAGCAAAATTTCTACAGACGATTCTAGCCTCTAGTATGGTTGCGTGTGTACATGTATGTGTGCGAACGCATGGATTAGTGACTTTAGGGGTCGATTGGATGCTACAAATAGGAGTCTCTATAGATAATACACTTTTATAAGTTTTGATATGATATTTTTTACTTGATTTGGGAAATAAAATTTCTCTCTTCTAAAAATTATTTCCCTTCTTAATCTTGGAAGAAGGTGTATTATTTTTAGAGTGGTTTGAGCCCTCCAAAAAATATAGATTAAATTAGACCATTATACCCCTTCTCATCCCCCTTTCTCACCTATAAAATGTATTTTATATTAGAAATAAATTTTTTTTTCTAATGGAAAAAATGTATTAAAAAGTTATATTAATAAAAATAAAAAAAATATAATTTTTTTTCTAAATAGGGGCTGTGTGATTACAAAAATATATTTTTTTAAATAGGAGGTGATGTAATTTTAAGATAATAATATAATTAATTTGTCTAAAATTTATTTGTTTTAGTTGGTTTTCACATTATATAATTAACATAAATATATAATTAAGTTTGAGTAATCAAGTTTAATTTAATGGGTAACTAAGTTTTTAGACACTACAAAGGCAAAAGAGTCATTTGACTGTTTTTTCCATCATTCACCTCCTCTTATTTATAAAACATCCAAATTAAGTTAAAAGTTATCCCCTCTATAAATATCATATCAATATGGGTTAATCCTCTAAAAATAATATCTCTTCTTATCTTATACTCTCTCTAAAACTTACCCTTTCGAAATTTTAGCACCATCCAATTGGGGGTTAGGGTCATAAGCATCAGAGAGCTCTGGCGGAGGTTGTTGTTCCTAAAGTAAGTTTGGGGGGAAGAAGCATGCCGGTGATTGTGATGGGAACGTGTAGTTGTCCTCCGGCAGCACCGGAAACCACCAAAGCAGCCATTGTTGAAGCCATCGGAGCTGGCTACCGCCACTTCGACACCGCCTTCATCTACGGCTCCCAGCAGCCTCTTGGCCAAGCCATAGTCCAGGCGCTCTCTCTCTCCCTCATCAAATCTCGCGATGGGCTCCACATCACCACCAAGCTATGGTGCAGCTTCGCAGAGCGCCACAAAGTCGTCGCCGGACTCAGAACAAGCCTCCAGTAATTCCATCGCTTCTTTCCTTCCTTCTTCCCGCCACTTCACATATTAAGAGTAATACGATACACGCCCCAAAAAGAGTAGCCGGGCCGGTTCGGATGACGGGCTGAAGGGTCTGTGATTAATAAGTTCGGGTTCGACTTCTCTTGGGGTAGTCCTTCCTCTAATTGTGGAGGACCATCTAACAGCCTTCTCGGCTGAGTCGGTCAGCCAGACTTGCCTAGGCTGGTTTACCTCCTCGTGGTTCTTTACCAACTAGGACCACGGGGTGAGTTTCACCCAATGCGCACCCATGGGTAGCGGCTGCAAATTTCTCCCCGACCCCAGAAAAGTAAAACGATACACTCATAACATTTTTTCAAAAAATATAGCTAAAATTAACGGCAGTAATTATGACCTTATTTTCTGTATATTTATTTTAATAGAATTTTTCAGCTTAGACGTAGATTAACATAAGATGCGTTTGAAATGATAAAAAATTAATTAAATTAAAAAAAGTTATAATCTTATAATTTGTACCATGAGAAAAAAAGTTAAAATTTTTAAAAATTTTTAAAATTTTTGTAGTGAAATTTGGTGCTCCTAACATAGCCCCTTTTTTTTGGCTAGTTAAAAGGTTCTACAGCATTTTGACTCCCCCTCTTGCATTCTTAGTCCTGTTCCTGATACCACTATTGTGGGAAAACTTAAAATTTCAAATTAGTAGGAACAGGTATTACCTATTTTTAAACTTAACTAAGAAAAGCCTAGTATTTTTGTAATACAATTAGTTCTTTAATAATTATTATGGTAATATAATAAAATTTATGGTGACACATTTTGAAAAATTCCAGGTTACTTTAATAAATACAGTTTGGTACCCCTTATATTATATAAGGGCTCTGTTTAGTGGCAAACAAAATAAAATAAAATCTTACAAATCTCTATGAACACGAATTACGAGACAGTAAAATTTAAATTCTTCACTCACTGTACGAATTACGAGATATTTATTTTTATAATTTTATTTTATTTTATTTTATACACTTATATACAACTCCAAACACACCCAAGATTGCGTCAAAGAACAAAATAGTAGAGAAATTTTTATTCAATTAAAAATAATCGGGGGTTTAAAAATGATTACAGAGTGAGTATGAATAATTATTTTCGCTAAATCTATAGTACGCCAGCTTTTGACCACCGAAAAATATTTTTGAAAATAAAATAAAATAAAATTGAAAAATCATCAAGATTCAAGTTAAGCATAATTCTTACCCATAAAAAAAAATTAAGCATAATTAAGAACCACACTATCTCATTATCTTGGTTTTTGTGATGAATTATAATGTTTCAATTAGGGGTGGAAATGAACCGAGCTATTCGCGAACTACTCGAGCTCGGCTCGAAAAAAGCTCGGCTCGAGCTCGATTCGTGAGTTAAACGAGCTCGAACCGAGCTTGTTTATTTGCTCGTTTTGGATTCGAACTCGAGCTCGAGCCTAGAGAAGCTCGGCTCGAAAGCTCGCGAGCAGGCTCGGTTAGAAAAATATATATTTTTTTAATAATATTTTTATATTTTTAATAATATTTTTATTATATTTTTTAAATTTATTATATTTTAAATCAAAACGACGTCGTTTTGGTTTAACCGAGCTATTCGCGAGCCTAACCGAGCCTAATTTCTTCTTTATCGAGCCGAGCTCGAGCCTATATAAAAGCTCGAATCGAGCTCGAGCTCGAGCTCGAGCTCAGTATAAAAAGCTCGAGCCGAGCTCGAGTATGTTAAAGCTCGGTTCGGCTCGGCTCGTTTCCACCCCTAGTTTCAATTGATTACATACACATGCATGCGCTGCGATGCAGGAACCTTCAGTTGG
Organism: Vitellaria paradoxa; assembly: GCA_019916065.1. Lineage (NCBI taxonomy): Eukaryota > Viridiplantae > Streptophyta > Magnoliopsida > Ericales > Sapotaceae > Vitellaria > Vitellaria paradoxa. The sequence continues at coordinate 1,978,617 of CM034237.1, read as the reverse complement.
AGTACGTTGATTCGTACATCATACATTGGCCAGTGAGGTTAAAGCAAGACGTAAGTCAGCCCCCGCTTCCGAAAGACTACATATTGCCCTTGGATATCAAGTCCGTGTGGGAAGAGTGTCAGGAACTAGGCCTAACCAAAGCCATTGGAGTCAGTAATTTCTCGTCCTATAACCTTTTGGAGGTCCTTTCCATTGCCAAGATTCCTCCTGCGGTCAATCAAGTGAGTAATATTGGAAACTGTGCCATCTCATTCATAAATGTGCATCAATTGTGTATGTATAATAGTTTGATAATTAAAAAGAAGAAGAAGAAGAAGAAGAAGAGGTGATGAATTGTTTGTGTTTATGTTTGATGTGTGAAAAAGCTGGAGATGAACCCATTTTGGAAGCAGAAGCAGCTGAGGGAGTTCTGCAAAGAAAAGGGCATCCATATCACTGCTTACTCTCCTCTGGGCGCAAGCAAATGGGACCATGTGGGGAGACAACAGAGTTGTGGATTGTCACGTGCTCTCCGCGATCGCTAAGGCCAGGGGGAAAACCCCTGCTCAGGTTTTTTTGACAATAATAATAAATAAATAATGCTCAGTTTTTTTTTTCTTTTTTTACCGTTAAACCCCACACACTTGGAAAAATGTTGGATGGTGATGTCTTTTGATTTGCAGGTGTCTCTGAGGTGGGTGTATGAGCAAGGGGTGAGTTTGGTAGCAAAGAGCTTCAACAAGGAAAGAATGAAGAACCTTGATATCTTTGATTGGTGTTTGAGTGAGGAAGAGTCGGCACAGATTAGTCGCCTTCCCGAGTGCAAAGGAGTTAAGCTTGCTACCTTTTTCAGACCCCATGAGCTGATCCTTGAGTTGGATGCAAACCTCTAGCTCTAGTTACAAGGTTTCATTTTTGGACACCGATTAGAATAATGTCTAGATATGTATATACACTACAACAAGAGCCAACCATTATTAATATGTAGTTTTATATTTCACAGGGAAAGAGGAAAAACAACATATGTTATATCCATTATATATATAAGGGTATTATGTATAATTTCTTCTGAATCAAATCTTTGATATATAACCCTTTAACAACTAGGTTGAACAAAGAGTGAGCCGAGCCAGGAAGAGTTAGTACTATGTCTAATATTTTCATTCCAAGCCGGACGCTATTTAATTCTTAAATCCCACATCTGCCGAATTGAGCTCACTTAATTTATAAATTAATTTTAATCATTTATTCTATAATTTTTTCACAATTTACAAAATTAAAAATAACTAAACAAAGTTACAATAACCAATTAGTAACCTCACGAAGAATAAAATATTTACTATTTGACATTTGAGTGTCGTATACATAATCTTGTATATATATATATTTTTTACATCTATACTATTTAAATAATAAAATTATATTTTAATATTTTCAGTCCGAGCCTCAAGCAACATATTAAGCCTGACGTACTTTGCATGTAAAGTTAAATAGGGAACAGGCATAACCACGCAAAGATTTAACAAGCAAAGTTCTCGAATCATTCTTGGTCCCAGCCATATGTAAATGTAATGAAAGAGTTTGTTCATCAATTCAGCAAGTCAAAGATGGGATTCACTGTGGGTAACTTAAAATATATATTACATGACCAATAAAGGCAATTTTCCAAGAACTGAAGTTCTGTAAACAAGAAAATTGCTTCTTGCAACATATCTAAGTGAGATGCATTAACAAGAACAGTATGAATCCTATAAAAAATAAAACCTGCCATCCATGGAAGCTTTCTCAAAGCCATGGAAAGGACTACCTTCTAACAGAAAGCACACAAATCTGCTTTCTCTACTACAAAAATTAGAAGACAAAAGGAGGCAGAGTGCACCTTAGCGACCAAACATGCTGCTACTCACACTTGATAGACCGGTACATGTGGCGAACAAAGAGCAAAGCGGCACGAAAACCAACAGCCCCAAGCATGAGAAAGAAGCCATAGCAAATGCAAGCCATGTACCCAAAGAAAAATGAAGTTTGCATGAAGCCAGACATATCTGATCTTGCATAGTAGTAATATAAACAGTAGCCGTAGATAAACAAGCCAGTTGATCCACCACAAAGGAAAGACCTGTCGCAAGTCAAGCACGCAAATTAGTCCCACCAGATGGGGCACATAGAATTGCCTTAACCCAAACTTTATTTATGGTTTTCCTAACTCATCACAAGGCAATGCTACCAAGCTTTAGTGCATGAAAGCAAAACGACCTCAAACCACAGGCAAAATGGTTAAAAAAAAAAAAAAAGGCAGGCAAAAAGAATATAGGTATATATTTCCTGATGATATGACCTCATACTGAAAGATAGAAGGATACCTCTATATATTTCTTCAATAAAATTTTTTATAAAATAATGTAATCTATCGATTAATCAAGCATTTCTTCTTTTTAATATTTGCTAAATACTTTTTGATGATTCAAATCTTTTGGCATTGTAATCAAGGCCGGCCCAGGGGTGAGCCTAGCAAGCTCCTGGGCTTGGGCAACACCCTGGGACAAGGGCAACCCAAACAAATTTTTGGACTGAGAAGAAAAAAAAAATTTAAGTTTGGCTTGTATACTAGTATAAAAGGGCAAATTTTTCAAAGACAAGCTTAGACAACCTAATTGTCGAGACCGGCACTGATTGTAATTTGGTTTATTAGAACTAATGTTTATTCCTAGAGTCACTTTTGCTCTTTTGTAATTATTTATGTTTGATTTCTAGTTGTACTTATTCTATCAGTCAGGTCATTCATTTTTATTTTCCTATCAGTAAATAATTTGTCCAATTTGTAGATTTAAAAACTAAAGAATTCATGAATTATCTAATCGGGGATTATAGAATCTTTTTTGTTTTAGTTTCGTTTGATTTATATACTTCTCTCAATCTAAAAAATAAAATTACATTTACTTTTAAGATTTCTTTAATTATTCATTTTACAAGTAGAATTCCTTTGATAATCAAAATATAAATTATTATATAATTTATATGACATTCTTCTTCAATATATTATGTACAAATTCTGAAAGTAGTACAAAGTAAACTACTTATTTATGCAATGCCTAAATACAATTATCAAAATTCATCAACAAATGATAGATAAGCACAACAGGCCATCAACTGACTGCCCACAGCTAAACAATTAAGAACATGAAGTAGGACACGTAGTAGAAAGAAGTGACCAAGGATGGAGTTTAATTTGCAAAGAATTCTAATTAGTTTTACGGCTTCCTTTTTTGTTTTTTTAATTTTTTTGGCTTCTAGAGCTTTTAAGATTAGGCTTAACTCAAGTTTGTTATTTGTTAATAGAGGTAGTTAGGAAGCTTGTCATAATTGTAGGTCTTATTTTAGTTAGGATTTGTTTGTAGGTCCATAAATAGTCATGTACCGACAAAGAATATTGGAATTTTGATTATCAATTATATGTCAACTATGATGGTTTAGTTATTCCTATGGATTCAATCATTCAAGAATCGTTTTCTACCAGAACGATGTGTAGTCTCTGTCTCAAGAACGACTCTCGCCAATGCCCCAACGCCATAAGAGCATAAAGTACCAGAACGTTATGCCCATACCTACAGAAACTTATGCCCAAAAAACTTAAACTTTCATGAAATGCTAAGCTACATTTTAGAAATGTAAGCAAAACTATTAGGCTAAACAAAAGAATAACACATTCATCGTTATGAAAGAAAGGGATTGGTTAATGGCTTGGATATCATACAAGGTCGTCTGACAAGGAAAAGCCCAGAACTTAGATTTTTATACTGAAAATCTATTGGTTTGAAAGAGGGGGGAAAAAATGTTTCAACAAACAGAGTGAATATTGTTGACCAGCTTCTACAATCAACAACTATTTCATTAGTAGTTTAAGAATGAGTTGTCAATAAGATGCAAGGAAAAATAGCTAGACAAAAGCATAATGATGTTGCAGGAAAAGCAGCATCATGCAAGAACTCAAGAAGAGTAAACTTGAAACAAAATGAAAACACTTGCATACCTCCACCACCATTCATGATCTTCGGCAGCAAGCTGAAAGTATGTCAATGCCACAGTAATGAAAGCAGTCACAATCAGAAGGATAATGAAAACAATAAACAGGATGCTGTATATTGTGTAAATTCTGTGACCCCACACACTGGCAAATATGTAGTAAAGTTCAATGTAGATAGCGCTGAAAGGCAAAAACCCTGCCATTGCCATCTGAGGAAGAGTAGTCCTGTACCAAGGCAACTGTGGAACCTCTCTAGGATACTTTGTGGTGCGGCAAGGAGCTTGGAACTCAGTTTTGCTATTTTTCCCAGCGATTCCACCCAACACAAGCAAAGGTGATGTTACCAAAGTCCATATGAGGACTATAACAACAATTGTACCAAATGGCAGTGCTGCTGTAGAACTGTAGACAATGGCAACAGTATTAAGGAAGCAAAATGTGAGAAACAATGGCCCACAGAAAAGGCACCCCGTCAACAACAAATTCCTCACCTGACAAAGCCAATATCCAATCCTGATTAATCCACCAAGTTTCATTTTACAAAGCATCAAATTTAATCTGAAATGTGGAAGATGAGATCTATAAGCACTTACCCAGTTGGAACCTTCAAGCTGGAAATAGAAAGAGGTTGCCACATATCCCGCAATTCCCGAGGTAAGTGCATATATGACCACCAACGAAGTAAATAGAGCTCCTCGGTTGTATGGATAAAATACACCCACAAGTGCAAGCAGAAAAATAAACACCGTGCTGAAGATGAATGTAAAAAGCCAACATTAAATGAGTAAAAATAAGATTATTAAACACTTTCATAAATTAGTTGTCTCTATGCCAGACACGCTGAGTATGCAGAAATACTTACAGAGTAAACAGCTGGGTGCCAGAACCTAGGGATGCAGCAAACAATGACTTGTATTTCGGGAATCTAAACACATCACCATGAATGTACTTCCATCCTGTCTCCTCTTGGTCATCAGCTGATTCCTCATCATGTGTGTACCTTTCAAGGAATTCAATGACAAGAATAAATAGTATAAAAGGATAAAATTAGTACTATTCAAACTTCAATAATAATTATTTAACCATAAATGCACAATCTCACTTGATAAAATCATTCTTAAGGACTCGCATAAGAATTGTTGCAAGAAAACCAGTTAAGAGGAGAACTGTAACGCATGAATTTATAATCGAAAACCAATGAATCTCCAGGTGATGTGGTAAAGAAGAAGTGTGTGAGAATTTCTCCATCCTATTCTCAAAAGTAATGTCCGTTTCTTTCCATTTCACAGTATATGTGAACTCCACATTAACTTCCTTGTCCTCTGTCAGGTCAACAATAGAATGAGGATCCATTCGAGCAATGACCTCAATCACACGATCCTTATTGAACAGTACATCAAAATGGATATGCTTGAAAAGGAAGTATTTGTAGTCATTAGGGTCAGTTTTGCCTTCCCTGTCAACCTTCCCTATGAAACCCCAAATTGGCAAGTCGTCATAGTACATTTGGAAGTAATAATCTTTCATGACTGCATTTCTGAACTGAGCAACTTCTTCCTTTGTCAGCTTCTTTCTGCAAACTTCTTCAGAGTCCTTATCAACTAAGAAGTCAAGTGTATAAGGTGCACTGACAAGTCGATCCCCATTGAGTACCTCACCCAGGGCTTCCTTCTTCTCTTTCACGAGATCTACCATTGCAATCACGTAAATATTTAATAAACAAGAAATTAAATCCATTTTTTTCAATATCATACTGTTTCCGAAAGTTTAGACTTGCGAATTTGAATATGCTCAAATTATTTGATGAAAAACTCTCGCTTTTTCAAAGAAACTTGATTATTCCAAGGGTGACAATATTTTTCACCCAAAGCTACTCGATAAGTCAACTAGTTTGAGACTTTTTCATGAGATAAATTAAACCCAGATACACCTAGCTGACATATTTTATTAGGGTAAATTACACTTTAGACCTAAAAATCACAAATACAGATACGCGATACGGATACAGATACACTGATTCATTAATTTTAAAAAACAAAACATAACATGATAGGGACATGTCAATGAATAAATTTTATTTATTTTTATATATACATAAGAAACAACAATTTGTTTAATTCTATAATGAAAATACATTCATCAGTTATTTGCATCTATTTTAGGAAATTTTATTTACAAGTAAATTAGAAGTTTTAAGTCTTAAATTTTATAAAATTTTAAAAATCTATGGAATATGTAATTAATAAGTATAAAATCATATTATTTTAAACTTATTATTTAATTCTAAGGTTTTTTCTTCAAAAATATGTTTTCGTGTATGTCTTAGTGATGAACCCGAGTAGCTTGGACTGTCAGATGAATCCGACATGGACGCGACTTGGATATGTGACATTCCTAGTAGTATCTGCACTTATTAGTTTGAGACTCTTTGCACTAAATCCCACTTCACAATCTCACTCTTACTGGTAACAGTGAAGTTCCTAAAGGTTTCATTTTATTTTATCTTTTTTTTCCTGCTCAATAATATGTGAATCTCTGTTAAATGATGTGCCAACACGTGGATTTTTTCAAAAAATGACCATATAGCCATTTGACAGTATGGTCAAATCCTAACGGAGCCTCACATAAGGTTTAAATTACGTTTACGTACATATATATGAAAGGTTTAATTATTACAATTAAATTGTGATGTTCTAGAGTGGGACATGGTACCAAATGGAAGTTACCTTTCTTTTATTATTATTTTGAAACCAACAGAAACGTGTCTTTCTCAATTTTACTTTGAGTGATAAATGCGTTTGTCATTCTCACTCCGGTTACGCTTTGCATGAACAAAATTTCACAAGGGCATAAACTTTGTTGTTGTTAAACTAGATTGTATTTGGTATTAAACAAAAAACAAAATAAGAAATAAGAATCAGGAAACATAAAATAAACAAAAACCAATAAGAAGGAAAAATTAAAAGTGAAAGAACAAAACCTGGTGAACAGAAGGGAAGGTCGAAATATCGGTACGTTTCACTGTCACCAAACAATGCATACAATACAATCAACTGGCAAATCTCGGGTAAAATGTAAGCAGAGTCAGACGTAAAAGAATAACCGAAGCTTTTCACTTCCAAAAAAAATTTAAATTAAAAAAAAAAAAAACAACAACAACAAATATCTCGCAATGCACTTGCACGCCTCAAGCATGCATTCATGTATTATCAAGACACAAAGTAAAATTCGAAAACTCTCTACATACCAAACATAAAATTTTGGTTAAAACACATTTTTCAATAGATAGGAAAGCAAATCAAAGATCTGCCAAAAGAATGATGAGTTTATGTGCATATATATATATATATATATATATATAGAGAGAGAGAGAGAGAGAGAGAGAGAGAGAGAGAGTTACCTGGGGTTGTGGAAGGGACCGACCTTGTTGGCGTAGAGAGGGACAGGGTCATTGGCCTTGTACCGATGATCGGAGCCGTCTGATCTCGCTTGGTTTCCAAAATACGTTACGAGAATGGCGATGGCAAAGAACGCCCCTGCTCTCTCCATTCTTCTCTAATTTTCTCCAGCGTTCAAATGAGATGAAATTGCAACCAACAAGCACCCAGAGAAGCACCCGTTAAGCACCAAGAGAAGCACCCGTGACCAAGCGGAGAACCGAAATCGTTTCGAATCTCTCGTGACAACTTTCACGGGTCACGTGATAAACAACACTCTCGGAGGAAAAAATCTATAATTGACAAAGGCGCTTGGTAAGAAGAAATTTGGACAAAAAAATATAATAAAAATATAAAATTTTAATATAAAAGTGATACATAATAAAATTTAATTAAAAAAATTAATCAAAATTGATGAGTTTTAGTTAATTTTAATCAACCAAATACCTTCAAAATCTATCCTGTATTAGCCTACGAAATAAAAATAAAAAAAACAATAAAAATAAATAAATTAGAATTTTTATAAAAACAAAAATTGTTAAACATGGAAAAACTAAAAATTCTAGAAGTGGTTATTTAAATAATTTTACATTCATTATTAAATAAATTACTTTATATAAATTTTTAAGTAGTTACACTTTCACAAATTATGTGAATTCATTTTTAGCGTTTTGAAGTGAAAAGAAAGGGGAAAATCAAATGCATTGTATGTTTCAATTCAATTAAAAATTTATTTAACATCTTGCATTGTACTTTTTTTATTTTTTTTTCAATTTAGTGTATAAATATAAAATTTGTAGAGAGCAACAAAATGAATTAACAAGTTCTTGATTGTTGACTTCGAGCAGAACAAAGTCTTGATTTATTTTTTTAAAAGAGAAACAAAATCATGTAAGTTAAGAGTATCTTTGGTAATGTTTCTGTTTTTTATTTTTTAATTTACGTTTACAAATTTTAAAAATTAACAACAACAAAGATAATTAATAAATTTATTTTTATAAATTGATAATGAAATATAGTTAATAAATTTATTTTTATTTTTATTACCAAAAAAATAAAATTTGTTTATAAATCGGTTCCCAAAACGTAAATTGTAAAAAGTGTTTTTCACACTATTGTTTTATTCATTTATAAACAAATTAGTTGGAACTGGAGTGCTTACTCCATTCATGGAGATCTCAGGATCTATCATATTCTCTCCCTCCTCATGTAAGTTAATTGTTTGTATTACTACACTTTTTGTTTGATCGGATAGATGGTTTGGAAGCATTTTTACTCAATCTCTTTTTGATTAAGATAATTAAGGGGTGTTTGATTGAAAAAAAAAATACAATAAAAATATAAAAATTTGATATAAAAGTGATATGTGGCGAAATTTGATTAAAGGAAATTAGGGGTGGCAAAATGGGCGGGTTGGGCGAGTTAGTGATGGGTTTAAACGGGTTATAGATTAAATGGGTGTAACCCAAACCCACCTATTTAAAAAGTGGGTTAGATATGGGCTGGTTGAATATGGGTTATATCAAACCCATGAACCCATATTCAACCCATTTACTTATGACCCAATTTACTTTTTAAAAAAAATTAAAAATTTATTTCAATTAATGTGTATATATATATAAATACATCAATATTTATTTTAATTAATATAATATTATACATTTTATATTATATATTATATTTATATTTTTCAGTTAATTTCGAATTTGTACGAACCGATTTATTTTTTATTCAATTTTAAATTAACAACTCTCTCTCTCTCTGTGCGCACGCTCGCACGTATACGTGTAGGGGGTGTGTGTGCGTGCGCGTGCGCGTATGCATGTGTGTGTGCATGTGTGCGTGTGTGTGCAGGTGTTCGTGTGTGTACGTGTGCGCGCACGAGCCCGTGTGTGTGTGCGCGCGCGCGCCCACACGTGCGTGTGCATGTGTGCCCCCGTGCGCGTGCGTGTATAGGCGTGTATGCATGTATTTGCGTGCACGTGCGTGTGTGCACACGTGCGCATGTGTGTAGGTATGTATGCGTGTGTGCGCGCGCGCATATGTAGGCATGTATGTGTGCGAGCGCGCACATGTAGGCATGTATGCGTGTGCGCGCGCATGTGGACATGTATGTATGTGTGTGTGCGCGCGCGTGTGTATGTGTGCACGCGTATGTGTGTAGGCATATATGCGTGTGTATGTGCGCGCGCGCGCGCGTTTGTAGGCGTGTATGCGTGTATGTGCGCGCGTGCGTGTATGTGCGCGCGTGCGTGTGCACGCGCGTGCGCCTATGTAGGCGTGTGTGTGTGCGCGTGTGGGCGCGCGCATGTGTGTGTAGGCGTGTATGTGTGTGTGGGCACGTGTGTGTATGCGCACGTGTTATTTGTATTGAATATGGAGGAGAATAATAACAGAGAATGGAAGAAGAAATAAATTATATATAATGTATTTATTATACATTTATTGTATACGCTGAATATATATATACACGTATTATATATATATAATGTATATATTATATATTTATTGTAGATATTGCTAGAGAGAGAGAGAACAGTGTAAAGAGAGAGGGGGTTAAACTAATTTTTTTAACTTAAATGAGTGTTTTAACGGGTCCCGTTTCACAACCCATTTGCACCCGTTTATAAATGGGTATTTTATACGTTACCCAATTATAACTCAATTAGTAAAATAATAGGACCCAAACCCATTTATTATGGGTTTAATTGGGTGGATTGATGGGTTTAGGTTAATTTTGCCACCCCTAAAGGAAATTAATGAATTTTAATGAGTTTTGAATAGTTTTAACTCTTTTTTAATATACGAGACAAGACCTAAGAATGTTATATTTTACACATTCATTTAACCCTAAAAATTCTTCGTAGTTTTCAAATAAGTGTTAGAAATGCATGTGATTTAATTAGTATATAAGGGGAAATATTATAATTTTAAGCATTTATCGATACAATTTGACAGTACCATGCGGGAGGTTAATATAATTTGGTAAAATTATATATGCTGATAAGTCCTAAGCAGCAAAATTATTTGGTAAACCATGGTGATGGAATGGTTATAAGTTTTGTTAACTCAATTAAAGACTCTGCTTTTTTAACTAGTGTTTTTTTAAAACCAAATTTTGATTATTTTTCATTTATTTTGAGGGTTTTAAATTTCCCATTAACTGTTTATCAAAAATTGAAGAAAAAAATTAAACAATATACAAAAATAAAAGTTCTAAAATTTTTTCATGCAAGTAGCTTTTTTAATAGTATTCTTAATTTTTACAAATTTGTATGTGTAATTTCAATTCAAAAACAATCGAATTTTAATTCAAAAGATTTAATGATGTTGGACTCTTATGAATATAATAGATGGGAAAGAGAGAGACTTACGCCAAGAGAAACTATTTAAGGGTCCCTTGGGTATACATAAATAAAAAAAAAAAAAAAACTTTGAATATGGAAATGACACGTGACACTTTAACTTTAATGATTAATTGAGTATTTAGTAAAAATTTATAAATTTTGGAAAAAGTTAATAAGATTTGATTTTGTGTTTGGTAGAAAAAGTTTGAAAAAAATTATAAAAAAATTGGTAAAAATTGATTTAATTTTTTTTTTCGTGTGTGTGCGCGCGCGCAGAACGACCCTTTCTTATATACGAAAACAAACTAGCTAAACCACTTGAGAAATAAAAATAGGCAAAATAAATTTTAACAGGAGAGATGAGGTTTAAAAAAAGAAACTACAAAGAAATTGGTGGCTGGGAAGAACAAAATTCTGAGGTTCAAAAAAGGAAAACCGTCCTTCACAACTTTCCACCTCACATGGAATTGCACATCATTTGGTCAGTCCTCAATATGTGTAGGAAACAAAATACCCAACAAATTGAATAAGTGTATATTATCGTCAGTGGGAGGAAAAAAAAAATCCTCACTACCTCTAGTTCTGATATGCAAAAAAAGGAAAAAGCAGAGTTACATTTTACTGAGAGTGAAGGTACAAACAAATCCAGCAGTCCTTCCTACAGAAGTTACTGTAATATTACAAATGTCATGCCAAGTTGACAAAGCCCACCAGCCAATGCTCCGAAGGTCTTGGAAGAGCCAATTTCAGAATCTAGCCTATTTTATTTTGGTTCTATTATTTGAAGGGATTTTGAACCAGCTTATTCAAGAGAATTTATAGGCCCTCGTCCATGACTGAAAAAAAAAAAAAAAAAAAAAAAAAAAAAAAAAAAAAAAAAAAAAAAACAACAACAACGACAACAAATGCGTGTTGTACGTACCCAGAAAAAATCAGAAGCTAGTCACACTTGATAGACCCGTATATGTAATGAACAAAGAGCAGAGAGGCGCAGAAACCAACAGTCCCGAGCATGAGAAAAACACCAGAGCAGATGCATGCCATGTAACCAAAGAAGTGTGAAATTTGCATGAAGCCGTCCATGTCTGATTTTGAGAAGTAATAGTAGAAGCAATAGCCATAGATAAAGAGGCCGGTTGATCCCCCACAAAGAAAAGACCTGTGTCAAATAAGGCAGTGAGGCGCAAGGACACTTAATGAAGCACATGAAGAGTTTCCCTCAACAACAAAGGGCGCTTTTAAAAATTAGTAACTATATTAAACAAGAAAACGGCGAATGTATATTGGAATAATCTCATCATAAAGTAGAATCAATTTGACAACCATGACAAATCTAGCCACTGAAAAAACAAAACAGCTTCATATAATAAGAAGTATATAGAGTCCGTTTGCTTGATGGATTTTATGGCGACATGAGTAAAAGGGTACATTAATGAAAGAAACCATCACAAATGATACATAGAGTGCAAATTGATAAACCTAGTGATATAAATTCATAATTGTGTCTATTCGTGTCATTACTCAAATATCTCAAAACTTAATGAACATATTAAATAATTTATTTATTTCATAATCAGGTCAATTTTGTGTTAAATCGCGTCAATTTTGGATTCATGTGTTCATGTCGTGTCCTATTCAGGTTTTTTCTCAACAATTCGTGTTACAAATCATGTCGTGTTCGATTTATGTCAAAATTGTCAACCCTATTCCCACAGGGTGCTGTTATTAATTGAAGTTCACCCACAAAAGAATAAACTTATACTCCCAAGTTTGTGGGCCTTGTTGATGGTTCATGAGCCTGAGTTCTACTCTTTAGGGGTAGGTCAAATGTGACTTTGCCGTGAGAAGGTCCCTCGTCATATAAAAAAAAAAAGGTGTTGTAATAAAAGGTCACACTCTATAAGAATCATGGCAACTCACCTAAAAAGGCTAACCAAGAATGCGATACAATATAGACGTTCATACAACACGATAGGAACATGTAGACAATGCAAATCACCAAATACCATTTTGAAGAAAGGGGCTAGGCTAGCTCATAAACTAGATGTAACGATTATATGAACTAACCCAAAAAAGCAAGCCAAGAAGTGTTATTTGGATTCATCGCTCCCACTTAGATACCAAAAGGCTCCCCTGCTAACTTCCTGTTGGGACTTAGCATATGCTAATGCAAATTGGGGTCGCAATACATGCTATCATAAATTCTCAAACTAGAGCATTAGATAAATCTATATGGTTAGTCAAATATAATATCATGAATCAAATGTATGGTATGATTATAATATCCTATTATCTCTATATAGCTACTATATGATGATCAGCATTTTAATCAATTGTCATTTCTTTAAACAAAAAGAAAATAGACCATGACTCGGTGATTTAAGAAAGTTGTGCCTTCTTGAGCTTATTGTGTACCAAAAAGGCATGTGCATGAAGGCTTTATGCACACCAAGGAGACCTCATTTGTTGCAGAATAAGCCACTTTGCCTTGAGGTTGTGGCTTATTTCAGCCTAGGCACCCTTTTAACAACAACCGATGTATCCTTCAGCCAATGGTCAATCTCCTCAAAATGATCAACAAATTATTATCATCCCAAATTTATGACATTTTCCCTGAATTTCAATGCTTTCACAATTTTTTAACATTGATGTTGATATCAATATATATAACTAAATGTTAGTTTGACACACCTGAAACCCTAAAGCTAGCACCATCAATACAGAGTTTTGAGAGAGTAGACTTCTAAATCTAAACAAGCACTAGTGCCTGAGACAAGCTTTAAACAATTTAGTGTAAATCATTGATGCAGACCGGATTGTCTCAGAATATTTGGAAAGGAAAGAAGATTATGGAAAGATTTGATTTAGGAATTAGATTACTTTGTGTTAAGTCAAGTTTTAGCCTTTTCCATTTTTTAGAAAATTTTTATTCTTTAATTATGTCAGAATTAATTTTCTTTATTCGATTTCCTATTTTGAAGATTCTTATTCCTAGTTTTAATAGTATTTGTTTTCTATTTGAACCATTGCAATCGATGGAAGATATAAGACTTTGATTATCTGATACAATTTTATTAGAGAGAGTTTTTCTCTGCAAGACCTATATGTTATTTTCTGGGTATTTTAAGACTAAACAAAAAATTTACAATCCATCTACTCAACCATTCGATTCATCTGCTTCCGCTTTGCATCAGTTGGTATTAGAGCTCATGGCACTACGAGACACCAAGAAAGATTGTGGTAATGGTCCACGAGTTGTCGCTATTAAGCAGGTTCTAAAAATGCAATGAACTCGCATAGGAGATGCGATGGGAGGAGCGTTTTCAACGGTTGGAGGAGAAGGTCAAGGTATTAGCCCAATAAGTAACCGCCTTAATCGTAGGGAATCAACCTCAACACCTATCCCTGGACCAATTTTCGGAAAGAAAAGAGTATTTAGAAAGGGAGTCTGAATATTCAAATGAAAAACTGTCTGAAGATAAGTTTCCGTTCAAATTAAAAATTACTCCAGATCAAGTTATAGATTGGAGTAAACCACATGTCTTTGAAGAAGAACCAAATATTGTTGATGAGGAGCCAAAGAAAATCTTGTCAACAATATTCTCGTGCAATGATTCATTCCTATATGGATTTTCTGAAGATTTCTTGAGTACGCAATTGGAGATATTTGTGAAGGCTACAATGGACATTTTGGTGAAAAATTATTTTTCACAATTATTAAATCATATCTCCATGCTCAAAATCTATAGAGTATGAAAGTTCGAATTCGAGAACAAATTCTATGGAGAATGATGCAGACCGGATTGTCTCAGAATATTTGGAAAGGAAAGAAGATTATGGAAAGATTTGATTTAGGAATTAGATTACTTTGTGTAAGTCAAGTTTTAGCCTTTTTTATTTTTAGAAAATTTTTATTCTTTAATTATGTCAGAATTAATTTTCTTTATTCAGTTTCCTATTTTGAAAATTCTTATTCTTAGTTTTAATAGTATTTGTTTTCTATTTAAACCATTGTAATCTATGGAAGAAATGAGGCTTTGATTATTTAATACAATTTTATTAGAGAGAGTTTTTCTCTACAAACATATGTGTTATTTTCTGGGTATTCTAAGACTAAACAGACAATTCGCAGTCCATCTGCTCAACCATTCGATTCGTCTGCTTCCGCCCTGCATCAATCACACTACCATATATTCGACCAATTAGCCTTACAAGCAATCAAAACAAAGTGGACATATGCCAAGACAAATAATATGCAGTATTTATACAATTTGTGGAGTTTAGCATATGATTAGATGACTTGAAAAACTGGAAATTCTCAACCAGAGGTTGTTAGAGGTTAAAGACAGAACATTTCATAGTTCCATATATAATTTGCTGCGTTAAGAAACAAGAAGTACCAGTAGCCATAGACTATGTAAAACCAACAGCAAACAACCCAAGATCAAATGCCTTGATGCATTCATTTATTACAGCTCTATTATAGCAGATATGGCTTTGCTAGATACATAAGATGTATGTGTACTTTGTATTTTTACTGTAAATTGGCTAATATATTTTTTATTCACAGTAGGAAGCATGTATCCTAGAGAGAGTGATGTAATAACAATTAAAAACATCAGAATCTACCTGAGAGAATTGAAATTTGGAATATGATGCAACAGCGAGAAGGATAAACAAAATGAGCTCAAATATTAAGAAAGGAAACCACTTAACCTCCACCACCATTTATGATCTTCTGCAGCAAGCTGGAAGTATGTCAAAGCCACACTCATGAAAGCAGTTGCGACCAGAAGAACAATGATAACAATAACCAAAATACCATCAATGGTGTATATCCTATGACCCCACATGCCGCGAAATATGTATTGAAGCTCTCTGTAGATAACATTAAAAGGCAAAATACCTGCCAATGTCATCTGAGCAAGGGTACCCCTGTACCAACGGAGTGGTGGAATCTCTCTAGGACACTTACTGGTGCGGCAAGGAGCGTTAAACTCAAACTTGATGTTTTTCCCAAGGATTCCACCCAACAAAAGCAATGGTGATGCTAAAACTGTATACATGATGAGGATTACCAGAATTCTTCTGAGAGGCAGTGCTATAGTTACTCCATAAGCAACAGCAACAGCATTAAGAAAGCAGAACGTCAGAAGCAGAGGCCCACAAAAAAGCAATCCTGCCAGCAATAAATTCCTGGTCTGTCAACCCAAAAAACATAAGGATCCGATTAGTCACTGGGATGATTTTAAGTACCAAATTCAAACTCAAAATCATTTCAGAGAGAATCCATCAGCACATACCCAACTGGTTCCTTCAAGCTGACAGTAGAATGAAACTGTCGTAAATCCAGAAACGCCAGATGTAATTGCATATATGATCACCAGTGCAGTCAAGAGAAGTCCTCAGTTGCATGGGTAAAATACACCAAGCAGTCCAAGTATTAAAATGAATATCATACTGCAAACACAAGGAGCAAACAATGTTCAAGCATTGTACGGATGGTTTAGAACAGGCTAAATTTAGCTTCAGGTATCTGGACAATAAAGTTTCAACGAGATACTCACAGAGTGAACAACTGGGTGCCACAACCAAGAGCCGCAGCAAAAAGAGATTTGTGATGCGGGTACCGAAATACATCACTGTGGATGTTTTTCCATCCCGTCTCTTCTTGACTATCAACCAATTCCTCATCATGGGCATACCTTTCATGAATAAAATCAGTAAGATGAATAGTATAACAAAGAAGAAATAATCCATAAATGGTCATATGAAAATGCAACCATAATTTAATAGGTATCCTTACTCATTTATTTCTTTCTGAAGAACTCTCAGGTAAAACACCACTAAACAACCAATTAAAATAAGAACTGGCACGAGTGCATTCATTATTGAAAACCAACGGGTCTCGAAGTAATGTATACTCAATTTGTTTGAGTACTTCTCCATTCTCTTCTGAAATGTGGTATTTGTTTCTATCCATTTGACCGTATACCTGAACTCTACATTTACTTCCACATCCTTTGTTGCATCCACGATGAATTGTTCATCAATTTGAGCATAGATTTCAATTACGCGGTCCCTATTGTAAAAGATTTCAAAAAGCATATGCTCAAAAATTATATACTTGTAATCATTTGAAACACCCTGGCCATGATTTTCAACCCTTCCAATGAAAGACCAAATCGGCAAGTCATCATAGTACATTTGAATGTAATAATCCCTGGCAACCGCCCGTCGGAACTGAGAAACTTCTTCCTTTGTCAGCTTCTTTCTACACCAAACTTCATTATCTTTCTTCACCAGGAAATCAAGCTTATATGGAGCATCCACGAGATGATTTCCACTTAAGACCTCACTGAAAGTTTCCTTCTTCTTTTTCATGTAATCTGCGATTAAATCAACTTAGTGGTCAACAAACATGGACTTGAACTGGAAATTAGCTAATGAACAACAATTAAAATTTTAAAGCACCAGAAAAGATGAAAACCTGGTGAACAGAAGGGAAGATCATAATAAGCATATGTCTCACTGCAGTTTTTGAAAGGAAAAAAAAACAAAGAGAGAGAGAGAGAACTGTATTAGTAATCTAAAGCAAGAAGTTTACTTTGTGATTGATGTCAAACAAGCTAAGACCCATTCTAATGCTCTAAAATTTGTAATATCCAATTGCATGTCAAACTAGGAAGGTAAGCTATGACATAATTGAATTTTTGCTTCAAGCCTCGTACAGTATTCATATCTAATATCAAGAAGTTAAAAAAAAATTACAAGAAGGTAAATATATTTTAATGCAGTTGCCAAATAAGGCGTGCATTTGAGGCAGAACAACCAGATAATATATTAAGATACGTTTAAAGAGATCCATAACAGAATAATATCCAACTTTTCCAAATATTTCGAATCCTTAACAGAACTCTTCCAAATAGAGAAAGGGAGAGACGGAGACTACAAGTGATAAATGAAAACACAACAGTAGCAGACCAACAGAATTATTTCTCACAAGGAAACTAATAGAAAGATTTATTCATTTACCTAGGATTGTTAAACGGGCCAACAACGTTGGCATAGAAAGGAACTGGATCTCTAGCTTTGTAGCGATGATCAGAGACATCTGATCTTGCATGAATTCCACAACACGTTATAAGAACCACAGCAAAAATAATCATCAAAGAATCTGCCATTTCCCTCAGCTTTTGCAAGAAAACAAAGAAACATTATACAAACAAACACTCAAATTATAAAGAGATGTAGAGAAATTTTGAATTTGCTTTCCAGAATGATCACTAAAGGTAGATACATTAATGGCATGCTCTTTTTTCAAAGTTTCAAGTACTGCAGATATCAAATTCCAAACTAATAAATTCAAATACCTTAATTTGTAGAACTTTCCATTTTATTTTTTTTCTTTTCTCCTTCTTTTTTTTCTTTTTTTTTTTTTTTTTTTCATTATGAATGCTGATTTGAAAATTTGGAAGAGAGAATGGTGGTGTAATATCAGTAAAATGGAGATCAGACTGCCTAGTGAAGTTGGTTGTCTAATTTGTTTTTCTACTGCTGGAAGTAGCAGAGGTGGAGGAGAGGTGAATATGGAAGCCGAGTAATAGGTTGAGGTGATGAAAGACTCTCAAATATTTGGTGGCAATGGTGGGGAGGTCACAGGAAAAGCAAGCTAGCACTAATAGTGGGAAGGTTCAAAGAAGTAAAAGTGAAGAATTAGACAGTAACAGTCTAATAGTAAACATAACAGCAGCAGAAGCCAAATATGTTAGGGTGACGTACATGGTCTCTATCCCATGTAGGCAACAGTGGTTTGGAGTTGGCAGTGGTGGCATTACAACAAGAAGCTCAAAAAAGAGGCTGCAGTAACTGAGATTATAGTTGCAACCTGCAGCAATGAAATGGACAACAAAATATAGGGTTGGAAGTGGCTGTATAATGTCTCCAAAAGATTAAATTGATCAAAAGTTGGGAACTGAAGTCCCGGCTAAAATGTGAGGAGGCTTATTTCCCTACTTTCCAACGATTAATGAATGCTTTGAAATAAAAAAATCCAATAATGTTTTGCCGAGAAAATCACTAAAAATTATGAATATTAGGATCCATGCTTTCAAATCCAGCCACAAGAATACAACTCAAAGGCATTTGCTATTATTCAATGATTTCTATTAGACTGTTAAACATGATTAAGCATGCAAAAAAATATATATATATCAGCACACAAATTTATGTTCAAATGTTCATTTAGCCACATCTTGTTGCCCTACTAGCTGCCATTTTCTATACCATTTACAGTTAAAAAAAAAAATACTCCAACTGGGGATGAAAAGGAGTTGCTTTTTTTTTTTCCCTGAATTGATTCCTTTTACTTCTTTTAGTGATTGGACCCAATTTGAACGGTGTATCCAAAATTTTCTTCTCAACTGCAATGGTGCATCCAAATTGTTTGGCCAATATTTTAGATGAAAATAAAAAGAAAAGAAGCTCCTATTCTATATAAAGTCATAAACCACTTCTTATTTTTAGATGGACTATTAACATCTTGTCAGGATTTCATATCTACAATGATGGAGGGATTGAAGAGAATATTATCCATAGGAAATTAGGAATTGAGTTGGGCTGTTAAAGTGGGGAAGTGCTTCGGTGGTTCTTTGTACCCAAGAATACATATTAAGCTAAAAGGAAAATTTTATAAGCAAGTTATATGACCAACTATACTTTGTGATAGAGTGTTGGGCCACTAAAAAGCACCACTCAATATAGTGAACATGAGAATGCTAAAATGAATATGTGATAATAAAAGAAATAAATATATTTAAAAGAAAATTGATGCGGCACATAGAAGTGAAGTTGAAAGAAGATTATCTAAGATGATTTGGTCATGTCTAATGTAAAACTAGAGATGCATGGAAGAGTGACTCAGTCTAAATGGACAGAGTAAAGATGACAAAAGCTAGACTTCGTGTCACATAGACTAAAATTATTGTGAGGAAATATATAATTTTATATAATCTCGCGAAAAATCTAAATCATGACAAAAGTGTGTTCTAAGGTTTAGTTGAGATAAGTTGTATTTATTCATGCATTAGAACTTAAAAGCGTGTTCATTAAATAAAATAATGCAATCATCAGTTCACAAACATAGGGCAAGAGATTAAGTTCTCGCACTATTGAGAGGCAGGTGAATCAAAGGCAACACAAAGGTTAGAGCATCAAATGTTTCACTAAATAGTATTCAAAGACAAACCCAATAGAAGAGACACAAATCAATTCAATAAGCAAGGAAACAAACCACCGGAATTCAACATCTAAGCAAGAAATTTAAAAGTTGAGATTAAAGACTCCTACAGAGAAATCCTGTTAGCCAGAGAGAGTGTGACCTTGTGAGTGGGTGTCGAAGCAATGCCGAAGCCGAAGTCGAAGCAAATGAAGCGCTTCGACGATCCTAAGCTCTTGCTATAGCCGCTGCTTCTGTTGACAGTTGGCGGAGAGTCAGAGATTACAAGACTTGGATGTTTCAGAAGTTGACCGGGTTAAAAAATACAGGCTTATCACCCATTAATCTAGATCGGGTTGACCCGTGACGTTTGCCGGCTGGGGTGGGCCTCCTTAGTATGTGGATGGCCCAGTGGATCACATAATACCGGCCTCGTAAAAAGGGGCTGAAATTTGCATCGTTGGGTTGAATAGTAGCATATTTATGCTTGGCTTAGAAAATTTTATGAATTTTAAATTGTATTTAAATTTGAATTATTAACATTTTATCTCAAATGAATTTAAGTTGATAGTTTGATATTTTTTTTTAATGTGTATTTGTTATTTTATAAGACAAACGTTTACAAATGGATTTACTCTTCTTTTTCCTAGGAAAAAAAAATTTAGATAATGAAGGTTAAATCATTGAAAGTGGGAAGTAATAAAGATTTTAAAATAGTAATATTACACTTACACTCAAACACTTACACTCAATCACTTACACTCATGTTTACATCCCACCAAAATGACGTTATTTTGGCCATTAAAAAAAAAAAGAAAAGATAGAAGGTAACATCTTATGACTGTGATAATTTTGAACGAAATATATTAGGTAGTGACTAATACATATTGACGGGATATAAATATAGGTGTAAGAGATTAAGTATAAGCACGGCATTTTTTATTTTAAAAATGGTGATGATTGGGTTTGCAATCGTATAAATAATGATTTAATATATTCACGGGTAATTTTTTTGGCCATAGGCATTTGAGTTATCACTCACACTTGTTACACTTAAGTTTTAGCAAAATAATAGATGTTTGAGTGAAACCAGTGCAGTGCAGTAAAATGAGTTCACGGGAACGCAAAAAAGATTGTGTAGTAATAGTGCATGAACTTGCTATGTAAAACTAAGGATCCATTTGACGCAACAAATTTTGCTGAAAATCTTTAAAAATATTTGAAAACCTCTATTATATTTTTACACATTCTTATATTCTTGAAGTTTGAAAAAAGTTCAATACCTTCTAGAAAAATGTTGATAATGGGAATTCGATTAATCAAATAACAAAAAATTTTTTTGTCATTCTCACCATGAGCTCCCGAGCTATCAAATAACACCTACTATGACCAATTTTCTCAGGGTCGTTTTGACGAATTGTATAAACCATTTGGATGTTTTGTCGTTTTTTTGGGGGTCATTTCGACGATTTAGCACTACCAAACTGTGTCCAAATAGATCATGCTAACGTTTTTTACACCATCCCATTGACTTACTTCATCCAAACAACCTGCGTATTACCGTCAAGATGGTTCGCTCATCAAATTTGGTATTCTAACTACAGAGGCGCTGGATCTATAGAATACAACCAACTAAAAGTATTTTTCTTTCCATCCCAATACATAGGCTACCGATAGACTTGTAAAAAGAAAGAAAACAAACATTCTCAACTCATTCACACTTAGCTTGGAAAAGAGAAGTAGAGAAATGTCCAAACCCAAGACCCACCATAACCAATACGACTTCCAACTATAGAAAATGAAAATGGAAAGTGTAAATGAAAATAAATCCAAAGAAACACTTTTGAATTTGAGCTTGAGAACAATGAACGACGATATTGGTGTCTTTGATGTTGAGTCTTCGCTGGAGAAAGTATCATCTCATTACAAATGGTCTTTTTATGCCTCTGTTGATAGAGCTTTGTGGCCTATATAGAGAGCTCTTCCTTATTTGTTCTTAGTTGCTACGTTTGATAGACAGATGAAAGTGTAGGTGGAAAATCTTGCAAAAGGAGAGAACGGTTCTTATAGAGGAATAGGTATGAAACGGTAGCATTTCAAGTCTGATTTGATTTGCAAACAAATTATGATTGATGTAAAATCTTGAAATTGTCCAAACAGAAATATAATCTATCGAGACGAAAAATTTTACTGTTTCTTTTCAAAAAATACGATTTGAGATATGCACACTAAACATTTAAAAGTTTCTCAAATTACATTTTTCGTTGTTTTTCGTTATATTTTATAGTGCCGAACGCATCCTAAGAGCGTGCAGTAATAGTTTGAAACTCACAAAATAGTCTCATTAGGAAAAAAAGAAAGCGTGCAAAACTGTACGGGATGCGCTCAGTAAAAAATTTACTGGCTTCGCTGGAAAATTTAAAGACAATGTTCTGTAGTAGAGAAGATTGATGGAAAGCCCATTCCCTAGTGAGTGGTGGGATTTTATATTTTATGGGATTATTTTTAAATTAGTTTCGGACTAGATTTTTTTAATCCTTTGTATATGGGATGCCGTGTAAACTTATTGAAAGTTCATATTAGAGGCTTTTAAATTTTTGGTTGAAAAGAAAAAAAAAAAAAACTAAAAGTTGGTTGAGTATAATTTTTGTAAATGTCTCTTTTAAGATTTTTTAGTCTACTTTTGCTATTCTTACTTTAGATTCATGGTAAAAACTCATTATGTCATATTCATTGACGTATAAATATTGTCAAATCACGTACATTTTTGGTCTCTTTTATTATTATTTTATTATTTATTTATTTACATATATTCATTTTACGATGCTACGGTAATTTGCATTTTGCATAACAATTTTAACATTAATTGAAATGTATTATCACTTTTTATGAAAATTGAATGGAGCCTCACTAATTTCAAACACTAAATCATAACTGGCCAAAAGTTTATATAGTATAATATAATAAATTAATGCCATGTTTGGAATATAAATTTGTGGTGGGAAAGAAAAAGTGAAAGAAAATAATAAAAATATAAAACAAAGTAAAAAAAAAAAAGTCAAATTTATTTATTTTTAGTGAGTTAGAAAAATAAGACAAAAATAAGTAAATATTTATCAATAAAATTTAATTTTTAATTGATTAAACATAAAAAAAATTGTACAAGTTATAAATTTTATTTTTCTTTCATTTTTTTTATTTTCCTTTTGCAAATCCATACTCCAAACATAGTATGAGTTTATCCACCGAACTCAAAAATTACTGAGCTTCCAATTGAGTTCCAACTTTGTTTTGTTTCACCATGAACTGATCCAGATAAATTTTAAAAGAGCCAATATACCAAAGGGTCTAGTTTGTTTTTATGGACAAGATCGGATTAGTTTGAATATCTTATTTTGTTATTTATTTTAATGAAAAAGTGAGTTTGGATTAATTGTTTAGGTGGGATTTATAATCCCTTGTGCAACGGACTATTGGGTCAACTAATTCATGAAATATATATTTGGTTGGAATGTCAAAACTACCATGAGAACGCAAATCTTTTCAGACTTATAAATTTATTTTTAATAATTTTAATTTTAAACTAGATTTATATATTTTAATAATAAATAATTTTATAATAGTAAAAAATAATTTTATTAATTTAATTTTAATTTATTAAGCTCATTTTTATATACTTTCAAAATAATTATATCATTTTAATTTCAGTTGTAACTAATATAAGGATTATATATTTTTAATAATTTAATTTGTATATAATTTTATTTATTGCTTAAAATAATTTTATTCATTTTGTTTGTATATATTTGAAAATTATTAATTTTAATTTCATTTAAAACTAACCAAGAGATTATATGAATTTTTTAATTGAAAAATTATTTTATTTTTATTTTTAATAATTTATAGGAATATTATTCAAACCTATAAAATGAATTAAGAAATACTTCAAATATATTTGATAAAAAAAAGTCAAAAATTTTCATCCACACACAAGTTCACCTATTTTGAAGCCTTATATATATATATATATTTTTTTTCATGAACATGAATTATAAAAAATTTAAAATAAATTTCAACAAAAAAATAGTCAAAAAAATTAGCTTTTAGCTGTCTGTTATTAAACAAATCAATTCTAGTGCATATGATAATTTAATTGCAGAATATAGAATTTAAAATTATAATTCGTTGTTAATAAAATCTATGGTTAAATGAACCGCGCAATCATTTACTAATGGGTCATAAGGTCAGTTAGTATTAGAATAATTTTAATGAAAAATTAATATTGCAACAAATTAAACTTTTATAAGCCTTTAATTATTTGACTTAAATAATCATGCCTCGAAATAAGTTGTGGCTAGAAATGAAATTTAGCCCGTGGATAGTTGAAGTGTCCTTCTCTACGTGTCTATTGATTTTACAAATCTAACATCAGCAAAGACTTCACTATTGCTTAGTGGGCACGGCTATTCTTATCGATGGGATAGGCATGACCTAAAAATGAAAAGGCCTAACACAGATGAATTAAAATACACATACATACGTATATATATATATATATATATATATCCTTATGAATTAAAACTAAAATAAGGTATAGTTTGAATCTTGCACCGGCAATAGGTAAAAATTTATTCCAACAAATTATTTACCAAATTTGCATGTTTATTTTTATACCAAACTGGTATGAAAGTTTGAGATCACTCTTCATCCCCAAGTAGAAATACATAAACCAAACTGGTACGGCATTTATGCATCATTATTAAATTCACATGTCCACGTTTGGTTTTCTAGCATCCTTTTCATCTTACCTTTCCATGATGTTGGATGTGCGTAGATATATGTATATACACATTCATATATATCTACAATAGTACACAAGTTGGTGTTTCCTGAAAACAATGTTCTGAGATCCGGACATTGAGGGAATATAAGAAATGATTTGGCCGACCATAATGCCTTAAATTGTTAAAATATAACAAATAAATATATTTAATATTAAAATAATTAAAGATTTATAATTTTTTAATTTGTAAAATATAAAAACGTTAAGATAATAATTCAATTTATTAGGATTATTTAACTAACTAGTTTCAATTCATACTTTTTTTTACAACTGAAAGTATTCGGATTAGTTTGTGCGCATCTCAACTAATATTTGAGACCCTGAAGTTAACAATTAGGTAAACTCTTTAATGGTCTTGAGGAGACTCAAACTATTAACTACTCTCAAAACCAGTAGAGAACAAATGTCTTACTAGTTAAGTTAATTTTCATGATTAGTTTCAATTTATACTTATTACTAATTTTATTATGAATTTTGGCTATTAGGACCGTTTTTTTTTTTTTATCATAACATATTTAAGGTGCCACTCAAACAACTTTTAAGAATAAAGTAGGAATTTATCGGTTCAATTAGGCCAAGTGAACATGGGTGTCAAAGCATTGTTTTGATATTTTCATAAACTACATAATGGTAGAAAATAGGACTGCAATGGATATGAGGTCCAGCAAAATTTATTGTGTTTAAACTTGTTTATTTATTGTGCAAGTGAATTTCGAGTCACCCTCAAGTTTAGTTGTTTATTTATTTTTAATGAAAATAAAAAATAAATAAATGAAAATAAATTTACTAAAACAAATCTTTGTTGTTAATTTTTAAATATTTATAAACGTGGACAAAAGCGTTACTAATTAAAAAAAAAAAGATAGCTGCGTCTCAAACTAAAAATACTTTGCAAATTAATTAAATAAGTAACACTAACTAAGTTAATTATTAAATTTGCCCGAGGGGGCGGCCAGAGAAAGATCACATGAATCGATAATGGCCCCGTTGTAGCTTTCAAACACGTCTGCGAGGCAGCTGGCTTTGCCACCCGTCCAACGGTGGTTGGTCCAGTAACGCAGGCATCTTAATTAACTAATTAAGCCTATAGTACTGTTACGTTATTATTGATTGATAGACCAATAATAAAATATTTTGGCTTAATCTTGCCAATATTAAAAAAAAAATCTGCTTTTTGATTAAAAATTTAATAGTTTGAGAAAAGACGTGTTACGTACGAAATTAATCGAGCTTTATTTTTGTATTCTAGTAAATTAATTAGCAGCGATTTTACTAGAACATGCATGGATTATTTATTTATTTATTTATTTATTTTATTAAAAAAAGGAACTTAATTGGTGGTATCAAATTATGAACTATTTTGAATTACAAAAAAAATCATGACAAAGATTGGTAATTTTATTAAAATTCTTGATTTTAAGCTTGGTTGAAATATTTGAGTAATAGTTTTTCTAACTTAAAATTTGAAGATGGTAAAATTCTCACTAAAATTTGAATAATAAAATTTTAACTTTATAAAAAATTACATTTACACACACGCATATATATATATATATATATATATAAAAGATTAGGAAGGAATTGATCTTGGATAGAGCTACATATATTCACGTGGAGGATGGCAATGGAAAAGATCTGGTTGAGAGTAAGTGGCCCCGAGTTTTTTTTAAAAATTAAATTTTTTTTTTCAGTTGCCTCCTATATAAACTAGGTATTTTGTTGTATTATAGAAAATTAAATTATTTTAGTAAATCTAAATTGTTATTATAAGAATATTGTGGTATAATTTAAATATAAATTTCTATTTGAAAAGAGTATAAGGTACAAATGAAAATTTACATAATTTTTTTTATTTTCTATTCTAATAAAATTAGTTTAAGCCAAACCATCAAAAGCTTCTAATTAGACTATTTCAACGATAAAAATTTTTAGAAATCGAATTTAGTAATTATTCGAGTGCAAGTTAAATATGATCATACGTTTCAAAATATAGAACAAAATAAGTGAGCAATTTATAATTAATAAATTATAATAGAAATCACAAAGGGAAAAGTGTATCGAAATAATAATTTATTTTACAAGTTCGTTTACATTTTTAAATTTATATCCATTATTCTCGTTCATAATTTATTAGCGTGATTGATTTCGATAGTTATTCTGTTTTTATGTAAATTTTTGGATATTTTTAAAATTGCTTTTGTTTGGCATTGAAGAGTAGAAAAATTACATTGAAAATTAATGTTAATTACAAATATATTTATTTGTATTTATAACAATTATGTTTTATTATTTAAAATTCTTTACGTAATTATGATATTGATAGTCAAAATAAATATTATAATTTTTTAATTACATTCTGTGATATTCTTTTTTTTTTTTTTACAAAAATTATTATAAACCTAATTAGTTGCCCCCTTCAACCAAGATCCTAATTTTATTAACTTAAAAATAATTTTAATTAATTATTCACATTTTACTTTTGACTTTTGACAGTTTTAATAATTATTTAATATTTAAATATATGTATATAATAAAAATTGGACTACTTTAAAAAATATCGCTCTTATAAATTAAGATCTAATGGTTAAAAATTATTTTTTATTTCATTTAACAATTGAGATCATTTTTATATTCTTAACTTCCCGCTCAATTTTTATTTTAATAGATGTACTACCATATATCTCATAAAATGTGTTAAACATTTTAAATTTCACCTTATTTCAAATATAGAGATTATATGAAAATCAAAATTGTAAACTTAAATTCTATCTACTTATAGTTTCAATTATGATTTTTAAGAAGTTGAAGTTAAACTGTTAAACCTTCCAAATTAAAGTATTATAATTTATATTTTCTTTTATGGTGATTATCAAAAATTAATTAAAAAGAGAAAGAGAAACCAAAACATATATAGTAACTATCAGGGTATAAAGTTTTAGAAAAAAATTTAAACCCATGGATTATAATAATTTTTTGATTTGAATTTTTTGTCCAAAATTTCAACTATATAAGAAACTTAATACTAATTTTGTTCAGAATTCTGTAGGCACGGATTAGTACTAATATATATTGGGGTTGTTTGGAGTAAGAAAAAATGAGATAAATTGAGATAAATTGTGGTTTGGAGAGATTTCGTAATGCGTGCAGTGAGAGAAAAAAGTTGATGTGATATAAAGTTAACAGATATTTATAGAGATTTTTGGAGATTTTCAGCAAAAAATGGCAAACCAAACGGGCCCATAATAAAACAGGACGTTGTTAAATAATGTCTATCGCACAAATTAAGATTTAACGAGTAAAAATTATCTTTTTTATTCAACGATTGAGATCATTTTTATATTTTTAACTTCTTGATCAATTCTTATTTTAGTGCATCCCATTATTATTTATCTCGTAAAACGGTTTAAATATTTTAAACTTCATCATATTTCAAGAGTGAAAATTATATGCAAAATCAAAACTGTTAACATAAATTCCGTCAAATTATGATTTCTAAGAAAATAAATCTTTCGAATTAAAGTATTATAATTTGTGTTTTTTTATTGTACTTATCAAAAATTAATTGGGGAGAGAAAGACTAAAATACATGTAGTTGTTATTAGGGTTTAAAATTTTAAAAAAAATTAAAATTCATTAATTATTATAATTCTTTCGATTTAAACTTTTTGTCTAAAGTTTTAATTATATAAAAAATTTAATATTAATTTTATTCGGAATGCTGCATGTATAAATTATTGCTAGCGTGTGCGTGTGTAGCATCAATTCAAATGGCGTTGCAAATCTACGCAAAATTTTGGTATGAATTGATGGGGGAAATATTGACGGGTTTTGTTTTGTCCATTAGCTAAGATGTGACATTGCCACGTATCGAGATTTGGTTTTAGTAAATTGAAAAAAAAAATCGTTTGAAAATTTATACGCAATCAATCAATTTATCTTTTATTATGATAATTATACGTATAAAACACATTATGGCGTAAAGGTCAACAATGGGTTGCATTATTACCAAAAAAAAAAAAAAAAAAAAGTTTGTTTAGAGTAAGAAAAAATGAGATAAATTGTGGTTTGGAGAGAGTTCGTAATACGTGCAGTAAGAAAAAAATTGATGTAATATAAAGTTAATAGAGATTTATAAAAATTTTTAAAAATTTTCAACAAAATATTACACACCAAATGGACCAAAAAAACAATGGGTTGCATTGGCACTTAACAGCGACCAGAAATTTAAATTAAGCAAGCTGTCATCACTGTTTGAGGAGCGACAAACTAGGTCACACGCCATTGATGTCTTATTTATTACTATATATTTTTACGAGTACATATTTATAAATAGTTAATGGTCTTGGTGCTGAGCTGGTAACCTAATCCAACCCTAAATTACCCAAAAAAAATAAATAATAAATAAATAAATAAATGGTACTTAAACCGACCATAAGAAAAGATTGATTTTCATGTTATCGACACGTGCGATAGTGGCTCCGTTTGGGTTCTCTAAAATAAAATAAAATCTTACAAATCTCTACAACACATGAATTACGAGACAATAAAATTAAAATTTTTCACTCATTGTACGAATTACGAGATATTTATTTTTACAATTTTATACTATTTTATATAATTTTATATAACTCCAACCACACCCAGTATTAAAAGAAATTTTGATGGTGCTATTTAGTTCAAGTAAATAGAGACTATTTGTCCCTTGGCCCTGGCGCACTGGTTAGAGGGTTTTGCTCTCCTTACAGTTGATCGCTAGTTCGAATCCGGTATAGATATGATATATTTAAATGTGTATGATAACCCGGATGTTCTGCCATACTTTTTGACTTTCAAAATAAAAAAAAATAAACAGAGACTATTTAACTATAAAAAAAATCAAAGGTTATAAAGAGTTATCTATTTTTTCAATTAAATTTCATCAAATATTATTATTATATCAATATTTTGTATTTTCTTTATACTTTTTTATCATTCAGATACTCTTAGAATGATCATTTCTATACTTTTATTTCATTATTTTGTTTGGTGTATTTATTTGAAATGTTAATTTATATTTATTTAAAATGTTATTTATTTTAATGAATTAAATGAAATGATAGGGCAGTTTAACAAAAAGGGGGAGGATGAAATTATAGGGGTTGTTTAAAACTTCAAATTTTTTCTAACAAATTTGTAAATTTTTAACTTTCTTTACACAAAAAAAAAAAATTAATTTTTTCTATTTACCCACTTTTTCTTATTTCCTCGAACTTTTTATAAATTTTTACTAAATATGTAATTTTTAAAAAAATAACACGTGACACTACCAAAGTTGTAAAAATTTCTACTTTTTAAGTTTACCAAACACTTTCATGGTAAGAAAATAATTATTTTATTACATTTTCTTTGCACTAAATTAAAGGTCTGTTTATGTAATGTAAAACAATAAAAAATTTTAAAAATTTTTTAAAATTATTTATTTTTTATTTCACTGTACGAAGTAAGAATTTATAAATTATCTCAAATTATTTTACTTTTTTTATTCCAAATGCCTCCTAAGTTTATAAATATTTAGAGTTTTTAAAATCGAGCAAATAATTTGAGATATATAAAAAGCTATTAACTCTATCTTTTGTCCTTATGACTTCTCATGTTTGACTGTAACCAATAATGATCATAAAAGGCAAACTTTCTCAACTTTCAAATAATCTAAAAACACACCCGCATCACTATTAACGGTGGGTCGCGGATCTGCGAGAGAAAGCACCAAAGGACAAAGGAAAGGCGAATCTTCTCTCGCCGGAGTTTGGATTCCACGCTGCCAGAGATTGGTTGTGGCTTGACCACGCCCAATTATGAGCCCGGCAACACATTTACACTTTATTTTTCCTTTTTCCTTTTAATATTTCATTTTTTTTTGTTTGGCCCACATATTATTTGCAATCCGTGATCTAGATCTTTTGGTAGGTATTTGTTTAATTAAGTATTTTTAAAATTTATATCTCGATTTTTTAATTGTATAATTGTTAATCGTATAATAATTTTATAACTTAACAATTCTATCTTTTTAGAATAAACTACATTTTTCTAGATTCAGTATTTAAAATTTATACTTTTATCCCTTATTTTAATTTCTGTTTTTTTTTATCTTAACCTCAATATTAAATATAAAGTAGCACTCTAAGTTATATAAAATGTCCAAAATCCCTATGAGATGTTCAAAAGTTTAGACTAAGGGTGCGTTTGGAGTCCAAAAAAAAAAAAAAAAAACCAATGGATGGGATTGATGTAATGTAAAAATGATAGGTGGTAAAATATGATTGGAGGGATTTGAAAACTTTTGAAATTTTTTGATTTTTTTGTAGCTCCAAACGAGCCCTAATAAAAATAGGAAACAAGGTGTAAAGACAATAATTCACAATTCATTATTTTTTATTTTTAGATGTTAATTTCAATTTTAGAGATGAAGTTAGATTATAATTTGAGAAGATAGAAGCCCTTTTTTTTTTTTTAACTTTTGAAGATGTCAATTGCATTTTCATATTTTACATATAATTTAAAATGATAAAAATACATTTTATATGATTTTTTTTGTATTAATTATATTATTTTTTAGTATTGATAGTCAAGTAAAAAATAATTAATTGTGATAAATACTTTAAAATAAAAAATTTGAGTGTAAAATTTAAGTATTAAAGTTTTGAATGAAATTCATTGAAATTTACCATATTTATTATTGAAGTGATTATTATTATTTTATAATTATTATTATCGTTTAATGATGGTAAGTGATTTGTGTAAACGTAAAAAAAAAATCAAAAATAAAATTAATTAATTAAGTAACTTTAAAGTTTTAAAAATATTTACACTATTTTTAAGTTATTAATGATTAAAAAGTATTAATAAAATAAAATAAAAACTTCATTCACTTATTAATTTCATTAAACTTATAATTTCACTTATTTTATTGCAATATTAAAATTAAATTAAGATAAAATTTATTTACAAAATTTAGTAATAATACTAACAATACTATAACTATCTTGATTGGTAAGTGGTGGTGGTGATGATAATATATTAGTGTAATTAAAAATTATGATAAATGATTTGTAGAGGCCGGTAATTTTTATTTATATTAAATTTAAAATCAAATCAATTCTAAATATTGGTTTCATATTTTGATTATTCAATGAAAATTCAAAAAAAATTATTTGAGACAAAAAGTGAGAATTTTTTTTCTAATATCGATTGTATTAACTCCTAAGAACATCACTTCCCCCCCCCAAAAAAAAAAAAACTCCTAAGAATATCAAAGCTTTAATTTAAAATATGCATATAAAATATAACCACGTATTTATTGAATTAAATTAATAATCAAACTAATAATTTTACAAGGAAAAACAAATATTTGATTAAGACTAATGTTAGATGCCATATCTTTAATATAGAATTTGCCGCACATAAATTTATTTTTAATTTTCATGAACATCAATCTAGTAAGATGACCAATCATAGGTGTAGAATGTTAAGAAGACGGCCAATCATAAGAGTGTTAAATTTAGTAAAAATTTTTTAAAATTTTCTATATTTTTTCTTCAAACCTTTATCAATTTTCTTGAATTTTGTACATTTTTCTCTAAAAACACACTAAGAATTCAATAATGCAAAATTTATCTTTTTTGGGGGGGGTGTAAATTTAACACCTAAACAAGAACAAACACTAAATGGATAATTGGTTCTGATTTGACCCGGTGGAGCAACGCCGGTGTGATGTGCTGATCCATCAAGCTTCTATTTTCCTATGAAATTTGAGTGCTCCTGTCTTTAAGGGCCAAAGTAGACAAATATAAATACACACACTCTCTTGTCAAAGTAGGACAACCCATTTACATATTTATGTTTCTATTGCTAAAAGAAATCACTTTAAATTCAACTTTCATTCATTCAATTCATGAATCTCAAGGGACGAATGTACAATTTAATTGTACTTACAGAATTCTTTTCCAAAATATTATTGGCCCGCATTCAGTAAGGTGAAAATCCATTTTACTTTTAGTTTAAATTTTTTAAAAAACCATATTTAAATACATAACTTTTCAACAGATTATTTAATTTTTTTTTAAGTGACAAATGCCTAGTTATCTAAAAAGAAGTAAGACATTAATTAAAAGGCTGTTTGAGGATATGAGTTCCTCCACATAAGCTCATCCTGCTGTATTATCTAAAATAGAGAAATGAAAAATATTTTTAAAGTTTAGTAATTATTTATTTAATATTATTTTACATAACTTTTAAAGATAAATTATCGATAATTGGGAACGTTATAATATATATAATTTGTTTTATATTAAGAGAAGCGTTGTGTGTGATATTTTTTTTTTATTTGATTAAAGTTAAAAAAATTAAGGTGAGTGCATAAATGACAAAAAAAAAAAAAAAAATTCTAAAAAGTTAGTGTAAAAGTGATACGTAATGAAATTTGATAAGAGAAAATTAAAAAAAGTTATAACTTTTTTTTTTTTTTATATTTGTTACTAAATCAAACACCCCTAAAAGTCATGAGAAAATTTGAGGATTTTTTATTTTTTTTTATCATAAATGGCAAATGCGCCCACAAAGTAGAAATATTGTTGTATACTTAGGCACCGTTTGATAATGGCTACTTCAATAATAGTTGGATTTTTTTATATTTTTATATTTTAATTTTTTTTAAAATTTTCGAGAGTAAAAATATTAATTTATGCTTACAAGTTAGCAATCTAAAAAAAATAACTTTTTTTTTTCTTCTCAAACACACAATTAACTAATTTTTTTAACTAATTACTAACTTAATTTTTTTTAATCACTATTAATATATGTTAATTTTTTCAAATGGTGCCTTATTTTAAGGAATAATAGAGTAGTGCCTAATACGGTTGCTGATTACCCTCGGAAAACGATGCGAGGAAACGAACAAATAAAAATAAAAAAGGGAGCCAACCAAAGCAAAGCAGATCGGTTAGCATCATTGCCATTTTAATGAATCTTATGTACAGTAACTATTTCTCCGCTGTGTCAAGTCAGACTTGTCCTCCTTTCCGGCCTCGTGGTAACCTCTCTCTCTCTCTCTATATATATATATGCACCGGTTGCACAATGCATAACAGGTTTAGTGCTGTGTTTGCTGTGAATAGGTTGAAGTGAGCGTTAATTGCTACCGGAATTGCGTGTCAAGAGGAACGAATGGCGTCGGTGGCGGAAGGGTCGCTTCCGTTGTATGTTGCTGGGGATGAGAACTCGTCATCTAATCCGACTGATGCCGTGATCTTCGTGGGGCTTAGCTTGGCGTTGGGAATTGCATGCAGGCATGTACTCAGGGGAACCAGAGTTCCCTACACCGTAGCGTTGCTCGTCCTTGGTATCGGCATCGGATCTTTAGGTTTGTGCGATCATTTCCGGCATTTTCTCAACCATTTCTTTCTCGATTCCAAATTTCCGGTTTGAACGATCTTTATTTGTTGTATTTGAGTAAGTTATCAGTGGTTTTTAATTACTTGTAAGTCAATCTGTTCATCAACGGCAGACAGTTATCGCGACGCTTCAATTGGTGATCCAAATGAAATGTTGAGAAATTTTATCAAATACCGGAAGAGAAAAATAATATAATTAATTACGAAGGTTTTAGTTTCAAACTTGCTTAGGGTATTAACTATTTTAAGTTTAAAACTGATGGTTCTTATTATTTTTTATTAGTATTTTTGTTAGGGTTGTTTTATAATTTTTGTCCTCTTTAGGGTGGATAGTAGTGTAACAGGTTTTTGCTCAGGTTTGGGCTGTTTTTACAAATCAAACGGATTGAACTAGGTTCATGTTCGGCTCGCTGAAAGCTCTTTCAAGATTGTTATGAAATCAAGGCTATCAAGCCAAGTTTAAACACAATTTATAACTTGTTTATGATTGAGCTTGAAAGCTTGATAACCTTATAGTACGTGTAATATAATTAAATTAGTCGACCTTGGCTCAATTAAAACTCAATTCAAAAGCTTAATAAGCCAACCTTGAACATATTCTTGGGTACTTTTTGAAACTTGCAAAATAGCCTCAAAACTTAATATATCTTTATTGATTGGATCCTTAAGCATTACCCTTTCGTTATACCCTTATGAACTCCCATGACCTAATATGTTGTCTACCATTAGCCATAAAAACTGATTAAATCCGCCCTAAACAAGAGCTACTCCCATGGCATGTGTTATTTATCAAGTGAATTTTTTATTTTATACATATATATATATATTTGGGGGGGGGGGGTGTTGCAATTTTGTCTTCTGTGAACATCAAGTGGAGAAAATTGAATAGTGATTATTAGTGCTAGATCCTACCACTTCTTCTGGGATAACAGAATGCCAGTAGGAGGGATGAGAATTATTTTGCAACTATACTCTTTGATAATCTGCATTGTTTGAATTAGCTGTGTGCTCCATAACAAATGGCTTGTTGGTGAGACGTTAGCTCAAATGTTTAATAAGTCAGACTCATGGTGACGTGCAGCTTCTATATTTCAAGGCTTGATTATATAATTATGCGCAACTTGAATCCAAAAGGAGTTGTTTTATTTTTTGGTGCATTATGCATAAAAAGATTCTCATACTTGAAATATTGAGAGGAAGAATGATTGTCGAATGGTGTTGTTTATGTAAAAAGAATGGGGAAACAATTGATCATCTTTTAATGCTTTTGGTATGCATTTGAGTGTTCATGTTCCCTAAGGAAAGCTGAACAAGTTTTTGAAGAATGCTGGGATTTTGGGTTAATAAAAGAATGAGGAAGCCTTGTTGGATTGTTCCGTATTGCTTGACTTGGATGATATAGGGCGAAAGGAATAGAATCTATTTTCAGAACATTGAATTTCTTTTGTATAGAGTGAAGAATTTACTTTTCGCCTATTTGTATAGATGGTATTTTTTTTTTGGGGGGGGGGTGTGGAGGACCTGGATAATGTTTGTCATTTGTGTAAAACATGGTTTTCCAAATTGTCAGCTGGTGGTTCTTTTTATAATCGGTGGCATTCCTTTGATGCCTTTTAATAAGATCTATTTAACTTTTTTTTTTTTATTTGTACTTGGAATTTATAAATGAAGTGAAATTGGTCTCAAAACACACACACACACATGAAATATTCAATAAAATTTATCATTGCAGCTTTATTTTTTTTTTCTGCTATGGCTAATTAATTATAACTTCCATTTTGTCGTGTCTATTTTTGTTTAAATTATGAAGGTGAGTATGTTATCCTTAAAAAAGGTTTATTTTACATTTTTAATAGGAAAAATAGAACCTTGCAAAAGTGAGCTATTGAAAGTTATATTTAGAATAGAACTTCCCCCCCCCCTGGGGCGGCAACAAAAAAAAGCAATAACATCGAGGGAAGTTATGGTGTATTGCAGAGACAACAATTTCTTTTATTACACTTGTAATCTGTGGCACTATGCTGCACAAAGATGCATTCAAGTCTGACTCATTGCATGCATGTTCCTCATTACACTCCTTTGTTTCTTGAATTTGTGCCCATTTCTAACCTGCTTGGGAAAATCTATTAGTCATCCATTTCAAACATGTTTTCAAAGGGGTCTACGTAGGATAATCCTGTTACAAATTGTTCTTGGATTTGGGCAGTTCTGTGGGTCCGGATTGGAATTGCCATCCTGAAACCAAGACTTCCCCGAATGTATAATGCATGTAGCCATTGGCTGTGAAGGCCTACAGATTAAGTTTCCTTTGCTGCACATCAGCCAAATGGTTGTTATGTCGTGAGAGCCCTGTTTTGGTTAATGGAGTCTTTTGTGGATGTTGCAGTGGTGAGGAGATCTAAGCATATTCATGTCACCTTTGCTTGTTTGTAACTCCTGCTTTTCCTTTTCTTTTTTCCTATGGCGAGAAAAAACTGTTGCATATTATGCTCATTGCTAAATTTATTATTTAATCAAATTATTTGTATGGCGAGAAAAAAACTGTTGCATTCATTGCTAAATTTATTATTTAATCAAATTATATGCTTCTCTATTAAAATTTCAGGCAGCGTACTTTAATGCTTATCTGCCATCAATATATCATGGTTTGTTTCAAAATCTTAATGATAAATCAATATGCAGAATATGGAACAAGTCATCGACTAGGAAAGATTGGGGACGGCATTCGTATTTGTGAGTTAAAATCTGCTTTTTATTTGTGTGTTGAAGATCCTTGCTTTTAATATGCTTTGAATTAAGAGAGGCTTCTTTGCTGTTAAAATTCGGCTATGTGAAAAAGGTTTGATGTTTTTGAAATGCAGGGGCAGATATTAATCCTGATCTTCTATTAGCTGTTTTTCTCCCTGCTCTTCTTTTTGAGAGTTCATTTTCAATGGAAGTGCACCAGATAAAGGTTCCCTATCTACTTTTTCAACTTGAGCAGTTGCATTTGAGTACTAGTGATTTGATAAACTGTTTCCTCCCTCAGTTTCTCTCCCCTCTCTTTCTATAGTGCATGAAATTTGTGCCTTTGGATATGATTTTATCTTTCTGTTGATTTTGTGATTAGAAAATCAGGGAAAGGCATAAAAAACTCATTGTTTATGGCTCAAAATCATGCTTTAAAGAGATCTAAAACAGGGGTAAACTACTTTTCACTTTTGAGTTTTTAGCCAAATTTTATTTCAAGGCTTGACATTGTAATTGTAACAGTTGAGGCCTTGAACATTTAATTTGTTTGTCAGGCCTCCGTGAGACATCATCAGGTGATATGCCATTAAATGGCCACGTGCCTTTTTATTGAGCCAAAATAGTAAATCAACAAAAATTTAACCCTCTTCCCACTCAAATAAAACCCTGTAATGCCTACACCATTAATGGAGATGTATAACTTGGTGAACGACAATATTATCTGGAACGTGGATTGTTTTGGTACATGAAACGAAAATAGGAACACTATTTGCTTGTATTCTAAAATTTGGTATGATGGGGGATAGGCTTCTCATAGTGTTGCCAACTAGCCATATTATTAAAATATTTTGGTATATAGAAGTGACTTTTTCCCCAAAAAAAAAAAAAAGAAAAGAAAATAAAATAGTGGATATTCATGAAACTAAGTGCAGTTTCTATTTGATGTGAATCTTTATTCATTATCTTTTCATAGAAGTTTGAACTTCTTGGTTGTTATCCCACAATTTCTCATCAATTCACTATGTATGTCTTTTATTAATAAAGATATAATACGGGTATAATATGTTCGGATTGGCAAAGTTAGTGTATTGGAACCTAGTGTATCACGTTTCAGGTGTACCAAATGTGTTTCGCAGGGATATTAGTGATTTTTGGTAACTATGGGTGGAAGAAAGAAAAAGAGAGGGGGAAAAAGGGGAAAAAAAGGATGAAAGAGAAGGCTTTAGTCTACTGGTGTGAGAAATATGATGTAAGTAGTGGAGCAAAAAAAGTCAACCAACTGAAGTCACACAATCTCTCGGTCTCTGCTTTGTCATTATTCCCATCCCCAGATAGCAAACCCACCATGAATGCTACCACCAACTTTGATTGTCAACTGCCAAATCACCTCCACACCCACAATAGTCCCCATCACGAAACCCACATGCATTTTCACTTCAAACAACTGCAGTTTCACCACCATCCAACAACCCCATCACAACCTCTAATCCCATCCCATGACAGCTCCTTAGTCCTTGTGGCCATGAACAACTGCCATGCCCATGGTGGTTTTACTGTCAAGTGTCTCCGACCCGCGGGCTACTCCAATCCAGTGGCACTGTCTACATTACGTGGCATCAACTAGATTCAAAACCATCACTTTCTATGTGCCCCTATACTGTATATATAATATACACGCTTATACATATACATATACATATATATATATATATATATAGTAAATCAGAAGTTAACAGCCACTATTTTGTGAAACAATTCGAGCTCACTACTTATTTAATTTTGTTGGTATAGAAAACTAGCAATTCAATTTTTATCCCAAAAAAGGGGGGGGGGGAAGAAAAAAAAAGCAATTCATTCAGTTTTTGAGGGTTGTCTATTGAAGGAGTGTATATAAATCAAAACTGAAATTCCTCCATCATCGCGTGATCACAGCTTTGAGAGCTTAAGATTGTCTTTTGAATTCTAGTTTTCACCCCGAGAAACCTTCCACTGTTGATGAACGCTCGATCAATATTTGCTCCAAAATAAAGGTAAGAAACTCTTCCATCAATTGGATTTGATTCATTTCTTAGTTTTGATTTGAGCAAAATAAGATTCTTGATTTTGACTGGGTTGGCAGGTACACCAGGATGAAGGAATAAGGGATAAACTGTTGGGATGGCAGTAGGAGGGTGTTCAGCTTCAATGCTGGTATTGTTGTGGAATGGGGTAGTTGCCATGGCAAAGGTGCTTTCTGATGATTGAAATTTCATACTGTCCTTGAGAATGGTGGAAAATTTACCTGCAGTGGTGATGATGGAGGAATATAAAGGAAGAAATCTGATTTTTATTCATTAAAATCTATTTTTTTTTTCTTTCTGCCATAGATCTTTACATACATAATATATATCAATGGTGTATGGTATTACTGATTTATAATGGGGTGGGAAGAGGCTTAGGTTTTTGTTGATTTACTATTTTACCCTTTGACAAAAGGCCACATGGCCATTTAATGGCAGGTACCCTGATGGATGCTCACAGTGATGGAGGCTTGACATTGCAGTAACTTAAATGCTAAAGCCCTTGATTGTTACAATTAAATTGTCAAGCCTTTAGAATTCTTTTTTGTCTACACTACATAGTTGGAGGGTGGGAGGTGAGAACCAGAATTAAATATATATTTTTTTTGTCGTTTATGGAGAGATGGTGTAGCATAGGATGTTTTGTACTTCTGTTTTTTGAATCTTCTTGTTGCTTATTATTAATAAAAAGAATTTATTCATCAAAAAAAAAAAAATAAATAAATAAAGTACTTGTATAAACACTCAGGGTTAACAAAATGTAATTTACTCTTTAAAATAGTAATATAGAACAAACATTCATATTCATAACATGAACATGACATGCACATAAGTTATGTTATGCCTATGTTTTGATGTGCTTTGCTGTTCATTTATTCTACAAAGGTTGCATTAATGTTTTTCTAGTCACTTGTTAACCTTTCAATATATATTTGGATATGTTTTGGCTGTCTTGTACAATTATTTTGTCTTAATAGGACATTATATTCATAAATAATAATCTTCTGGTAAGACATTTGCCTTCATTTGTAGGGTGTCTACATGTTGGGGGCTTGTCTTATTGTTATGCTGTAACTTGTGTATCAAATTAACCATTCAACCTTTGCCAGCTTGTAATAATAATTTGCATGTTTCTTCTCACTTGAGTCACCTATTTTGCACCAACTGAAATAGATAAGAATCTAATCAATTCTACTTCTGCCTAATGTATAAGGTTCATACTTATATAGTAAGGTCCGGTAGATATAGAAATTGATTTGGCTGTTTAAGGTACTCATATTCCCTAAGCATGATGTATTTATACTAATAGAAAGAGTGACAAGACAATTTACGTCAATACCCTCAAGTGTTTTAATCCTAGTAACCATAAATTATGAAAACCTAAAATAAGGAACTCTCTAACACTTCCCCTTAAGTATAAAAAGTAAACATGCTTAGCTTGGTACAAGAGGATTAAGCCGGTAACTTGGTGAGGATGTCACTTAACTGAGAATCAGAGCATCCAAATGGAGTGGTGAGATCTTTCTTGAGAAGATCTTGGATCCTTGATGTACTCGGCTCATTCACGGAGGACAAGATCGTTGGTGATGAATAGGATTGGCAGTGGGTAGGGGTACCTGTGAAATTTGGTCTTTCCATGCTTGAATCTGTTAAATTATCTTCTACCCATTCCCGTCCTAAGTCTGTTTATTTCTTAGTTGGAATTTCCAAACCTGTCCTGTCCCTGGTAGGTTTAATTTCTAG
Organism: Vitellaria paradoxa; assembly: GCA_019916065.1. NCBI lineage: Eukaryota > Viridiplantae > Streptophyta > Magnoliopsida > Ericales > Sapotaceae > Vitellaria > Vitellaria paradoxa. The sequence goes on along the minus strand of CM034237.1, from coordinate 1,937,809 downwards.
ACTGGACCGGCCTGTTGAATTGAACTATTTTGGTTCAAAGTATTAGATAGCTAGCTGATCTTTGAAAAAAAGCTGACAAAAGTAATGCTCAGTGTTTCAAATGCAAGCACAACCTGTGTGAGTTAAGGCTAGTTGCTGCTGCATAAGCCTATGTGATGGTCTCTTTATGTATAATATATAGGGTATATTATAAATAACACATAATTTTATAGTACTAATTGAACCTATGAACTGGTAACCGACGCTTTCATAGTTCAATTTTAGGTTTAGTTCTGATAACTGTGGATTACTCCCAAAGGCTTGAGGGGAGTATTTGGTTTTGATAAGCAACTCACAATAACACAAGGTTGCTACTTGACCTAATGCTTTCATGTGTTCCTTGCTTCTCCATATATTATGGGGATAAAACTATATAAATTAATAAATTATAAAAATATACTAGCATTCAATGATAGCATGCATGAAATCGGAACCAAAAAATTTAGAGAAATTTGTTTATTTTTATGAATTTTTAAATATAATTTTTTATATACTACAAAGTACAAATTGCCCATAAGCGTATACCGATACATTTTTCTTTTTCTTTTTTTTTTTTTTCTCAATTTATCTTGTAATATAAATCAAATTTCTAACTATCTTAAATATTTTCTTCTGTCATCAATAAAAATCAAAATTGCTAGAGATAATATTTAGTTATCTATCAAATGTTAACCTTGGACTTGATTGCTGCTAGTATTATCCATAATTCCAACCTCTGAGTTTGGATTTCTATATTCAAAATTTATACAATATTTCACAACTTATATCGGTTGACTACTTTGTGAAAAAACAATAACCATTCCCCTTGAACATTTTTTCTTTTTACATATATCTTTTACAATCATTTTTAAATATATTTGGGGTTTAACTTCGAAGCTGAGTTACTTAAGGTGAGCAACTTAACAAAATTTTCTTTTATTAACAATTGTTTTTTGTTGTTTTATACATATGGTAAATAAGTCTCCTAGCTTCATTTCTTTTTTACTCAACTGGTGTTAGCTTAACTCCATGCAATTTACTCCTTGACATATTAAAATCATCTTGGTTTGTAATCAAATGCCTTTGGTTCCATCTTTCTTCCCCCCCTGCAGAGATGTATGGCACAAATGATTATACTTGCTGGTCCTGGTGTTCTTATCTCGACCTTCTGTCTTGGTTCTGCTTTAAAGGTTTGCTGAACTCTTTTGCTTTGTCAGCAAGTATTAGTATTTTGCAATAATATGTTCAGCATGCTGCAGCTTATTTTCCCATATGACTGGAACTGGAAAACTGCTTTGTTGCTCGGGGGACTTCTTAGTGCTACTGATCCTGTGGCTGTTGTAGCTTTATTGAAGGAGCTTGGTGCAAGCAAAAAACTAAGTACTATAATTGAGGGAGAATCCTTGATGAATGATGGGTATCAATTTTCATTGCTTTTCTGCTATATTCTTGTATTGAACCCTCTAGATATTTTCCTTCCTAGACCAGGTCCCATAAACTAAAAACATTGCTTAAATAAATCAATTAGTTTAAATAACATGGTTGTTATCTTCAATTACATCCTCAACACATAATGGAAAAATCTTGGTTTCTGTTAACAGGACGGCAATAGTGGTCTATCAGCTATTCTATCGAATGGTCCTTGGCCAGAGCTTTAACGGGGGGGCTGTATTAAAATTTCTATCAGAAGTTTCTCTAGGAGCGTAAGTGTTTCCTAGTCTAAATTATAATGCTGCAGTTGTAAGTTGTTTTCTAATATTCATTCCTTGGTCCAGTGTAGGAATAGGTCTGGCTTTTGGAATAGTATCTGTTTTGTGGCTGGGGTTTATTTTCAATGACACGGTGATTGAGATCGCTTTGACACTTGCTGTGAGCTACATTGCTTACTTCACTGTATGTAACTTCCCCATCTGAGCTCTTGAGTTTTATGAATCCATGAATTTGTCACTTTTGAAGACTTCTGTGTGAGTGCGTGCATGTGGTGTTGTTTCTGTTTTGTTTTGTTGTCTTTTTTTTTTGGGGGGGGTGATAAGCACTGTGTGGTTAAATTTATTTCATTGCATGATAAGCATATTTGACTTTTTTTGATAAGCCATGTTTATTCTTCTATATGTTATGGGCACAGTGTCATTGTTGAATTGGGTCGAGGATTTTGCCCCAAGCATGCATCAAACTATGGCAATTCCTTGGCCAATTCAGTAAGTATTCAGCAAAGCATTCACCAGGAGAAGATACCGTTCAAAACAGTGTTTCCAACACATGCCGAACCCATAACTTTGGTTATCGTATGAGATGATGCAAACCAACACTGAAATGGGCTGAAGTTGAAAGCATCATTTGTCGAGAAGACTTTAAATACGTTCTGAATGATGTTTTTAAGGGCTCGGCATGTGTTGAGAATGTTGTTTTGAATGACGTCTTCTTATGGTGCATGCACTACATAATATATATATATATATATATTTTTGATGAAAAAGGTTAGGGAATTGCCTTGGTTTAATGCATGCTTGGGGAAAAAGCCTCAAATCAATCCCTTTGTTTTCACTAAAACAATTAGGAACTTCCCTCGATGAATACATATATTTTCTTGCTCCCCCGGGGAAGGGGTGATTATAGGGGCGAGCTAATTCAAACTAAAACCGAAAAAGCTGAATCGAACCAAATAAATTGGGTTAGTTTTTTGGTTAATTCGTTTCGGTTTGGTTCATTTTCTTAACTTAAATTTTGGTTAAAACCAAAAATTTATAATATAATATATTCATATTAAAATATTACTACTTTTTATCAAATTTATATTAATAGATTAAATTAATATTTATAAATTTATAATTTGGTTTGGTTTGATTTTTATTTTTTCAAAATTTCAGCTTAGTTTTCTTTTTGCAAAAAACTGAATCGAAAACTGAGTGCTCATCCCTAGATGTTTATATGAGTGATAATGCGGTTAATCTATACATATGGACACAGAAGTAATAAACTGGAGTTATTGATAGGGGCTGCATTAATCTATCATAGGATAATAATTAAGCTGTCTTGGGTCATATATATAAAAACTTAATTTATACGTAGGTTTGAGTTTCAGATATAGAGTTGGATTTAGGAAAAATTACACAACAGTAAAAAAAAAAAAAAGTGAGTGGTTGAGGGGTATTAAAGGAAATTTAAAAAGTAAAGTTCCACCAAGTTTCACCAAATTTTAGGCTTCAACAAATATCCAAAGTTTTTCTTTATTTTAGTAGCATTGATGTTTCTAACTCTGAACTGAGATCCATTGCAGCTAAATTTAACTATTTAATGCGACGACCGTAATTTTTGCTCATTGTTGTGGATAATGTTTTTCAGATGCATCTACTAATGCTAGTTTCATTGAAGACTTACAGTGAATTGTACTGCGTTTACTTTTTCCCCCCCTTTCTATTTTCCCCCTTGCATTATTAGAATAATGCTAATGTCATGATAAACCTCATTATTTTTTACACTGCTGTTTATATTAAGTGAATGCATACCTCCATGTCGTGCTTGTAGCTCTGTTTTCCTACTAGAACTTCAGTTTATCCATACAGCAAAGGCAAAGATGTTGTCAATTGATATATACTGGAATTCTGTTGGAATTATTTTAGTGTTGTACAGAAATGTTAACATGATTATATATATGTGTGTGTATCTCATTTTCTTCTCTCTTTCTGATGTGATAGGCTCAAGAGGGAGTTGATGTTTCTGGTGTTTTGGCAGTGATGACTTTGGGAATGTAAGTTGAATTGCTTTTACTTCTGCATTTTGCGAACAGCTCTTTTGATATTGATGTGTATGGACAGGTTCTATGCTGCCGTTGCTAGGACTGCCTTTAAGGGTGATGGCCAGCAAAGCTTGCATCACTTTTGGTATGTGTTGTGCCTTCTTGTTTCTACTTTATTTTTAGAGTGTTGCAGTAATTATTTCCAAGAATATAAAACAACGTGCATACAAATTGCAATTGCAATATTTTTCTATGCCACAAGAGGCTCTGTTAAGTTATCTTTACGTTTATCTACTTAAGGATTTTTATTTTTTTTATTTTTTTTAGGGAAATGGTTGCCTATATTGCTAATACTCTGATTTTCATCTTAAGGTATGTACTTAATTTAGCTTTTGTACTTCATCTAATTATTTTTGGTGTAAATGTTCCTTTTTTTTTGCCAATTGCTCATTTTTTTAGAAAAGAAAACAGAAGATAGTAGTTATGTTGCATTATGTTCCTAAATACGTCAATCTCTCCCACCGTCTCTATGGATACATTTTTTTTTTATTTTTTTATTTTTTATTTTTATCTATATTAAGTTTATGCACTTGCATGTACACACATACGTTCATAGTAGAAGTGTCTCATTTGCTGTTTACCAATGATTCCATTGTTTCTAGCGAGGTGGATGTTGTATATTTAGGACATTTGAGATGTGTGTTACTGTGTTTTGATGCTATTTCTAAACTGAAGATTAAATTGAATAAATTAGAGATTATTCTAATAGGGAATATGGATAATATGGATTAGCTAGATAGCTTATAAATATATATAATATATATATATATATATGGATGAGCTAATTCTGCCTATGTTTTTTTTCATGGCCGGTCCCAAGCCTGGATAAAGGAGGAGGGTTGTGTTAGGTAGTCGACAGCCAGCGTAAAACTTTGTCGAATTTTTTTTATGGATTTTCTGACACCTAATGAGATTTCGTGGGGGTGTTCCCTACTTAGCGACGCGCTGTATGATCCGAGTACAGTGTTAAATAAGCAAGGACCGCTGCATCGGCGCCCGGGTGCGGTGTTAAATCGGCAAGGGTCCTCACACTTTCCTGGACGAGTGGGGGGGCAAGGAAGCTAGTCCAAAATAGAAGGCTGAGATTAGGTACTTGGAATATTGGGAGCTTAACTGGGAAACTTATAGAAGTGGTGGATACAATGGAAAGGAGAAGAATCGCAATTGCTTGCTTGCAAGAGACGAAGTGGGTGGGACAGAAAGCTAAAGAGATTGAGAGGACTGGGTATAAGTTATGGTATACGGGATTTAATAGATCGAGAAATGGGGTCAGCATAATAGTAAGCAAGGACCTAAAGGAAGATATAGTTAATGTGAAACGCTGTGGAGATAGGATTATTGCAATTAAGTTAGTGTTAGGAGAAGAGATAGTAAACGTAATTAGTGCTTATGCCCCTTAGGTGGCCTTAGGAGATGTACATAAGGAGAAGTTTTGGGAAGATTTAGAAGGAATGCTATTAGAGATACCTCAAGGAGAGATGATCTTCATAGGAGGAGATTTGAACGGTCATATAGGACGTGACATAGATGGATACATAGGAGTACACGGGGGATATGGTTAGGGTGATAGAAATGAAGAAGGGAAGGATATTTTGGAGTTTGCAGTGGCTTATGATCTCATGGTGACGAACACCTTTTTTAGGAAGAGAGAGGAACATTTGGTGACTTATAAGAGTGGCTCCTCAAAGACACAGATTGACTTCTTCTTAACTAGGAAAAGAGATTGTGTAGCTTGTAAAGATTGTAAAGTTATACCGGGGGAGAGCTTGACTGCCCAACATATAGATGTGCAGCTTCAAAGGTGAGCTAGAAAAAAGAAGTCGTATAGATGCTCAAAGACTAAATGGTGGAACTTAAAAGGTGATAAGCAAGCAGCATTCAGGGAAAGAGTACTAGAGGAAAATATTTGGACGGTAAACGAGAGTGCAAATATTATGTGGGATAAGGTAGCAAAGTGTATTAGGAGGGTAAGGAAAGAAGTCTTAGGAGAATCCAAAGGGAGTGCTTCGGCACAGAAAGAGACGTGGTGGAACGAGGCCGTCCAAGACAAGATAAGAGTTAAAAGAGAGTGTTTTAAATCTTGGCAAAACGACCGAAATGAAGCGAACTTGGAGAGGTATAGAGAAGCTAGAAGAGAAACCAAAAAGGCAGTTAGTGAGGCTAAGGCAAAGACATTTGAGGATTTATATAGGCGACTTGACACTAAGGAGGGTGAAAGAGAGATATTCAAGCTTGCTAAATCTAGAGATAGACGGACCAAGGATTTAAACCAAGTTAAATGTATTAAGGATGAGGATGAAAAGGTATTAGTAAAGGAAGAGGAGATAAAGGAGCGTTGGAAGAGCTACTTCTACAAGTTATTTAACGAAAGCAGTAGTAGTGACATACATTTGGGGCAGTTTACCACTTTTAGGGAAAAATTAAATTTTATGTTCTATAAAAGAATCAGTAGGGAAGAAGTAAAAGAAGTATTAAAAAGGATGAAGAATGGGAAAGTGATTGGGCCAGATGGTATTCCTATTGAGGTTTGGAGGTGCTTAGGAGAGGATGGCAAACGTTGGTTGACAAAACTTTTTAATGTAGTGCTAAAGAGCAAGAAGATACCTGATGCGTGGAGGAAAAGTATCCTTATACCCATATACAAGAACAAAGGAGATATTTAGAACTGTGCGAACTATCGCGGGATTAAATTGATGAGTCATACGATGAAATTATGGGAGAGAGTTATTAAGAGAAGACTAAGAAGGACAACAAACGTTTTAGAGAACCAATTTGGTTTCATGCCTGGAAGATCAACTATGGAGGCTATCTTTCTCTTGAGGAGGTTAATGGAACAGTATAGAGAAGGTCAAAAAGATTTACATATGGTGTTCATCGATTTAGAGAAGGCATATGATCGGGTTCCTAGGGAGATTCTATGGAGAGTATTGGAAAAGAAAGGAGCGTGTGTCGCATATATTGAGGCGATAAAGGACATGTATGATAGAGTCATGACATCTATACGGACGACTAGTGGAGAGACTAATGAGTTCCCTATCACGATTGGTTTACATCAAGGCTCAGTGTTAAGCCCGTACTTGTTTGCGTTAGTTATGGATAAGATTACAAGACATATTCAGGATGAGGTGCCGTGGTGTATGCTATTTGCAGATGATATTGATTTAGTAGATGAGACGAGAGAAGGAGTGAATGCTAAGCTAGAATCGTGACAGGATACGTTAGAGACAAAAGGGTTTAGGCTAAGCCGATGCAAGACGGAATATATGGAATGTAAGTTTAGTCAAAGTAGGATAACGAGTAGTATAGAAGTAAGTTTAGGCACACAAAAGATTGTAGAGAAAGATAAATTTAGGTACCTTGGATCTATGGTGCAGCAAGATGGAGGGATTGATACTGATGTAAGTCACATGATTCAAGCTGGGTGGACCAAATGGAAAAGTGCTTCGGGGGTTTTGTGCGAACGAAAAATCCCCCTCAAGGTGAAAGGAAAGTATTATAAGATAGCTGTTAGACCAGCGCTGCTATATGGATCAGAGTGTTGGGCAGTAAAGCATAATCATGGTCAGAAGATGGCAGTTGCGGAGATGAGGATGCTAAGGTGGATGTGCAGGATTACAAGGAAAGATAGGATTAGGAACGAGGAGATTAGGGGCAAAGTAGGAATAGCACCGATTGAAGATAAAATGAGAGAAAACCGATTAAGATGGTTTGACCATGTTAGAAGGCGTCCAGTAGAGGCACCTGTTAGAAGGTGTGAAAGTATGGAGATTACCAGGAGTAGGAGAGGTAGAGGAAGACCCAAGAGAAGCTGGAAAGAAACCATTAAACATGACCTGACCTACCTAGATTTATCGGAGGACATACCCCTAAACAGATCTAATTGGCGTCGACAAATCCATATAGCCGACCCCACCTAGTGGGAAAAGGCTTGGTTTGGTTTGGTTGGTTTGGTTTATATATATGGATGAGCTAGCTACAGTGATGGGATGCAAAGTAAACAAACCAACTCTCTCTTATTTGGGATTGCCTTTTGGGCCTTTGTACTAGGCAATACATGTTTGTGAGGGAGTGTTACGAAGGGTTCAGAAGAGACATCGGGTTGGTAGAAGAATTATCTTTTCAAGGGAGTGAGAGTGACTTTAATTAAGAGTGTCTTGTCTAGTATGCCCACCTATTTATGTCCTTGCTTGTGGTGCCGACCAATGTGGTATCTCAGCTTGAGAAAGGGTCTCCTATGGCATGGGATCACAGACGAGTTTCAATACAATCTAGTTAATTGGAAAATAGCTTGTTTTTTTTTTTTTTTTTTGAAGGAAGGTGGGGTGGGTATCGAAAGATTGATGCTTTTTAATGAGGCATTACGAGAAGTGGCTTGGGTGATTTGCGAATGAGCAGTAGAGGCTATGTTGTAAGGTAATCTCTTCGAAATAGGGGGTAGAATAGGGTGAATGGTGTTCAAACAATAGATATGCATCCTTTGGATGTAACCTGTGGAAAGGAATAAGGAGGAATCGGGATAAATACAAGGTGCGTTTTCACTAAGATGTAGGGGCTGGAGTGAGGATCAGTTTCTGGAATCACATTTGGATCACGGGTGGCAGATTGAGGGATTTGGTCCCTAAAAACTATGTCTTGGCAGAAGATAGGTAAGGTGTGGTAGACTGTATAGTTTTGAATGATCAGGGTGTGGATTGGCATGTTAATTTATGTAGGAACTTGTTTGATTGGGAATTGGAGAGATTTGTCTCTCTTAAATTTGTTGACTGCGGCGAAAATAGAGAAGGGTGAAGATAGGATTATTTGGGTTCTATATAGGGAGGTTTGAAGTGAGGTCTTATTATAAATGCGTGGCCAAGAGAGTGGAGGTAGATTTTGCTTGGCTGATAATTTGGAAGTCAAGAGTGACTTCCTAAGATGGCCTTTTTTGTTTGGTGTGTACTAAGGGGAAGAACTGTTACCATTGATAATCTTCAATTGAGAAGGCACATGTTAAGCGGTATTGCCTTTGTAAGGAGATCGGGGAATCTATTGATCATATTTTTATTCATTGTCCTTGGTCGAGGGAGATGTGGGATTTACTTTTAAACCTGGAGTGCATTGGGTGGTTCCTGAAGATATAATGAAGATGTTCGACCTTTGGTGGGGGTGGGAAGGCATGGCTGGTGGCTCCATTCTGCTTGACTTGGCTTATTTGGGAGGAGCAGATTAGGAGAATGTTTCAAGGGAGATGCCTCTGTTTAGATTAAAGAGTGTCTATTTTGTATAGTGGGGAATTTTTTTTTTTCACTTTTTTTTTGGGGGGGGGGGGGTTTGTTATACAACCGAATCTAAACACATTTTTATCTTTTGTAGGGAATATGGCTGAATAGGTATTTTTGAGAGGCTTCTTGTAATGTTTTGCATTTCCTTAATGCCGTTTAAATAGAATTCTTTTTTATTGACCCCCCCCCCCCCAAAAAAGGAAAAAGAAAGAAAAAAAAAAAAAAAGAATCAGTTGCAGGCTTGCGGCATGTTGCTTCAAGTTGAACAATTTTGTTTGTGTCTTTTCTTTTGCAGCGGGGTTGTTATAGCTGAAGGCGTACTCAACAGTGAGATTTTTAAAATCCATGGTAGTCTTTAAATTCCAAATTTTCCTTATATACGCTCAAATATTCATTTCCTTGTGCTTGAGATTGCTTTGTTTGTTTGTTTGTTTGTTTTTTTTTTTTTCCTTCTTTTTATTTTTATTTCATTTATTTATGTGCTTCTGTTTCATGAGTGAATGGTATAACAATTCAATTAGGGGACTGAAGATAATTATGGTCCGCATATGAAGGAAAAAGCCCAGATGAAAGTTAGTAACAAAAATGAAATGTAATGTTTAGCGCTGTTTACTGCTAGAATGGTAGAGCCAAGTAGCCTTAACATTATTCAACAATTAGGGGTTCATTAACAACCCTGCATCTACTTACTTCATAAATTTTGATAGTATTTGTATTTTTTTGTTTTATTTTAATTTAATTCATCCAAATAAATATTAGAATAGAAATGGCCATTCCATTCTATGGTTATTTAATTTGGTAAACAAACAAGAGAATGTAAATAGAAATTCCATTGTACCCCCCTCTTCATTCCACTCCAACTTTCAGTTCCATTCCATTTCAATTTCATTCTGACACAGCCTAAATGCTTTCTTTCAGTTGTTTATGAGTTTTATGACATGCCCAAGGTTTGTCACTTACTCTTGTTCACTGTCGACATTATTTTAATTGAATATGCAGATACACTAATACCAAAATCAGGTTACATGCGTAATCTGAGATGACTCTCCCTCTTGAGAGGAGAGAGAAGGCTCCCTCTCATGAGAAGAGAACTTCCTTGGATATGAAAAATAAGAGATGGACTCAAAGAAGGTAACATCAACACTAACAAAGTACTTCCAAGAAAGAGGATGATGATAATGATAATCTTTCTAAGTACGAGAGTAACCAAGAAACACACAACGACGAGCACGAGTAGAAAGTTTGTCTAGGCCTGGATCCAAGTTATGAATAAAAGCGATACAAGCAAATGTACTAGTTAGGAGAGAAAAGGGAGCAACAAAAGGATACAAGAGGGATAAAGTGGATTTATTGCCAAGAAGAGGTGAAGGAACATGATTAATAAGATAACAGGCAGTCAGGTAGCATCCCTGTGTTGTTTTGGCATTTTCATATTGAAATGTAAAGTGCAGGGTACATCTAGTAAATGACGGTGTTTGTGTTCAACAATGCCATTCTGTTGAGAAGTACGAACATAGTAAGTTTGATGAAGAATGCCCTTGGGCCATGACAGATTGATTGTATTCGAGAGCATTGTCAGAGTGAAGAACTTTAATTTTTTTATTGAATTGAGTTAGAATTTCATTATAGAATTGTAAAACAACATCAGGTAAGAAATTGAAGCACAACCATTTGTTTCCATTGCTTTTGCATCTCGTTAATGTTTGTAGATAATGGTTGTAGAGAATTCAGCTCTTCATGAACACGCTTCAAGGAAGCAAAATATTTAGTAACCGTTTTTCCCGACTGTTGTAATTGAAAGAATTCTAGGGATAAGTCATACATGCGGGTTAGGTCACTGGAAAACAGCAGGCGTGCATACTCCTATATGTCCTTACATGTGTCAAAATGTGTACACGTATTTGCGATGGAGGGTTCCATAGAATTGCACAATAAACTAACCAGGTGAGCATCCTTTGAGCCTAGGCATCATACTTTGGATTTGTTGTAGGAGGGCCGGACTCGGTCAAGTATTTTTGTTTGCCATACTGGGTTAATATAATCTTAACAGCTCTGGACCATTGAATGTAGTTAGTTCTGTTTAACTTCCTGGTGGTTAATTGATGTGGGATAAGAATTGAACTACCAACCACTTTCTAGTCAACGGACATTTTAGAGGCCATGAGAACCAGAAATCAAAGGGATAGATGAAGAACAGTAGACTATGAACTGGTGGAGGAAAGAAGACGAGTCTGAAACCACAAACAAAGGTGGGTGGAGGCATGGTATTAAAAATCACCATTACGTAATGGAAACGCCCGTTACGTAACGGAATCGGCAACTTTCGAGCCGGTTACGGCCACGTTATGGGGTGTGTATCGGCATTCACATCGTAACGCCTGTTACGGCAACGTTACGGTGTATCTTGACAGAGAAACCAATCAGAAAAAGGTAGAAATCTGAAAGAAAAGGTTGGATTTGAAACTCTAATCTGTTGATTTAGAAAAAAACCCTAATTTTTTTAATCCAAAGTCGGAAAAATAAAAAAGAATTCAAGAAATACCAGATTTGAGCCTCGTAAAAGATCAAAAATTCTGAAAGAAGAAAAGTGATAATTGAATCATCAAGCCTTCCACTTCCTGAGCAAGATTAAACAAACAGCGAAGAACTGAATTAGTTCATGTTCCTTCGCTTGATTTCAACTTTCAGAATATAATAGTGAATCAGGAAACCGAAAAGTTTAAAGAAGAAGAAGAAGACCAAAGGAGCTGGAAAGCCTACAAGTGAGGGAGGGTTTATTGGGTATTGGGAATTTGGGATGTGATGTGAGCGGTGGATGGACGGGTGGGTGGTGGGGTGGGTTTATTGAAATTTGATTTTGCTGCCAACTTGTCCATTAGCCTTCATGATTGGTCTTTGCCCTTTGGTTATAAATAATTAAATATATAAATATATTATTTATATTTTACTACAAGTATATTAAATTATTTTTTATTATAATAAAATTTTATATTAAGATATTACATAAATTGTTGCTAGTTATGCTAAAAAGTTATTAATTAAGCTTTACTATTATACTATAACATATTATTATATTATAACATATTATTATACTCACATATTATATAATTTATATTAATTATATTAAGTATAATTAAGTAATTTATATTAAAATTATTAATTAAGTGTAGTTGTTATATTACATCATTATTTATTTTATTTTAATAATTGTAAATTTATTTTTATGTTTATTATTGTATAAATATTAACAATTTAAGATATATATATACATGCTTATTTTTATGTAAGAGGTGTTAAAAAAATATTTATGTATATATATAAACACAACATTACTTATTTATGATTTTATGTATATAAAATTATTAAACAACACTAATAAATCTATATTTATGTATTTTAATTGTTAAATCATAAAAACTATCAAATTTAACTGAGGTGTGAATTTGAAAAAAAAAAATCACGCTTTCGATTTCCGTTTCTGTTATGTAACATCTCTTTCATCCCGTTTCTGAGTCATTGCAACTGTTACCATTACAGTACCCATTACCGTTTTTTAAAACTATGGTTGGAGGGTTTGTCGGAGCTTGACGAGTGGTCTGCAAACAATAGGTGACAGCGGGGAAGCTCATGCGCTGGACGAAGGAGGTGCATGGGTTTCACGCATAGAGAAGCTGATGGCGTGTGATGGCGCGTGGGGGGACTTTTGGTGACAGCGCTTCTCTGACTAGTGTCGCCTGACTCTGACGACTTGTTTGGGGTCTATCACTTGTTAAACCAGCAACCAGGCAGAAGAGCTATGCTTTGACAGATGCGAGTCCTCTTCCGGCTTCAACGCTAAATAGGTGGTTCACAATATTTGACACACAAGACGATGACACACAGAAACTTAGAGTTGACGCTCTGATACCATGATAGAAAACTTAAATTTTATTGATACATAGAACAGCTAGAGAGTACACATATATATATTTACACAGGTGTCTGTTTAAATTACCCATACACTAGATACCTATGAATATACATGTACCTAACTTACAAACATACATGTATCTAATTAATGTACATTAAAAGTCTGTTTTAATCTCATTTTTGAAGAAAAATGATAAAATAATAGGACATGTCATGTGACGTGTCTGATATTTATGTCGGAGTGTTCGAGGAGTTTGTGTGTCTGATATGTGTTGGATACGAATGCGGCACCAATTTTGAAATGTTTGTCTTTCATAGACTACCCATACCGAAGACCCACCTACAGTAATGAGCATTGTCTGGAAATGCTGTTTCATGGATTTCTTAGGGTCCTCTAACAAATAACCTAGGATCCCAATCATTGTTTGAAAACCTATATTTGCTTTTGATGATTGAAAGCCACAAAGTCAAGTTGGGAGGAACTATTTTTTTGATGTGGGATAAATTCCAATGCACCCTCTCATTTGCGAGCCCCACTTATATGTAAAGAGCTAGATCAGTGCACTGAATATTAGTAGTCATGAATGAGAGGCTGATTTAGTAGAACGAGAGGTTAAAAAACAAAAGAGGGAGGCAAGTATTTGCAAACCTAATTTTGATACCATGTTAAAGCATCCAACTCAAAATTAATATGAATGGGGAGGCTCATTAGAATCTTATACTAGTTTGGAAGACACTATGTTATTGATATGGGATAAATCCCTACCGAAGGAAGTCTCCAAAGTCAATTTGCTAACAAAGTACCATTCTTAGTAGCAATATTTCCCATCCCTAGACTACGTTGTCCTTTGAAAAGGATATTGTTTCCCAGTTAATGAGATGATCCCTCTTCCCTTCCCAGAAAAAAATTCTTCATTAGAGATTCAATTATGCGACTAACTTTAGAGGGCATTTTGAATATGGACATAAAATTGATAGGAACATTTGATAACATTGATTAAGTGTTAATCTCCCTCCTCTAGACAAGAAGGCTTTCTTCTATCCATGAAGCCTCCTTTTAATTCTATCCACAGTGGGATCCCAAAATTTACACGAGGAGTGGTTACCTCCTAATGGAAAACTCAATTATTTTGTTTCCTTTTATTCCTGTTTTCCTTGGACAACTGTGTCCAGTTGTACTCAACCTTTGGTTATAAATACCAGACGAGTGAGGAAGGGAATATTATTCTCTTCCATTCTCTTTTTTCTCAACTATTTTCAAACTCAAGCTAGAGTCTACTTTATGATCATGAGTTTGAGGGGAGTGTTGATAGGATAAAATAATATACATAATAAAGTTGTCCGTCCCCCTACTAGTTTGAACTCTTTAGTTGAGATCATGGTTAAGTTCAATGGTCCAAATCATTGGCACATCTTTTGTGTGATATGTTGCAAAACTGTTATCCACTTTATGATTTAAAAGTGAGATTTTCCTTGATGTGTGATCTAACCATCTTACAGATAATACTTTTTTACCATGAGAAAATGATACTGGTAGCTGTCCATATTTTCTTCTCTGTTTATCCAAAATATCTCATTGAAGTGATTTGTTACATGTTTGTTGTTCACCATCAGTTAGTTTAATGTGATCTTTAGAATTTATTTAAAATTCTTGTATTTCGTATTAACTTTGAATCAGGAAATTCCTGGGGCTATGCCATTCTCCTCTATGTTTTTGTCCAAGTCTCTCGGGTGATAGTTGTTGGAGTGTTGTACCCCTTTCTGCGTTTTTTTGGATATGGATTGGACTGGAAAGAAGCTATTATTCTTGTATGGTCAGGTTTACGAGGGGCTGTAGCATTGTCACTCTCATTGTCCGTTAAGGAAAGTTCTGATCTTTTCTTTGAATAGCTTTCAGATTGATGCTTGAGTCTTAAAATGAGCTTAAAGAACTTTAATTGTGCACTTTTTGGTTGTTTCAGCAATCCAGCAGCAAGCAATACATCAGTGCTGAAACAGGAACTCTGGTATGACGTGGGAAATCGTATCCAGTTTTAATCTTTTAATTGGGATGAGGCAGGGGGGTTGGATCTTTATCATTTAAAGATATATATTATATGGGGCTAAAAACATAAAACTATTAATATGAAATTTCCATTTGTATTGGGATATTTTCATATGTCAAATTACCAATGCATGTCAATCTCATTGTTAATTTTTCTCTTTTAATTTTGCAGTTTGTTTTTTTCACGGGTGGAATCGTATTTCTCACACTCATTGTGAACGGATCAACTACCCAGTTTGTTCTGCATTTTTTAAATTTGGATAAGCTCTCTGAACCAAAGGTGAAGTTATTAAAACTTTCTAGAATGCTTCAGCTTGTATCGTTATTCCATTACTGGTTTGAGTTTACCGTACAATCTAAGTGACTGGTGTGAAGCATGCCTATATGTATAAAAATCATATTGTCCATAAAGCTGAGTTCCCAAACTTGGGAGTCGAGAGAACGGATAATATAATGGAAAATCAATCAACTACCTTGGATCTTTAACAAGTGTTAAAAGAACATGATAAAACTCTTGGCTAACTTGAGCCCTTGCATTGAACCTAAATAACACAATATCTGTTTTTTCTTTTTTGGCAAGTAAATATTATTAAAACTCGTTATAATCAATTAAAATGATATTTATGCCCTCAAATAATTTTTTTTTCTTTTTTTTCTTTCTTATTTTGTAGTGGATGAGGGAGGATAAAATAAGCTAAAGAAAAAAATCTTTGAGGGCATAAATGTAATTTTAATTGATTATAACGAGTTTTAAAATAGAAGTATATGCACGACCTATTAATTTTGACCCCCCCAAAAAAAAAAAAAAAACTAATAGTTACATTTTAGTCATAATTATGTGCCGGTTTAGTGTTGCATTTGACTTGTGTACAACTGACAGTTACTAAGATACGGGCATGGAGTATGGATATGAAATGATATGGATATGCCAACATTTTAACACATGACATTACAAGGACATAAATAAATAAATATACATTTTTATATATGTACATAAAATTGTGTTTTTTATTCATTTTTGTATTAAAAATACATTTATCTTTTATTTATATTTATTTTAATATGATTTTTTAATAAAAATTAGAGGCTTTAGGTCTTCAAATTTCTAAAATTAAAAAAAAATGATAAGAAATTAATAAAGATAAATTCATTTTGCTTTTATCTTATTTTTTAATTTTAAGTTCTTGAAAATTAGAATATTTCATGTATGTCTAAACTTATAGATTCATCTATCGCTCATGTGTTTATGAGCTCGATCAATGTTAGTGTTTGACACGGACATGGCATGACATAGGTACGACACCTAGAAGTGTTTGTACTTCTAGGTGTGTGTGCATACACATGTTTGTTTCAAGCTAAATTCTATCATTTCTACTTGCATGTTCTTTGCGGCAGAGGCGCATATTGGACTATACAAAATATGAAATGTTGAACAAAGCACTAGAGGCATTTGGTGATCTAGGAGATGATGAAGAACTAGGACCCGTTGACTGGCCTACTGTCAAAAGATATATTAAATGCTTAAATGACACGGAAGGGGAGCGCCTGCACCCTCATATTGCATCCGAAAATGATAGCAATGTGGAACATACAAACATAAAGGATATTCGAATACGCCTTTTGAATGGTAAAAAAACTTTTTACATTTTTATTTGATCTTGCAATGCCATGTCTAATTAATATTGTGCTTGTCTTATATCACGTTGATGCTTCTTTGGCAAGAGTGAAAACCTTACATTAAGATGCCTCCACTTTTATGTATTTAGCCAATTTAACACCTTGTTCTCTTCGTTCTAAGGAAGGCGCACTCATTATTGTGAAATGTTTTCTTTGTTTTCTATTATTGGCTAACAATATAAGGTATTATACAACTTTGATTTCATTTAAGAATATTAAACTACCGGCTCTACCTATTTCATGAAAAATTATTCTGTGATGGTTGTTAGAAAAGACTTCCATTTTGTTTCAAATACGTGTAAAACTGACATGATAACTATCATGAATGCTAAAATCATGGAGGCCGTCATACCATGTGATGGACATTTGGAATAATTTCTTTTACTTCACATTCAATCTTAAATACTCCTGCTGAAATAGCTTAATATATATTATTGGCCCTAGTTCCCAACATCTTAAGCATTTTGGAGAATTCATGACTTAACATTGTATCAAAGCTAGGTTTTCAAGAGGTCCTAGGTTTAAGTTTTGTTATCAATGTTTATTCTTCGTTTGTTCTTGTGCACC
Source organism: Vitellaria paradoxa (assembly GCA_019916065.1). Taxonomy (NCBI): domain Eukaryota; kingdom Viridiplantae; phylum Streptophyta; class Magnoliopsida; order Ericales; family Sapotaceae; genus Vitellaria; species Vitellaria paradoxa. Next base: position 1,920,537 of record CM034237.1, on the reverse strand, counting down.
TAGTCAATTTGTGTTGGTACACCTTTTTTGATTTAGTTCTATTTGTTTTCGCTCCACGTGAGTCGCGGTCGCACATAAGGGGGAGTGTTGAAATAGTTTGATATACATTATTGGTCTTATTTGCTAACAACTTAAACTTTTAAGACAATTGGTGATTTATCAATTTTGTTATACCTAGAGCTCATAACCACTTATTCTTTTGGAGCAATTGGTGACTTGACCAGATTTTTGTTGAGAGTATAAACTACTTTATAAATAATAAAGTTGTCCTGCTTTGTTATAGTTTGAGCTTTTTAAGTGAGGTGATGTCTAATAGGCTAATATGATACTATAGTAGGCAAAGGTGATGTAGGGCTGAGTAGAAAGAAAGAAAGAATCAAAGAAGAAGAAGGAGGAGGTGGAGAAGGAAGAGGGGGAGAAAGAGGGCAACAGCTGTAGGGGAAGAATCAATAATCAAAAATATCATTCAAGCTAATCTTCTGTTAATCCTAATTAGGGTTTAAATAGAAAACATCATGGGCCTAACACAAAGGCCTAAAATAAAATAAATCTAATACTAAAATAGTACAAAACAAATGGGTCCAAATAACCTCTAATAATATAAACCCATTATCAATAAAGCTCAAAACAAATGGGTCCAAATAATAAATAATAATAATAATAATAAAAAGAAATAAATTTAAAAATTGATGTCCTCATCAAAAGGTCTTGAGTTCAAGTCTAAGGTGCTAGTCGAAATAATTAGTAGTTAACGTGTTTGGCTGTATCAAAACTAAGTTTCATCACATGTGAGGGGCATGTTGTTAGAATAAAATAATATATAAATAATAAAGAATTTATGACTATCAGATAGGGAGAAATAAATTAATTTAATAATATATAAATAATAAAGAATTTATGGCTAACATATTGGGAGAAATAAATTAATTTAAGCTTGATTGGGTACTATTGTGAAGTTGAAAGAGGGGCTGTCCTGGTTGTTAACAATAATGTTATAGAAATTTAAAATTTTTAGAAAATAGAAAAAAGAGATTCGGAAGAAAAGAGACCTCACCTCTCACAGGCTAAGCAAAACAACAAAAATTTAAATCAGGATTACCAAGCTTCTCCATTCTTTGTCTGCCTGACATTAGCTACCACTTCACCTCATTGTCTACCTTAATTTTGGCTATCCTTTGAAATATGAAGCAAGGATCTCTCTCCACCAATTATCATGCCAAAACCTTACCTCCTATATGCAATCATGTATCTAATTTGTATAGCAAATTCCTTCCATGCATTTCTATTACTTCTAATTCTTTGTCCTATGTGAAATCCTAACTCCTCACAACATTTAGTCACCCTTCCCTGTTTTTTAGACCATCCCTTCTTGCCTCTTCTTTGTAGACTATTACTACTTCCAAATAACAAATTTAAACCAGGATTCCGTGCTTCTTCATTCTCTTTGTACTTGACATTACCTACCACTATCACCTCCTTGTCTACCTTAATCTCCTTGGCAATTTGAAGCAAGGATCTATCTTCACACCACTTATCATCATGGTTGTCAAAATTGTATGATTCTTGATTAGAATGTTATGATTTGAGTCGATACACTGTGTAATTGATGCGAACCTCATCTCCAAATCGAACAGAGTGGTGAATTGGGGAGAATCAAATTGAATCTATCCGATTCATTCGGAATCATACGTTCTTGTGATTGATACGATTTTTTGCTATTAATATGTTAAAATTTGAGGGAATATTGTTTTTGCGAAAATATTTGGCAATGTACTGTTAATGATAACGCAATATGAAAATTCGATTTCATTAAACTGAAAAACACAATTTGACAATGCTTTTTGTGCCCTAACCAAGTAGAAAACGCATTATCATATTGCATCTTCAGGTTGAGATCACCAAGTATGCAAGATGTGGTAGTCAGGGCCACTTAGTTAGCCCTAAAAATGTAATATGAAAATGCGTTTTCTATTTGGTCAGGGCCTAAAGACGCAAAAAACGCATTATTGTACTGTGTTTTCATTGACGGTACGCTGCCAAATATTTTCACCTAGGCAGCATTCAGTCAATTATTTACCTCCTTAACAATAAAAGAATAATAATAATAAATTCCTCTATTGTAATGGCTAAAGGAGAAAATTTTCCACGACAATATATCTTTCCTGCAAATATCTCTTACATTTATGCTATATATTTGTTAGAGAATTGATTTGGTCAGTTGTCAATCGTGTGATTGACTCACTTCAATTGTTTATCTCTGCGAGGCCTTCGTGAGACCATCGAAATGAACGGTTACACTGGCATTTCTGTAATTGTTAAACCATTTTTAATAGTTTTGATTGCGAGATGGGAACTCGTTCTTTTGATGAGTGCTGCAGACCCATGTTTTTGAAAAATCCTTTCCACATTTCTAGCCATAAGGCAAGCTTCTTTCTACTTCGACAGCATGATCCTATCAAAATTGGAAGCTCTAAATGAAGAAATTGCAGTATAACATACTATGTTTTCATTGATAGACAATGTGTAAAATCTTACGATTTTATGATTCTGTTTTTTAGACACTTCACAGATTTTAGATAGAATCTCGATTTTAACAACTTTGTGTTAGATGGTTTAGAGATTAAATCTTAAGACTAACTGCAATTCTGTAAAATATTCTATTCTTGGGGAAATAACAACTGGGAAGAAATGCCCTAAACTATGATTTATATAATAGAGAGGAATCACCGCCTGAGGGTGAGCGGCGCAATAGTAGGTTGCTCTTTTGAGATATGGAGGTTTTTGGTTGACTACTCGAAAATTGTCTCTCAAGTTATCAGGGTAAGACTGTATACTAGCTGTCCTCAAGCCCCTCATCGGCGGGAACCTCATGCATTGGGCTGCCCTACAGGGTATCTCGCACGTACGCATGCACAAAAGAAGAAGAAGATAGGAATCACCTGTTTTTTAGCACCCGACCATTGTTTAGATTGTCTAACAATCTAGATATTGGGTTCTCCTAAAATAAGATAGTTTTCTGCATAAAATGGTTTTAATTCATTAAATTATTCACATCTTCAGTACACGATAGGTGATGTGGTTTACTGGTTTGCCTTAATTTCTTTAGTTTCAGTTAGTTGTATTTGTTGTCAATAAATTGAACCCATCCATTGCCGTTCACTAACACCCGTGAAATACTGATAATTTTCCCCTCCGCAATTAGAGTTTTCATTGATTCTTGTGGTCAATGATTTATACTGCAGGCTCTTACACTCTACATTGACCAACAGAACTAGCTAAACGGTCTTTCATCATCAATTTAAAGTTTAGCATCCAGTGGTCTGTGTTCAGGTGTCTAAGCTTCTATCTGAAATCAACCTCCATTACCTGGGAGCCCAATATTGTTTCTTTTCTCAATACAGCCAAAACATTTCTTTTTCCAAAATACACCAAAACATGACATGAACAATAATTTTAATATTTTCCGTCGAACACTTTGAAATACACCAAAACAGAACATACTATACCAAAATAATAAATTTTTTATTAATTCACTATTGATCTTTTTTACATTCAAATATATTTCAATTTAATTTTCCAAGTATTTCTATACATTTTATATTTTTGCACTCTCGAAACGTTTAGAAAATTATGAAATATTTTCGTTTCCATGGTAATGTAAACAGTATATTGAAATGAATGTTTATCCTTGTCTATTACTAATTGAGAGAAACATATTCAACCTTAGGTGTTCAAGCTGCATATTGGGCAATGCTTGATGAAGGAAGGATCACACAAACTACTGCAAATATATTGATGCAGTCTGTGGATGAGGCAGTTGACTTGGTATCTCATGAGCCTCTGTGTGATTGGAATGGTTTAAAAGCTCATGTCCATTTCCCAAATCATTACAAGTTTCTCCAAACAAGCATATGTCCACAAAAACTGGCTACATATTTCACTGTGGAAAGGTTGGAATCTGCCTGTTACATTTGTGCTTCATTTCTTCGTGCCCATAGAATTGCGCGTCAGCAACTGCATGACTTCATTGGTAAGAGTCTTCCATGATTTTCTTGAATGTTTTAGGTTTTCAGCCCTTTTGCAATGTCTATCACTTCATAGTGGTTCATGATTTCGGCAACATTAAAAGTATTTTCTTTTAGTTTAAAACTAGAGAACGTTTTGTAAAATATTTTGCATCGTATCCTATATTAAATTTTGAACACATTGGATGGCAAATGGTTGTCAAATATTTGCCAAAAATGTTAAGCAGTTATATGTCTTAGCTCTGGTAATCTCAAAAACCGTCCTGATCACATGGATTGTGTTTGTTGTTCTGCTGATGAAGTAACTGCAATTAATGATATTGCCGTTGCCTGCAAAGGATAATGTAGCAGAAGAGCTGCAAACTGAAGGAAGCTCAAGAACTCTTGTTGTTAGACAGCAAGAAATGCTAAGAAGTAAAAACACTGGGCCTATGTTGTACCCGAACACTCATTATCCAAGCGTGTCTTATTTTTTTTTTTTTAATTTTTTTTTGGTTAAGTTAATAAAAAGATAGGATGAGAAAAAAAATATATCTGAAAAAAGTTGAAGATAGAAGATAGTTTGAGATAATATCATTTAAGATGGTTTGATCATGTTCAACTTAGACCTAGAAATGCACTGACAAGGAAGAGTGATTGGATCCAAGTAGAAAATGTAAAAAAGATAAAAGGTAGACCAATGATTATATAGACTAAAATTGTGAAGAAATATCTAATTTCAAATAACCCAACAAAAACATAATCTTTGATAGAAATAAACGAAGGAAAATATCTCATGTAGCTAATCCCAACTAGTTCAACATTAAAGTTTTGCTAAGTTGAGTCAAGTCAATATTTTTTTTTTTCTTTTAATTGTCCCAAAAGCTTAATCTTTAAGAAATGGGCCTAAAAAGTTTAAACTTTTGGGACAATTAGTGATTTAACATGATACTTGGCTGGGTCTGTCTAGAGTATTAGCATTAAGTGGAGGATGGCTGGGTCGTGTACCCTTCGCTAAGTTCCATACGTAGATCCTCCAGCTTAGGTAACATACCTAGTAGCATAGACAGTCGTATATCCAATGCGAGATCTAGATCCATAAGTCAATCCATCACCAACAGCACTAGCTTATCCAGATATGGATTCACCTATAGCAGCTTAAGAAGCAAGGGTAGCATCCCTAACTGCTTCATTGGTTCCATATACGGGAGATCCATCATATAGAAACCCACTAGCAGCAAAAGCAGAGACAGATGCAGCAGTTGATGCTTGTTCGACTTAGAGGACCTTCAAATCTTATTATCATGTTTGTTTCTCTATTTATTCTTATGCACTCCTTTTGTTTCGGTTGGTGCACCTATCCAGTTTGTTCGTCTCTTTATTTTAAGTGCAAGGCAGGGATGCACATAAGGGGGAGTGTTTGGCTAGCTTGGTATATATTGTTGGGTTCATTTCTTAAAGCTTAAACTGTTGGGACAATATGTGATTTAAAACATTTTTAAGAACCAAACGTATTTCCATTTCTTAAGGCTTAAGCTGTTGGGACAATATGTGATTTAAAACATTTTTAAGAACCAACATTTTGAACACTTGGTGACACCTTTCCATTATTTATTTTTTTATTTTTTTATCAGTGACACCTTTCCATTACTTAGAACACATTACAAGTTTCAATGAAAACGTAGAATCCAATGATAAAAAATAATATGGATTTATATTATACCAATTGAATCCCTACTGTTTACTTTTGTTTATTATATTTTAATTGTTATCAAAGTAAGTTGACCTCCGTATAACAAACCTACTAAATATATAGTAGGTTTGGACAGCTATGGTTTGAATTGCAATAATTGTAGCTCAAGAAGCGGAATACCACCTAAATAAATTTCGAGAATAGATGTAGCTCAAGTTAAGTACCTAAAAGACAAAATCAGTCATCTCCTAAAAATATACCTGGACACTAATTTCATAACCTTTTGGCGTACTTCGGGGAAAAAAAAATTTTGAATTTCTCAACTCAAACTTAACAAAGCCGTACTCCCAAGTAGTTGGGGGTAGGCTGCATGAATTTTCTACCTCCATTTATTTTTGTCATGTTTTATGTTTTCCATGAGGATATATGAAGTTAGGTGTTTCTTTACAGTTTCAATCCATGTAATCTTAAATCTATCTTTTGTTCTTTTTATTCTTTCTACTTGGATCCATTCACTCTTTTACTGGTGCATCTCTAGGTCTATGTTGGACATAATCGAACCATCTTAAACGACATTTTCTCAATTTCTCTTCTATGGGTGCCATTTAACTTTGTTTTGGGGAAGTTTATTTCTTATCCTATCTTTGTATGAAATTTAGAATTTTAATTTCATGGAGGCCTCCAAGAAAGGCTTCCATTTTGAGTCTTTATCTTTTTTATATTTTATTTATCTATTTATTTATTTATTTTTTGATAAGTTCATCTTCTCATCTTTTATAAAGGAATACTCAAGCATCAGAATTAGAGTGGACCAATGTTGTCAACAGTAAATTTCAGCCGAAGGTGTTTGCAAAGTGCTTACAGTGTAAACATGGAAGTGCATATAATGTTTAAGTATGGTTTTAGTTATATAATTTTACATTTTCAAAGCGTTCTACATGCCATCTATGCATGAGGGCATGTGTTTGCAGGAATGACGTAGATTTCTTCAAAATGCGCATGTGCACGCACAATGAGAGTGGACCAATGTTGTTAACAATGGATTTACACATGCACAGGCATAGTGAGAGTGGACCAATTGATGAGGATATCAGTTTACAAATTTATTTCTGTTTTATTATTATTTTATTTATTATTTTGAACCCATTTGTTTTTGGGTTATTTTAGTATTAGGTTTATTTTATTTTAAGCCTTTGTGTTAGGCCCATGAAGTTTTCTATTTAAACCCTAGTTAGGGTTAATAGAACATGAGATTGAATGATATTTTGATTGTTACAGCTGTTGGCCTCTCGCTCATTCTCCTTCTCCTCTTTCTTCTTCTTTGATTCTTTCTTCTTCTCTAAAATCTTACGTCACCAATGTTCTTAACAGTAAATTTACACACACACACACACACACACACAGATGCTACCTTTTAATCCAGTCATAAAAATGATTATTGCTTCAAGCAGGTTTCTGATCATTATTTTGATTTCCTTAGTTCCTTAATTTCATTAAAGAAATTCATCACGAATCTTCTCTACAAGAATGCATTGTGATTCTGCTCAACTATACTATGTTGACAGCAATGTTGCAACTGTTTGTGTGGCTGTGGAGAGACCTAGCTCATATGTGCAGCTAACGCATTCCTAGATGCTAATAATTGTTTCTAACTGGAAAGAGAATAATCTAAATCATTCCTGTAAATACATATAATCATCAATATGGCTTATAGCAAATTTGTATGCTTGTTTCAGAAATTATGTTTGTTTTCTCTCTTAATGTGTTTGTGCCAATGCCTCATTGTTGGAGACAGTTTTTTAAGCGCACACATGGTTTTTTGAACTTAGGTGATAGTGAGGTTGCATATATTGTCATCAATGAAAGTGAGGCAGAAGGTGAGGAAGCAAGAGAGTTCTTGGAAGATGTCCGTGTTACATTTCCTCAGGTTGCATTCTTAACACCTTCATTCAGTGCATTTTGATCATCAGTTATACTGGATTCCTCATAGAATCAATTAGTCAAGGCATCACTTAAACTTTTGTACATATGTTAGTGACTAATCTCTGGGACGACTTCCATAAATTTCTGCTTTGACACATTCTATTTCATGTAGTTTGGTATGTTTTAACTAAGAAAGGTATTGGGAAGGTTCCTAGTTTAATGTTTTTCTTTTGTTTTTCTCTTTTGATGGTAGTTTGTCTTCTATTTAATAGAAGTCAATTGTAGCTGATATTTAAAAAAAAAAAAAAAGAGGGAAGTTATTGGGAAGAATTTTATATTGGGAACGTTTTCAGGTTCTTCGTGTTGTGAAGACAAAGCAAGTAACATATTCAGTGCTTAATCATTTAATTGATTATGTCAAAAACCTTGAGAAGGTTGGATTGTTGGAAGAAAAAGAGATGATTCATCTTCATGATGCTGTCCAGGTATCATTAGGAAATTTTTTCACTTTTCCTTCTCATGGTCTTCTCTTTGTACATAATCTATTTGTTTTCATATTGAGAGTATTATTCCAATTGTTATGCAGACTGACTTGAAAAGGCTCTTAAGGAATCCCCCCTTAGTAAAGATTCCTAAGTTGCACGATTTGGCTACTGCCCATCCACTGTTGGGAGCACTTCCTCCTGAGGTTCGCGAGCCACTTGTAGTTTCTACAAAAGAGATGATGAAACTGCGTGGTGTGACACTATATAGGGAGGGTTCCAAGCCAAATGGTATTTGGCTCGTTTCAAATGGTGTGGTGAAGGTAATTATAGAAGGTTAAACTTCTACTGTAGTCAAGATATCTCACCACAAATTTGAATGTAAATTTTTCATAAATGAGAATTTTTGTTTGGCAGTGGAAAAGTAGGAGTATAAGAAATAAGCACTCATTGCATCCGACATTTGCCCATGGAAGTACTCTAGGCCTTTATGAAGTGCTAATTGGCAAGCCATATATATGTGACATGATCACAGATTCTGTGGTACTCTGTTTCTTCGTTGAATCTGAAAAGATACTTACAGGGCTTAGATCTGATCCTGCAGTAGAGGATTTTCTGTGGCAGGTATGATACTATTGGAATTCTTGGTTATAGAACATCAGTGGCCTCATTCATAGGCAGAACTCAAAAACATGTAAAGTTTAGATTATATTGAGCTTTTCCTCTTAATTTTGCGACCTTGTTAAGGATATTAAATCTTCCCTTTTGATGTGTTTTGTTTACCATTTTGTTAGCTGTGACCATGGATAGAGTAAAAAGGTAATATAGTTAAGAAAAGATCAACTTAAATCTAGTGTGAATATTGTTGTCCCGTATTGCTTAATAAATGTTTTCCCAAGGAATCAATCATACAACTGAAGTGATCTATTATTATTATTTTTTTGTGTTTCTTAATTTCAATTTATAAAGGGTAACTTTTTTTCCGCCTTTGTTTGGCAGGAAACTGCTATTATTCTTGCCAAACTGCTGCTTCCTCAAATTTTTGAGAAAATGGCGATGCCTGATTTGAGAGCTCTTGTTGCAGAAAGGTCAATGATGACTATATACATAAGGGGAGAAACTATAGAAATACCTCATCATTCCATTGGCTTTTTATTAGAAGGATATGTAAAAGCACAAGGGGTCCATGAAGAACTGATTACATCTCCTGCAGCATTGCGTTCCCATGGGGATTTAAGCTTCCGAGGATCAGAAACATCAGGTAACTGAAGCTTGATTTAGGGTCCCATTAGGTACCCTTATCTTTTGTTCACATACGCTTTTTCCTCAAGTTGAATAAAATTTATTACCAGAATTTTCTTGTTTCTGCTGCAATCATAATTCTGATGCTTTCATTTTGGGTTCTATTAGAAGATATTAATATTATTAGTATTATAATTAGTATTATTGAGTTTCGTCCACCACGGGAACCACGAGACGGCCCCCCACGATTATGCTGGCTAACTAGAGCAGAAGAATCTGTAGGTAAGGTTGTATTATCAGGGGTGGAGGATCGATTACCCAAGGAAGAGCGCTGGATACGGGAGTAAGCACTAGCTGCAGTGGGCAATGTCTCGCTTGCTAAAATTTGATCCTTGAATCCTCGGAGGGAAGGATTTAAGCCAGATAGAAAGTTGGCTATCATAAATTCTTCCCAATATTTCTTCTGCTGTATCAAGTCTGTACTAAAGGGACGATATTGCAACAATTGTTCCCACAAACTTTTTAAGTGACTATAATATTCAGAAAGAGATTTGTCACCTTGTTTGGCTGAAAACATCTGCTCGTATAACTCATACACTCTAGAAACATTGCTTTTCTGAGAATAGGACTCAGCGAGACACTCCCATATCCGTTTAGAAGAATCACAAAATTCAACAGTGGTGGCAACAGAGTCCTCTAAACTATGCCAGAGAAGGCCCATAACAATTGCATCTTCACTCATCCATACAGAATACGTAGGGTCCGTTGAAGGAGGTGCTTCATCGGTAATATATTGGAGTTTGTTCTTGCCCCGGAGAAAAGTTTTAACTGCATGTGCCCAACCCAAGTAATTGTCCCCATTCAATTTCTTGGGTGTAATAGAGCGAGGAACATCATCAGCTTTGAGAAAGACAGTTGGATTGAAGGGTTGATCTTCTGATTTCGCCATAACAGGACAAAGGCCTTAACAAACAAACAAAAAAAAATACCAATTGGATGGAACAGCAACAACAACCACCAATGGCAGCGGAACTGGTAAAGGCACGGTAACAGACGAGATTAATTAGACGAAACCAGCAAGACAACAATCCAAATCAAACGAACTCAGCAGCACAGCATTAGCAGAACGAACAACACAGAAGCAGCATCATCAGATCGAACAGCAACAGCAACAACAGTAGCCGGACAAAAACTAGCACAGACAAAACTGGAACAGGTACATCTGCGATCATCCGATGACAAGGGCAACCACCGGCGGACGTCCGCTCAGGCCATGCGACCGCCGTCGAAGAAGCCGGTGGTCGGCCGGTGAGTCACGCGCCCACACGCGCCGGAGATGTCTTGGCGCGTGGGGGGCTGACGCGAGCAATCAGGCCACCACGGCGGCGGCGTCCGGCCACACCCTTCTAGGGTTGTGATCGCCGGTGGAGGGCGAGCCTCTGGGGACCGTCGGCCGGTTGCTCCGGTCGCCGGAGAAGTCGCCGGTGCGCGTGGGGGGGCTGACGCGAGCAGTCAGGCCGCCACGGCGGCGGCGTCTGGCAACACCCTTCTAGGGTTGTGATCGCCGGTGGAGGGCGAGCCTCTGGGGACCGTCGGCCGGTTGCTCCGGTCGCCGGAAAAGTCACCGGAGAAGTCGCCGGAGAGAAACAGCAGTGCGCCTCTCTCTTTGATTATTTTTGGCTCTGATACCAAGTTAGAAAACCAAAATAAAGAATTGAAGAGTGAATAATTATTCCACTCTCCAAGCACTCTTATTTATAATCGAAGGTTACAATTAAAATAGGAAACAATACAACTCAGAATAGGAAACGGAAGAACAGCTAATTAAGGCTATCAACCTAAGAAAGGAAAACTCAATAATACTAATTATAATACTAATAATATTAATATCTTCTAATAGGTTCAATAAATTTATTTTATTGTTTTGTTGAGTTGAAAGCTAAGGGAAAGGAATTTAGAGACTTAATTAGCCTCCTTCTCTTTCATTATATTTATAATGAATGAATTACGTCAAAAAAGGAAATTACAATTTGAGGTATCCTAAATATATTCAATCACGTACCCTAATTACACTCAATCAAATATTATAAAAATCTTAGAATATTCTGACACTCCCCCTCAAGCTGGAGCATAGAGATCAAATATGCCCAGCTTGGAACAGAATTGCTGAAATAGAGATCGAGACAAAGGTTTAGTGAATATATCACCCAACTGAGAATTTGAGCGTACAAACGGAGTGGTAAGATCTTTCTTAAGTAGGAGATCGCGAATAAAATGACAATCCACTTCTATGTGTTTTGTTCGTTCGTGAAAAACTAGATTGTTGGCAATAAAGATGGTAGCTTGATTATCACAATACATTGACATTGGAGCTGAAACTTTAATACCAAAATCCTGAAGTAATGAACGAACCCAAAGCATTTCTGTAGCAGTATGAGCCATGGCACGATATTCAGCTTCAGCACTAGACCGAGCAACTACTGTCTGCTTCTTACTACGCCAAGTCACAAGATTGCCACCAACAAAAGTACAATATCCAGAAGTAGACCTCCTATCAGACCTACTACCAGCCCAGTCTGCATCACTGTATCCTGTTACATCCAATGTGGTAGAAGATCGATAAAGTAATCCCTGGCCTGGAGATCTCTTCAAGTACTTCAAAATTCGACATACAGCATCAAAGTGTGGCTGACGAGGAGCATGCATAAACTGGCTAACAATACCAACAGCATATGTAATATCTGGTCGTGTCATAGTGAGATAAATCAACTTTTCTACAAGACGACGATACCTGCCAACATCGGGAAAGGGATTACCACTCTCGGAATCAAGACGAACTATTGGGTCCATAGGAGTATCAGCTGGTCGTGCACCCAAGAGTCCAGTCTCGGTAAGCAAGTCCAGTACATATTTCCTTTGAGATAGAGATATGCCCTGTGAAGACCGAGCAACCTCAATCCCTAAGAAATAACGTAAAGCTCCGAGATCCTTTGTGTGAAACTGCCTTGCTAGATGTTGCTTCAACTCATAAATTCCTTTCTCATCATCCTCAGAGATGATAATATCATCAACATAGACAATCAGAATAATAGTACCAATGGATCCATGATGTATGAATACTGAGTGATTAGATGTAGATCGGCTGAAGCCATAATCCAAAAGAACCTTACTAAATCGATCAAACCATGCACGTGGGGATTGCTTAAGACCATACAAAGCTCGATTTAATCGGCAAACGAGGTGCTCACTGCCTGAAACAACATACCCAGGGGGCTGGTCCATATATACCTCTTCTTGAAGTTCTCCATGTAGAAAGGCATTTTTAATGTCCAATTGAAACAAAGGCCAAGATCGACTTACTGGCACCGCCAGAAGGATACAAACTGAGTTAAGATGAGCAACTGGAGAGAAAGTCTCCAAATAGTCAATGCCATAAGTCTGTGTATATCCTTTAGCTACCAATCGAGCTTTGAGTCGCTTAACAGATCCATCTGGTAAATACTTGATAGTATATACCCATCGACACCCCATTGTCTTCTTTCCAAGTGGAAGAGATATAAGTTCCCACGTATGATTATGATGTAATGCATGCATCTCCTCATCCATCGCTGATTTTCAGTCCGGTGATAATAAGGCCTTCTCATAAGAGGTAGGAATAGAAACAGAGGACAAAGCACAAACAAAGGATCGTAGACGAGGTAATGTACGATGATAAGAAACAAAGTTAGCAATAGGATGTTTAGTGCAAGTACGTTTACCTCGTTGTAGGGCAATGGGAAGGTCATCAATAGAAGGTATAGGTTCAAGTTCAGGAGATGTAGTGTTATGATCTTCAGAGGTTGTGGAAGCATTTGTGGCAGGTGGCTTAGGATCCACAGGTGGAGAGTTGACCGGTGCTGAGTGAGCGGTAGGACGAGATCGACGATGATATACCTGTAAAGGAGGAGATCCCTGTAATAATGGAGGCAGACTAGGGCTAGGAGCAGGAATAACGTGATCAGGGAGAACAAGATCATCCAAAAGAGTAGTAGTCGACTCCCCCTCTCGGGAGGAAGGAGAAACCTCCCCCTCACGAGAAAAATAAGAAGTAGACTCAAAAAAGGTAACATCAGCACTCACAAATATTCGTCTAGAAGGAGGATGATAACAACGATAACCCTTTTGAGTGCGAGAATAGCCAAGAAAAATGCACCGTCTGGCACGAGAGGAGAGTTTATCTAAACCGGGATCGAAGTTATGAACAAACGCAACACAACCAAAAGGACGAGGAGTTAGGAAAAATAGGGAAGTTGAGGGATATAGAAAAGAAAAAGAAGATCGATTACCCAGAGAAGTCGATGGAACTCAGTTAATAAGGTAACAAGCAGTCAAAACCGCTTCACCCCAATATGGTTTGGGAACATTCATATGGAAACACAAGGTACGAGCCACATCTAACAGATAACGATGTTTGCGTTCAGCAACACCGTTTTGTTGGGAAGTATGAACACAAGTGGTCTGATGAATGATGCCCCGTTCAACACAAAAGGTATTCATGATAGATTTAGTGTATTCCAAGGCATTATCAGAACAAAGAATTTTGATGCGTTTATTAAATTGGGTAAGAATTTCATTGTAAAAATGTAAAACAATAGCAGGTAATTCTGAACTGTTTTTCATTAGAAATAACCAAGTCATTCGAGAGTAATCATCCACAAAAATAACAAAATACCAATATCCATTAAATGTTGAAACTCGAGAAGGACCCCAAATGTCCGTGTGGACTACATCAAAAGGTTTGGACTCACGATTATTATGACTAGGAAAGGAACTACGGTGATGCTTGCCTAGCTGACAGGCTTCACACTCAAGACTTGAAACAGACTCTAAACTAGGAACTGCTAACTTGAGTCGACCCAAGGAGGGATGTCCCAAACGGCAGTGCCATTGAAAAGGAGAGACAGTTGTACTGAAAACAGAATGAGAAATAGAAAAGCTAGCAGGATCAAGGTAATAAAGTCCATTCCGCTCACATCCCGAACCAATCGTCCTCTGCGTCCTGAGATCCTAAAAGACACAAGAAGAAGGGGAAAAGGTTATAGAGCAATTTAATGATTTGGTGAGTTAACTAACAGATAATAAGTTAAAAGGAAACTTAGGGACATATAAACTAGAAGGTAGGGTAAGGGATGAGGAAGGTTGAAGTAGTCCTTTACCAGTAACAAACCGGTAGGACCCATTAGCTAAGGTAATACGATGTGTAGTTTGAGTCAAGTCAGAAAATAAAGATGGGTTACCTAAGACATGAGTACTTGCTCCAGAGTCAATAATCCATTGAGAAGCAGAATCAGTTAAACAAGCAGTACTACCTGAATGAGCAAATGTGGCAGTAGAACTGGAAGAGCGAGAAATATGGAGAGCTTGTACAATAGTATCTAATTCAGCAACAGAGAAGGGACCTTGTAAATCAGGATGGGGTACTGATGGTTCACCAGAGCTAGCAACACTTGGACCAAAATCTCCCCCCATAGATTCCACAGCAACATGATGGGTTTGCTCAGGGCGACCATATTTCTTCCAACAATATGGCTCTGTGTGATTGGTACCACCGCAATGATCACATTTCTTGGTTCCTTTCTCAGAGCCTCGAGAACCGCCACGAGGAGTACGACCACCACGAGAACCTCCATGAGAATTACCTCGTCCACCACTAACCAAAGCAGCAGAATCAGAACCACCAGAGGAAGAAGGTGTTGTTCGAGAATGATGACCTAACGAGGAACGCTGTAATCGAGAATATGCATTAGCTATAGAAGGAATAGTCTCTCCAGCCAGAAGTTGATCCCGATAGCCACGAAGATTATCATCCAGACCAGCTAGAAGCAAAATAGTCATAAGTTCCTCCCATTACTTTATCATATCAGCCTTAGTCTCTGGAAAAGGACGAAGCTGTATCAAACGATCTCCAAGCCCCTTCAGATTGCTATAATACTCAAAAAGAGATCTACCATTTTGTCGAAAGGAGAAAAGTCGCTCATAAGCTTCAAAAATTTCAGAGACATTGCTGTGCTGAGAGAAGGAGTCAGCTAAAGAATCTCAAATTGCCTTTGACGTATTACAAAGTGATACTGTATGAAGTACAGAGGGCTCCAAGCTGTGCTATAACCAATTCATAACCATGGCATCTGCAGCACGCCACTACTTATAATTAACAGACTTTGAATCGGGAGGTAAGTCAGTAATAAAGTGTTCCATCTGTCTACCAATTAGAAAAATCTGGACAGCATAGGACCATGTCAAATAATTCGTCCCGTTCAATTTTTCACTGGAAATTGATCTTGGAAGACTATTAGATAAAATAACCGGAATCAAATCGGAGGCCTTCTTAGGAGAATCATCAGCCATCTTTAACAAATAAAAAAAGAGTAATCAACCAAACAGACCTTAAGTAGATGAGGACAAAACCAGTAGAGACCAATCAGCAGAGGACCTAGACTAGCAACCGAGACAGATCAGCAGCGAAGAAAAAGGAGTTGGCCGGCGATCAGTAAAAGAAACAAATCAACGAAGGGCAACGATTGATTAGCCGGCGACCGGACAGCAACGAACCAAAATCAGATCGATCGAGTCTCACCCATCAGATTGAACAATGAGACCTTAGGGCTGATCGAACAATCCAGCCATCAAATTGACACCTTAGGTTGCTGGACAAGGGATGTCCGACGGAGTTCTTTGGCCGGCGAGCAAGACGAACAGTGGTGACCAACGATTGAAGTCTTTGGCCGGCAAATAAGACCAGCGAGCAACGAGCGACGAGCGGCGAGAGGCCTGCACCAGCGAGTGACGAGCGATGAGCGACGAGCGACGAGAGGTAGCCGAGGTTTTCACCGACGATCGACGTCGATCAAGCCCACAAGGATTAGTGGGTCTATCGTAGTTGAGTGTAGTCGGAGAGACGCCACCGCCGATTGGAACACAGTACGTTCTTCTTCCCTTTTTTTTTTTTTTTGATTGGAAAATTTCCTGCTCTGATACCAAGTTGAAAGCTAAGTGAAAGGAATTCAGAGACTTAATCAGCCTCCTTCTCTTTCATTATATTTATAATGAATGAATTACATCAAAAAAGGAAATTACAATCTGAGGTTTCCTAAATATATTCAATCACGTATCCTAATTACACTCAATCAAATATTATAAAAATCTTGGAATATTCTGATAGTTAGCATTGAGGGTATAAAATGATAATATAAGTAATAAAGTTGTCCTTCCTAATAGCTTAAGTTTTTAGGCTTATACTCTTTAACATGGTATCAAAGTAGGAAAAGGCCTGAGTTCAATCCTCCTCGCCATGAACTACTTTAAAGTGGCAGCAGATCTTTGGTTTGTTGTACTTGTGCCTTAAAGATACTGGTTTCCCTGTTTAGAATTACGATACAGAGGCTATTTTTCTTCTGGTTAATTGAGTGCCTACAATAACTGAGAATGGAACAGGTCATGCCAGTTTATTTTTGCCCGGTGGGGTTGAACAAAGATGACATCTTCCAGTGGGATAATAAATGCAATGTTTCTTTGTTATTTCGTTCTGTAGTCGTGTAACAACCATTCAGAACTCAGCATAAGTTTCAGATAGCATTGTTGTTGCAGCACATAAAAAGCTATTTTTTTTCTGCGACAAGAATGCACATTATCACACGATTATTGCATGAATATCTAGATTAGCTCCTGTAAGCTTCCAACTGGATCAGCCAATGAATATCATTTTTCCTGTCAACTTGCCCTCCAGTATTGCCTGAATTGATGCAGCACTAACATCAAGTAGGTGGGATAGGATCGCTTTGATTAATTGGCTCTGGAACCTTCCCTAGGTTACGAAAAGGTTCTTTGTACAATTTTCCATTTATAACATTGTCTGAAGGCCAAAATGATACTGAGAGGCCCAATATACAAAATTGTTGGTGATTGTTAGTCACAGCCTGTGTTACATTACACTGGACTTCGGTGTATGTATCAAATTCTTCAACATATTATGTCCAAATACACATCAGCTACATTTCATATTTTTAAATACTTATTTATTATTTTTTCTTTCAAGTAAAGTGGTGTTTACAAACTAATTTATAGGACTTATATAATGGAGTCTTAATTGGGGCTGCAAATGAACTGAAATGTTCATAAACATCTTGGGCTTGGGCTCAAGTTGCTAGAAAACTTTTGTATGTTTGTTCATTTCATAAACAAACCTAGTTTGAACAGAAAATATATATATATATATATATATATCACTCTTTCAGTAAATGAAGCATTTGTAATCGACTCTATAGCTTCTTCAATAAACACTGGTTCTTGAACAAGCGCTTGTGTTTCAATGCAAGATCAGCCTGACTTGTTTACAATAGAAAAATTTAGTATTTATAATAATTTTCATAAAAATTAATATATAAAATAATTTTATATGAATATATGTAAAACGTAATATGTTATAGTTAAATAAGCTGAGCTGAACTCCAGCCTTGGGCTTGTGAATGTGAGATGAACCTGAGCCTGAACCAACTTCGAGCCCACCCTCTTAGATAACTATTCTGTGGTCTGCACCACATAGCAAACAAATGAGCTTGAACAATCGAAAGCTCAGGTTGACTCAGATCATTTGCAACCCTAGTCTTATGAATGGACCATGGTTTACATGTAAATGTGTGTCAATGCCCAACTAGACATTTTAGGATTACCTAATTGGTGCACGCATACTGGAAATTTTGGATGCACATGCTTTATCCCAACACAAAGGTGTCCAGCATGGTTAAACAATTTAAGAATAGACCATGTAACATTGTTACAGCTGACCTCCCTTTCTACTTTCCTCTCTATCTGCTGCACATATGTTTGTTTTTGTCCTTGTGGTTAGTAGATTCTCCATTCCAACCTGATCCTTAGTCCTTTCAGAGTTGCAGTACTAGTTATTCCTTCTACTTTCTCTTTCTCCTATTTATTGAACACGTTGCTTATTTCCTTTAATGGAGGATGCTTGATGTAGGACGGTAGAGGATAAAGTAAAGAGAGAGAAATAGAGACAGAAAAAAAGGTTTAGAAGAGAGAGAAGAAAGAAAATGGGAAGGGAGAACAAGTTACAGAGGTTTCAATAACTAAATTTTTTCATGTTCATCTGTATGTCTAATCCTAATCATCTTAAACCTTTAAATAGGCTAATACATTCTCAAGATTACTAAAAATAAAATAAAAATCAAATGTTCTAACAAATCTTACTTCAAATAAATTTAAATAAAATCTTCTCTAAAATAAAATAAATCTTTAATAAAATAAAGAAATCCTAATATAAAATTTAATCTCAATAAAATAAAATCCTAATAATATTTATTATATATATATATATATATATATATTCCAACTTTTGCATCATTCTCCACCGATTAGAAAAAAACTTGACTCTGTCAAGTTAAAAATTTGTATACTCCTTCAATTGCCGGGCCACAATCAAAGCAAATGTTCAAGGCGTTCTCAATGTTTATGGATGCGTATCAGGGGTGGTAGAAAACTAGTGTCTCCATCAAGTCTCCCGAGATAGAAATACCGCGATTCAGAAAATAGAACTTGTAAGTGTTGGAAGAAGACAAAAAATGGACCAACTTGTGAGAGAGGTTTAGGTGTAAGAAAAACAAAATCCACAGAAGTACCATATGTTTTAGGTATACTCTTTGTTAATGTATGTGCATGTACCTAGTGTATTTAGTATTCATATATTTTGGGATATATACCTAGTCTAAGTTCTTTGTACGGTATTTATTGTGTGTGTATATTGTATGAGTATAAATACCAAGTTGTGAGAGCCCATTTGGGTGTGTCAAATACTTCAGTAAATTATTCTCAAGTTTACATGGTATCAGAGCATTAATTTCTGGTTCCTGTGTGAGTACCACAAAACTGAGTACTATGGTGTTCAAAGTTGTACATCGGTGTCTAGTCTCTGTACGGTATTGAAGTCGAAACCCTAATAGGAAGCTTTTGACCATTTTAGGTCCACACATAGTTGTCCAAGTCATCGTTCGTATACACTAGTAGAATTGTTGGTGCCCAATGCAGGTCCTGCTCTTCCTCTAAACAAGTGCACAGTGCTCAGAGTGTAAAAACATCATCGTTGATAGTGTAAAGAACAGTTCGTCCATCCCCTACCACTTACAAGTCAATTTCTATGCACTGGCAGAATCGCCAGCCGCCGAAGTTTCATTGCTAGAAAACAAGACACACGCCGCTCATCGCTGGCATATTAAGCCCACTTGCAATCCCCTCACTGGCGTGTGAATGCGCATGGGCCTTCGTTGCAACCTGCTCCTTTTTCTGGTCCTTCGGCGATCTTAGATGTGTATTCATTTCTCGTTTTGGGCTTGTTTTTTGAAAGACCATGGTTGTTCTTCGTTGTCTAGCATCTGCTGCTGCTCTAGAGCAAGCTCAGCTCGTCTCACTAATACTCTCCGTCACTGGTTTCCTTTCCAGTTTATCTAGTTCTTCACTATTGGCCTCATCTTCATCAATTGTCATTGTTTTCATCATCCAGCGACCACAACAGTCATTGTTGGCTTTGAAGCCTTAGTAAGCTTTCTGGACCACTGTTCTTGAAAAACATCAATGCAGTTAAAACCTATTGGTACCTCTGTTATACCATCTATTACCAATGAGCATCCACAAACTATGACTCTTTTTGGAGAAGAGTATTTAAGACTCTTAGAGTATCAGATAGCTCATCAGGTCTCTCTTCCTTCTTCTTCCTTTGTTCAACAAGATAATTCCATTACATGTCTCTCCACTCATTTTCGGATTATAGACCTTGGTGCCTCCAATCATATGTGTGGAACATTTTTCATTATTTTCTGATATTCAATATTCTACCTCTCTTCTAGTAGGTACTTTAGTCAATGAGTCAATTACCTCAGTCAATTGTGTTGGTATCCCCTTCTCTTTCTCTAGCTTCAGTATTCTGTGTTCCTTCTTTCTCTTTTAATCTTATGCCTGTTAGTCAACTTATCAAACACCATAATTGTTCAATAACCTTTTTTCCTAATTCTGTATTATTCAAGATATGACGACAAGGGAGAAGATTGGCAGAGGGCATAAAGCTGGAGGAGTCTACTATCTTGATACCGAGATACCTAGAGCTTGTCCTGCAATAGGTTTTCCTTTAGAAATTTATTGTCATCTTGGTCATTCATCTTTGAATAAGCTAAAATGTATGGCTCCTAGTTTACATTATTTACAGTTTTTAAATTGTGAATATTGTAAGTTGAAAAAATATCATTGTGTGCCTTTTGCCTCCAGAGTCAATAACAGATCATTGATTTTACTTTCATTAGTTCATTTAGATGTTTGGGGTCCTAGTCAAGTTACTTCAAAATTGGGGTTCCAATATTTTGTCACCTTTGTGGACGACTTTTCAAGAATGACATGGCTTTATTTGATGAAAGATCATTCTAAGCTGTTTTCTATTTTTCAAGCTTTTCGTGCTAAAATTAAAACCTAGTTTTATATATTTGCACAAATTCTTCGTAGTGATAATGCAAAAGAATATTTTTCCAAACTTTTTGTTGATTTCATAACCTCTTTTGGTATGCTCCATCAATCTTCTCGTTCCCGTACTCCACAACAAAATGGGGTTGCTGAAAGAAAGAATTTGTACTTTATTGAAACAACTCAGTATCTACTTTTTCAAATGAATGTTCCCAAAATTTTTTGGAGTGATGCTGTTTTAACTGCATGTTATTTAATCAATCGCGTGCCCTCTTCTGTTATCAAAGAATTAACTCCTCATTCTGTGTTGTTCCCTAACAAACTTGTGTTTTCTCTTTCACCTTAGATTTTTGGGTGCGTTTCATTTGTCCATCAGCTTGTACTTGTGATTGATAGATTAGATATCTATGCTCGTTAGTGCATCTTTTTGGGGTATTCTAGGTTACGAAAGGGGTATCATTGTTATAGTCCTTCTCTTAATTGATTCTTTGTTTGTGCAGATGTCAATTTCTTTGAGTTTACCCTATTTTTCTTTCAATCTCAATCTCAGTTTATCTTTGATGAAAGTCTTCCTTTCCTTATTATTTCAGTTGAGTCTAGTTCACCCAGTCGCCATACTCCTTTGAGTCTAATCTAGTCATTTGTCTGGTCTTGACTTGTAGGTCTACACTCGGCGTCGAGAAGTGATTGTTCCACCTCCTGCTTCTAGTGCTCCACCATCTGCTTCTCCTATGCTGCCAGCTCCTGTAAGTAATTTAGATGCTCGTATTGTTATTCAGAAGGATGCACGTTCTTGTATTTTTCATCCTATTTCTCATTTTGTGTCTTATAATGCATCATCACCCTTTTATCGTTCATTTGTTACATCTTTAAACTCTATTTTTATTCTTTAAACTCTATTTTTATTCTTAAAACTGTGTCTGAACCACTTTTTCACCCTGAGTGGCATTTTGTTATAGAAGATAAGATGTCTGCTCTTTAAGCTAATGATATTTGGGAATTTGTTTCTATTCCTCCTGATAAGTCTGTGGTTGGTTGTCGTTGGGTATATACTGTCAAGGTTTAGCCTGATGGTAATGTGAGATTCATTCTGATGGTAATGTGGACTAGATAAAGGCGTGTTTGGTCGCAAATGGGTATACTTAAGTTAATGGTTTGGACTTCTTTGAGAGCTTTTCTCCTGTTACTAAGCTTACCTCTGTTCATCTTATTGTATCTCTAGCTGTAGTCTATCATTGGTCTCTTCACCAATTTGATGTGAAAAATACATTTTTGCATGGTGATCTTGCTAAGGAAGTATATATGGAGCAATCTTCTGGATTTGTTGCTTAGGAGGAGTCTGGGTTGGTTTGTAAACTGAAGAAAGCATTATAGGGCCTTAAACAATCTATTCAGGCATGGTTTGGCTAATTCAGCACTGTTGTCACTGAATTTGGCCTAATTCGGTGTGGAGTTGATCATTCAGTCTTTTATCGCTATTCTTCTAAAGGACGGATTGGGCTCATTATATATGTAGATGACATTGTCATTACAGGTAATGATTCCTAGGGTATTACTGATCTGAAGATGCTTCTTCAAAATAAGTTTAGCACCAAGGATTTGGGACCATTGAAATACTTCTTGGAATTGAGATTGCGTGGTCACGTATGGGTATTACTCTCTCCTAAAGAAAGTATGTTCTTGATTTATTGACCGAGACAAGTATGTTAGGTTCTAAACCTGTGAATAACTACAATGGACCCAAATACCAGATTGGTTGCTGATCAGGGAAAGTGTTGCATGATCCTAGTCAGTATCGGAGGTTGATTGGGAAGTTAAACTGTTTGATAGTCACCAGACCTGATATATAATTTGCCACGGGTGTGATTACTCAGTTTCTAAAATCACCTCGTTGTAGTTATTAGGATGATGCTGTTCAGATTTTGAGATACCTAAAAGGTGCACCAGGTAAAGGCTTATTGTACAAAGATAATGGACACACTTTAATTCATGAGTACATTGATGCAGACTGGACTGGGTCACCATCAGATAGATAATTTACGACTAGGTATTATATTTTTGTTGGAGGAAATCTGGTATCTTGTAAGAGTAAAAAGTAAACTGTAGTGGTATGGTAAAGTGCTAAGTCAGAGTATAGAGTCATGGCGCACATATCTTGTGAATTGATCTAGATACAAAATATGTTAAAAGAGTTGGGAGTTTGTTATCCACAGCTCATGGAATTACTATGTAATAATCAGACTGCGATTCATATTGCCTCTAATCCTGCATTTCATAAGAGGACTAAACATATTGAGGTTGACTGTCATTTTGTCAGAAAAAAGATTCTACAGAATGTGATCAAAACTAGTCCAGTGTAGTCTAAATATCAACTTGCTGATTAATTTCTCAAAGTTCTGGGGGGATTTAGAGTAAGGTTTATTTGTAACGAACTTAGAACATATGACAGATATGATACAGCTTGAGAGAGAGTGTTAATATATGTGTATGCATCTAGTGTATTTAGTATTCATGTATCTAAGGGATATGTACCTAGTCTTGGTTCCTTATACAGTATTTATTGAATGTGTATATTGTATGAGTATAAATACTAAGTGGTGACAACCCATTTGGGTATGTCAAACTCTTCAATAAATTATTCTTAAGTTTACACTCTTCAACCCGGTAGTACCAACAGGGACCCTAGTAATATCGTTCAAAATCTGTGTCTCATCAAAAGAAATGATTTTAATGGTAACAACAATTTCGGTAGGCGTAACAATTTTATCAAGTGGCTTGCCTACGATTTGATCATCATCTTTATCATTTGAAAAATAAAAGTCACTAGGCTTAGGCTTATAAATCAACTCTTCAATTTGATCATCATTAGGCTCTCTGTTCACTTCAAAGTGGTCGTTATTAGATTTTCTATTCGGTTCATCAATGACTTTGGGAATATCAGTAAAGGTACCAAATAGAGGAGCTGGAGCTATATTCGATTTTGAATTTAATATTTAGTTAGAATAAAGGTGAATGGAGTTGCTCGGCCAATAGTGTTCCTCCAATGTCTTTAACCTCGTGTTCAGTCTTTAAATGGCTTTAGCGAGGGCTGCTATTTGAGTTTGCATCTAGTTATCGCTCGAATGAGTAGCCAGTAGTGTACTGACAACTTTAAATCTGTAAAAATGAACCGCGAGGTGTTTTAGAGCTCGTTGAAATTCGTCAAAAAAGTCGTTGGAACTTCACCGGGGGTCAATTGAGCACTGGTTAGGTCGCTAGAAGTTGCTGGTTCCAGTGGTGGGGTTCGCTGGAGCTGAGTATCGCTGGAAATGTACGAAAGTACACTCAAAGAGTTTTAAGGGCACATAGGGCTCGTGCGGTGGCTACGGATGCAGCTGTGGCTGTGGCTGCGACTACGGTTCTGGCTAGGGTTTGAGATGAACAGTAAGTTTTCGTTAGTTATGAATTGATTTGCTCTGATACCAAAGTTGATGTAGGATGTTATAGAATAAAACAAAGAGAGAGAAATAGAGAGAGAAGAAGAAGTTAAAAGAGGGGGTAGAAAGAAGAGGAGGAGGGAGAACAAGTCATGAAATCGTCAATAACTCAATTTTTTCATGTTCATCAATGTGTTTAATCCTAATCATCTTAAACTTTTAAATAGGCTAACAAAGCGAAAATCAAATATTTTAACAAATCTTACTTAAAATATATCTAAATAAAATCTTTCCTAGAATAAAATAAGTCTTTAATAAAATAAAGTAAAATCTTAATATAAAATCTAATCTTAATAAAATAAAATCTTAATAATAATTATTTAATATACATATATATATATATATATTTTTGGCCTTCGCATCAATGTTTCTCCTTTTATAACTGGTATAGCATAAAAGTTTTTCCGAATTGGAACTTTCCTGCAAAGTTGTATATAGTTGGACGCCATGTAGTACGCCCTGTGTTAACATGTCAATTTGTATTGGGCTCAACGTAGGTGACTTATTCTTGTCTGTTTGGGAAATTAATTTTCTCCACTATTTATTTACATAAAACTGTCATCTGGATCTTTCCAAATGAAGTGGATTCCAGATGTTCCACCATCTAGAACAAAATTATAATCCTATGCTAGCTGAAAATCTAACTAGTTGGTAAAATATGCTGTCATGAATTATAGGTGCTTGAGTTAACGTGCCAATATATGAAGCATGGATACAGATACGGGAGCAGGTACAGATACAAGTATGGATATGAGATACGACAATTTTTAAAAAATGAGGATACGGTACGGCGAAGATAAACAAAAAAATAAAATAAAATATATATTTTATTTAAAATATTTTTGAAGATAAGATTTATATATTACTAGACATTATATAAATAACAATTATATAGCATGAAAAATACCATTCAATCCATAAAAATTTATTTTTCAATCTATTTTTAATCTGTGTTTTAAAACTATAATCTCTAAATTTAAATTTTATATATTTTCAATTTATATCACGATTCTAATATCAATACAGCACAAATTTAGAATAAAAGAAAAAAATGAAGAGAAAGACTTGCACAAACAAAGGAAAGAAGCAGCGAAAGACAGCCGAAAATCACTGGGATTGCTGCCATCGAGGTTCGTCGAGGTTTAGGGCTTTTTTTTTCCTTCGTGCATCTCAAGTACAACAAAACAGAACAATAATTATTAAGTTATATTTTAATTATACAGTTTGATTCCTACTAAAATTTTATCATATCAATTTTACTCCCAGAAAGGTTTAAAATATTACATTTGGACCATCACCGTATTCTAAAAGTATCCTTTTCATATCCTACCTGTATCCCAACGATGTCCTATGCAAAATTTAATATAAAAAAATTAGGATACGCCATGATATGTATCCGGCTGTATCCTAGCCGTATTTGTTTCCCTTGAGCATCCAATACGAATGCGCCACCTAATTTGAAGTATTTGTGCTTCGTGGGTGCCAATTTATGCAAGGATTAAACAAAGATGGTCCTCTCCTGTAGGTTGAAACAATTTCTTTTAACAATTTTTTTTTAGATATGTATTT
Organism: Vitellaria paradoxa; assembly: GCA_019916065.1. NCBI lineage: Eukaryota > Viridiplantae > Streptophyta > Magnoliopsida > Ericales > Sapotaceae > Vitellaria > Vitellaria paradoxa. Next base: position 1,894,655 of record CM034237.1, on the reverse strand, counting down.
TGATCTTTACCGCACCTAGTGGGAAAATGCTTGGTTTGGTTTGATTTGGTTATATATTTTGATCTTTAGTTTTGTTTATTTATTTTGATTATGTTCTCCTACCTTATTTTCTTTCCCTGTTCTTCTTGTGCTAAACGTGGCCATGATTTTCAATTAGAATCTAATTTGAATCCAAATCAATGCATCAATTGGACTGAAACCGAAAAACAAATGAAGGCCATGTTATATTTGGAAATTTATGAAACTGCGTACCCTATTTAATCCTTAATTTTTTTTTATTTTTATTCATATATTTATTTTTTGTCAATAAAAGGTGCAAAGCAATCCAGTAGTTTTAAGCAAGCCAGTAGCTTTTCTCATCAAGGATCCAACTATCAAGTTGAGACAAGGGCAAGAGTAATTATAGTTGACATCGCAGCATTTGAAGCCAATAGAACTCTCCGGAGGAGGTCATCTTCATTTGTGTCACATTCAGTTGACCACCCTTCCAGATCTCATAGTAAAGAACATGGCAGTCTTATGAGTTGGCCTGAACATTTCTTCCGGCCAAAGTCAAGGCAACATATTCATAATGCTGATGAGACTGATCAACAAGTACACAACTTGTCTGCCAAGGCTATGCAGCTGAGCATCTATGGCAGCATGGTACGTTCAGTTATGCAATGAATATATCCATAGGAGTAAAAATGAAGCTATGCAATCAATTTATCAAGAGTTTACTAAGCAATTGAGGTGGGCATCTAAATTTATATTGCCTTGAAGTTACTTTTGGACTTACTGCCTATTTAATTGTTTCATTCGTTAGGTGCGGCCCCCGAGTTTCCCAAGCAGTAGTCGAGTGCTAACATCTCATAGTATGTCGTATCCACGAGTTGCATCGGGTATTGGGCACACTCTTGCTTCTGTGAGATCAGAAGGGTCTTCTACATTGAGAAAGAGGCATGAAGTCCAAAAATTCACAGGTCAAGACCCGACACCCCAACCCCCGGTTCCAAGCACCAACGAGGATCAGCCAATGGATGATTCAAGTGATGACTCCGGCGTGGAGGATGAACTAATTATAAGAATTGACTCGCCAAGTAGGCTTTCTTTTCGGCAGGCTTCTTGATTGTTTATTTGCGTCTGGGTTATCGCACGTAGCAAATTCCTTTTTTTTTTTTTTTTCAAATGTGAAAATATGCTTGAACCTTAATGTGTCGTTTGAGCAAAGACTGGTAGGTGTCCTGTGAAGACTCTTCCCCTTGAAGAAATGAACTAATAAATTATATACCAGGTATGTCTCTATTACTCTTTCTCTGTTGTTGATTCAACAACTGCCCATGGGATCCGGTAGAGAGAGAGGAAAAAAAAAATCTTGAATAGTTTCCTGATTTTTGCATGATCCCCTCCTCCTATTACACCCCCATCCTCACTCCCACCCCACTTAAATAAAATAAAGTTAAATAAAAGAAAAACAACAACAATAATAATAAGTTGACACGCCCAAGTGACTTGTGGGTATGCTCCCCACAAAAATCACATGAGTTCGATTCTTGATTTAAACGGAATGTGCATGAGGGATAGCATACATCTCTTTAGTTTACCTATCGACTGTTACAATAAACCAGTATGGACTTCGGGTTATCAAAAAAAAAAAATAAATAAATAATAAGTTGACACACCTGGCTGGTGGTAGAGTCTCATGCGATCGAATCTTATTTTTAGACAAGTTTTCTTGACTTAAGTGAGATGTGCGTGAGGGATATTGAACATCTTTTCGATTTACTTATTGACTGCTACAATAAACCAGTATGGGTTTTGAGTTACCCAAAAAAAAAATAAATAAATAATAAGTTGACACACCTGGCTAGTGGTAGAGTCTCATGCAATCGAATCTTGTTTTTAGATAAGTTTGGGGGATTATAGCAGGGTTAGAGAAAAGAAGATGATGCGTTGCTTGATTTGGACCAAAAGATTTATTTATTCATTTATTTTTTAAAAGTAAGAGAAGGAATGAGTTTTTTTTTTTTTTTTGGTCCTAAAATTCTTTATAGTCCCCTTAAAATAGAATATAGTTACAGCACTTCCCTATATATTTAGGGGAGCAAGTCATCTCCCACTTATCTTGCTTAAAATTCACCATCATTTGTGCAGATTTTACTAGTCAGTAATTAAAATAGTGGAAATCCCATCCTCTGCATGGAGGCTTTATAGTTATGCAAGCTTTACAAGCCAATAGTTCAAATAGTAGAAACCCTCTCTTCTGCATGGAGGCTTTATAAGATGAGGGTTTAATATGAAAATCTCTCTCTCTCTCTCTCTCTCTCTCTCTCTCTCTAAGAGGGCGCATAAATGAAGTTTGTTGTAATCAATTATCAGTCAACTATTGCAACTTAAAACACATTTTTAAAATCAAAGTGAAGTACTCAACAGCATTAAGCACATTAGTGTACGTGTAAAAAAACTACCAAAGGGAAAAATAAACAACCCCACAATTTACCCAGAAAAACGATGCAACGAATTCTAAGTTGCTAACTGCCCCTAAGCTACCTGAAGCTCAAACATTACTTTGGCTGGCAGTTTTGTTATGGATGTTGAAAAGTACCAACAGCACAACATCCTTGGGTAAATTTTCTCCCACCTCCCTCTCAAGCCTCGTAAAGCATTCCAACCTCAATCCGCTGCGGTAGTGGCACTCCCATCGCAGGCAGCGCTGACCTACAATTGCTGTGCAGAACTTCATAGAACCCGAGCATAAACCTATCAAACCAGCCAAAGTCTTTACCTATGTAGAACCTTGTCTTTCCCCGAACATGAACCACCCCAGCAAGCTTTGCCTCTTCCAAATCAGAAATGTCTTCCTCCAACTCTAAAGCATCCGATGCTACAATGTCAGAGCTGTTCTGTATGTGCACCCGCAAGCTATCAGTAACTTGGCTTACAAAATCGTCTCCTTCAAGATAAAGAGAATCAGCGTATCCGTATTGTATCACACACCTGTATACCCCTTTCAGGCCTAGTTTGTGGATGACAATCCTTTCGTGAGGCGCAACTCTTGGAACCAACAAATATCGAAGGGTCGTGAAGATGGTGACACTGTGAAGAGATTTCATGTTCTTTATGTAATGCCCAAGAATTGGGGTCAGACCATCTTGAATGTTGGTGTAGAAGAAGCAAAGTCCAGGAACTCTTTGGACTCTCGGATCAGATATCAGTTCTCTAAGTCTGTCTAAATCTATCTTGTGGCTTAGCTCGTACTCAATCTTTCTCCGTCTTCCATAAAACCAGCCAAACATTATGAAGGCGAGGAAAAAAGAAATGGCAAATGGAATCCATCCACCTTCTGGAATTTTCGTTAAGACAGCGCTCGCATAGACGCCTTCCATCACGAAAAAAACAGCGAAGTAAAGAGCAACCAGCACAGGTGAAGTTCTCCAAATTATGATCATGACTAATATCAGTAGTATGGTGGTGATGAGCATGACCTGGCTAACGACAACACCTGTAAACAGGGCCTTGATGATTAGTAGGTGGATTAAGATCTCAAGAAGAAAAGGTCAAATTATATCTAACCAGAACAAGAAGCTGCAGAACAGAGTGAACAGCAGTGCTGGTGAAAGTCTATATCAAGATCATATCATATGCCAGAGGTTTGTATCTTGATGTTTCCTACTAATAAATTACTGACGCCTTGATTAACGATTATTGACATGAAGAAAGGGAAGAAATATTCCTTCTAAATTATACGAATAACAGTAATAGAGATAATAACTGCAAAACAAGATTCCAAACCATAATCCATAATAATCAAGCATTTGCACTTTGATTCTTCTAATTTCAATGTGATAAATTCTGGCATGTCAGATCATGCCATCAGAATCGTTATAACCATTATATAATTCTAATATAGAACATGAAATCATAAAACTAGCGAGTAACTTGCAGGTGTTTGAATCAAGAAAAAAAAATTATAGGATTTATTAGTATTCATACCAAAGGCATTTCCAATATCTTTCCCGTCACCGAAAATGAGTATCACAGCGACACAGAGTGTCATGAGGATGTAGTTGATTTCTGGGGAGTAGACCTCGCCTTCTTTGCTGGACGATGTGTGCACCACCTTGACCCGAGGGAAATAATCCACCACAACAGATTGCTTTATAATAGAAAAGGTGGCTGATATCAGTGACTGACTTGCAACAATTGCTGCCAGGGTGGCTATGACAAACATAGGCCAGTATATTTTAGTTGGTACAAACTTGTAAAAACCATCATTGTGATCATTTGGGTGCTTGATAAGGTATGCCGTCTGTCCCGCATATGTCAGAACCAATGATGGATATATAGTAAATAGAAAAGCCAACTGTTGGAGGACAATGTGTTAGGAAACCATTTGTATAAAATGGAAACCCATGAGAGGGTGAGGTCGGTACTACACCTGAATGGAACTCCTGTTGAAATGACCAAGATCAGCGAATAATGCTTCAGAACCTGAACAGAAGACGTAATAATAACGGTTAAATGATGTAGGGAAAAAGAAAAAGAAAAAGGAATTTTAACTAAATAAAAATGCGAGCAGTGCTAGACCACCGAACTTGCCCACGAGTGGGTTCTTCCACTGCAGCAGTTGAGCTTCACCTCCTAAAAGGCAGTATTGGTCTCAAGGGTCATTATCAATATGGGAGGAGTCCATATTGAGTCCATCTTGCAGACCATCATAAGTGGGTGTATATGCCAAGACATACAGAAAACTTTCAACAATTTTTTCATGCTTATTAGTCATGGCATTATATATGAATGGAAAATTTATTATCTTCCTCAGCCTTCTGCAATAAATTACCCATGTCATGGTTTTTGAACAGCTGGCACCTGGAGCCTAGAAGCATCTAGTTTACAAAGAAGTTCACAGAAAGAAATGTCGTGTCGTTTATAAATAGCCACGATGTGATAGAGCACAAACATGGAGCTCACCTGTGATGCAAAGGACAGTGCCACCAAGCAACATCCAACCTTCCTTTCCATTTCTCAAAAAGAAACGGAATATATAGTGCGGTGATATTGCCTTGAAAATACTTGGATAACAAGCTATAATGCTATAAATTCCTACAAGTGGAGTAGTGAAGGTCCATGCACCCATAATGGGGGAGAAAAGGAAACTGACTCGTGAGGTTCCAAACTTCTGCAGCAGGAACAGAACAACAAGAACAACCGCAGAGAGCGCTTCAACCCAAGCTGCAAAATGGAAAGCAGCAGATCTCTGAAAAAATAAAAGTGCACAAACTGCATAAAAATGAAATAATTTCAGTTGCTACCATGATCTGTTCCATGTCCGTTCACTTTTTACTCCATCTATTTCAAGGAACATTTGGACACCCCAAGAAAATTGAAGTCATAAAGCATGTTTTTTGTATCATTTGAAAATATGCTTATTAATGTTTCTTATAGCATTTAGATAACAATTTAGTTGGAATTAGGGGTCTTAAGGTGTTCTCATTACCTGAGTAATCAAAACTAGTCATGATAAGCGTCGTGTTGAGGATACACCAATGATGTGTGAATGCTCTAATCCAAATATAATTGGACTAACGAGCAGCACACTAATCTACTATGAGGACAAGCCCCTGACTACAGTAAAAAACCGTGCATATAAATCATAAAAAGCATTCGTTTCAATAAAATGACATTTTGAAGAAATGCCAGAGTTGCTTTCTTGACAATCACATTTTAGAAATTCATGTGTTTTCCAATAGTTCTGAGTTACAGAAGTCCTAATCAATACTTACATTTGCTAATGGAAGGAAAAGGTGCTGTGATGCCATCCATTGCTGACAGCACTGGAACCATTTTGATATAAAGATAAAATAATGTTATGATTAATTCGACTTAAATAACGCAGCGCCAAATGGTTAAGGACAGTTGCATGGTCACAAACCAGAGATTGCAGGCGTAAGTATCCCATCGCCAATTAGCATGCACATGCCTAGCATTGCAATGAAAAGCAACAACCTTCTGGCGACTACACTCCTTTCAATAAATTTACCTAGCCTACTTTGCTTTCCAGAGCACTCGACCCGGTTAGCAGGTGAAACGCTTGAGGCTGTGTGTTTGGGTGAAAGAATTCCAATATCCAAATTCTTACAAAGTAACGAATACAAGGCAAATGTTCCACCTGCAATGAATTGTCATGCAGAAGTCAATAAACCAAGCACATTATAGACATAAATGGAAATGACGTGTGACAAAATTGTTCTTGAAAACAAATACATTATCATAAAACAGGGAAAGGGAAAACGAAGTGCATGCACCAGGTCTTGTCAGGTGTCCTACATAGTAGCATAGAGAACACACCATAAGGGGGGGGGGGGAACCCCAAAAAAAAAAAGAAGAACAAAAACAAAACAAATATATCAAGCTTACAAGACTTAATCTCAAGCCCATTGTTAAAGAACAATATGATGATAAAGAATTTGAAATCCATGGCTTCATAGTCATTCCTCTGAACCAGAAATTTTGAAACCTTGTATTTTTCAGAGCCTTCCTCTGTTTTATATTTCCAAGCCTCCATTTTCATGCTCAGGGTTCTAAAGTTTGGAAGCTTAGACGGTCCACTAGGCACTACCTTCCACATACCAAATTCACATCACGGTGAAAGGAGTTTAATCTAAATCTGAAGTTTAGGTTTACTTTCTTTTCTTTCTTGTTCAAGAAAAAAAAAAATTAATTGATAGTTATTCAAATTAGACACGTATATGCTTTGCTAGAGAACATATTAGATGCCAAAATAGAGCATAACCAGTGGCCTAAGGTTAAAAAAGAAATTGATACAAGAAAATTATTAATAAAATAAACTACAAAAATTGGAAAATATAAAAGATCAACAATATGAACAACAATATTCTAGTATAGAACGAAGCACAATATACATGGAGGATATCACATAATATTGTGTAAACTGCCATTAGCACTTTGGTACTCTATCCGCAATATCACTTCGACCCATGTATTCTAAATCGTCGCACTTTACCCTTATTTACTTTTAAATCGTCCCACTATGCCCCCTTCTGGTCAAATTTATTAATGGGAAACTCCATATTTCTATCATGTTCCATCACACACAATGGACACATGGTATTTTTCATCAGTATTTTTTTTAACCATAACCGAAAGAAATATCAAAGTGGGAACGATTTAAAGCTACAAGAGTAAAGTAGAACGATTTAAAGTATAGATTCTGAAGCGAAATTGGTGGTAAAAGAACATGGTGTTAAGTGTAATTTACCTTAGTATGAATATTAAAGAATGCACAAGACCAAAGTTGGAATCTAAAAGGGAAGCTGCCTCAACCACAACCTTAGCAATTAGCAAAAACCCAAAAAGCTGCATGGATTTGATCATACCTTCACCCTGATCATCAGCTCTGAGAGCTATGCTAGCATACTTGACTACTCCAATTAGAGTGAGGGTCCAGAACATGATGCTGTAGATACCCAAGTAGTCTTCTTCAGTTGGAGATTTCAAATGCATTGATGGATACACATACAGTGGGGACGTCACGAGCCCTCCAAACACCACTCCTAATGTCTTGTAAGCAAGTTTCAGAGTTTCGCGTCGCTCCATCCCCTGATCCCAAAAATATTTTTAAACAAAATTTAATCAGAAATTTCTAATAAACATAATATAATCTAAAATTCAGACTTTCATAAGGGAGAAAAAAAATTATTAAAAAAAAAAGCAGTGAAGAACAAAATTTAAACTATAGCATTTTAAAGTATCAAATAATATGGAAGTAATTCTATTTTCGGGTCTTAGATTTTGTGAAGGTAAGAATAAATAAGGACAACAACAAATCCATATCAAAATATTTTTCAAACCAAATTGATTCAAGTTCAAAAATATATATATATGCATGCCTGTCTGCTATATGTATGCAGATATGCATATATATTATTTTTTAAAAAAATAATAACAATCACAGCAATATAAAAGTAAATATAAAAATAGAAAAAAAAAATTCTCACACTGAGTTATTTCGTTAATAATTAACTAATAACAATAACAATGAACTCCATGGATGTCCGTGAAAACACAAAAACGAAGATAGAAAGACGGATATACGTACACTAGTATGTACAGAGAAGGAGAGAAAGTAAGGTAGATATGAATTGGCGACGACGATACCTTGTCTTCCGCCGTGGACGGGATTGAATAGCCATCAGAGCGAAAACGGCCATTGGAGGTGGCGTCATCAATCCCCAGCACCACCGCCTCCGACCGAGTCGCGGCCGAGTCAGCCAGCTCGAGTTGTTGGGGATTCATTACTACCACAACCAGAGAGAGAGAGAGAGAGAGAGAGAGAGAGAGAGAGAGGGAGGGAGGGAGGGCTCTGTTAGTGAGGAGAAGGAAGGAGATCAATTGGATTGACTGAAAGAAGTTGAATCTCCCTCCGGGTGCGGGAACCACAATTTAAGAACAAAATTGGGTACGTGACAGTGCATGGCAATTAAAATGGCCATCAAATCAATACTGTCGTTTAGCATGAATAAATAAGTTGAAAAAATCAGGTGACTACAAATGAAATATTTGATCGGATCCCTATTTACCCAATAAAAAATTAAATACCAGAAAAATAATAATAATAATTAAACAAAAATAAGAAATAAGAGCGAAGGTGGTTGATGGACCCCGGTGTCTGAAAGTTTTCCAAAGTGGCCACTTCGTAAGGACAATTAGTTAGCACTCTACCTAGTACATAAACAGTAGTCTTACCTTAATATATCTTATCTTACATATATATATACATGTATATACAAGGCCAGGTTATCATTTGTATGAGTTTTTTACATATTTATGTATATATATATAAACAAATTTTTATCCTTTTTTGACAACTAATTAGTCGGTAAAAATATCCTTTTAGTGACCAATAGATTGTCAAAAGTTATAAAAATTTTATTATTTTTATTTAATTATTTTAATGTTTCTTGTAATAATTTTTTATCACTTTTGACGATCAATTAGTTGGTAAAAGTAATAAAAAATTTATTATTTTTATTTAATTATTTCAACTTTTGTTTCAATAATATGAAATCATAAACAATATATAGAATCATACGGATATTAATAAATAATTTATGAATAACTGTTGTATTTAACTAAAAATAATTTTAATTTTTTTATTTTTGTTTAATCTTTGTGTATAGCACATATTTAATATATGTTTTCAATTTAATTATATCATGGCTCACTATATATATTTTTCTTCCTTCTATATTTATATTTTTTAAAAATAATTTGGTCGCGTTTAATTTTAGTTCTAAAAAATTATTTTTAAAAACAAAATTTTTTAAAACTATTTTAAGAATTTATTTTAATACAAAAAAATGTTTTTGGTAATTATATTCAAAAATAAGTTTTAAAAAAACAAAGAAATAAAATTACTTAAAATAAATAAATAATTTTTTATTATTTTTATTTTTAAATTTGTATAATTTCCAACTAAATATAAAATAATGTCACTTTAAATATAATTAATATTAAATATACACTAAATAATTATTAGATATTAAAATGTTTGATATTCACCTGGCTGTAAGTCATACAAAATATAAAGACTACTCCAGCGTATTTACTTTGAAAAAAAAAATTAATTATACATTTAGGTTATTTAAATTTGATTTGGTAAATTTAACTTTAGCATTAATCTAATAATATTTTTTTATTGATCTATGATTATGATTTTTGATAATTTTTGTAAAATATTAAGTTAATTAAAATTAATAAATAAATGTTAAAATAAAATTTATAAAATCTAATGTAAATTATACAAAATGATAAACAAATTTGTCTGAGAGAAAGATAGAGAAAGAAATAAAATTTAATTATTTTAATTTATTTATTTCATTTTTTTACAATAATTTTTTATCACTTTTGCCAACCAATTGGTAGTCAAACGTAGCACTTTTACTTATCAATTGATCAGCAAAAGTAATAAATATATTATTAATATTTTTATGTTAATTAATAATAAATATATTATCATTAATTTTTAAAAATTTTTAATGATCAATTGATTGGGGGAAAAAATCATATAGCGACGGAATTAATTAGGCTGCTAAATGATAATTTTTTAACAACCAATTGGTAGTTAAAAGTGACACCTATGTTGACCAATTGGTCGGTAAAAATAATAAATATCTTATTATTTTTTATTTAAATTTTTAGCAATCAATTAGTTGGGAAAAGAAACTTTTTAATGACCAAATTAATTTTGGTTGTTAAATTACCCTTTAACAACTAATTTTTATTTGATGGGAAAAATTTAACTATTAGCAATCAATTTTATTTTGATTGGAAAAAGTCAATGTTTAGCTATTAAATTTATATTTGATTGAAAAAAAATAATTACCGGAAGTGTGATTTATTGTAATGATTGGCTATGGTTAGGCCACCCATCACCTCTCGGGAAAATATATATATATATATATAAATAAATCTCAAGTCACTGTAGGCAATTTTTTTTTAATTAATCTAAATGGTTTTCATACTCTAAAAAGCGAATACCCATTACAATACATAAAACTCAAAAATGCATGAGTTCCAACATTTGATTTGGCGACAAGGTTAATTAATTTCTTCCATAAATTAGCCTTTTGTTTAGGAGGAAGTGGAGGAGAGTAAAAAAAAAATAAATAGATAAATAAATGTAAAAAATTTACATTGTTTGTGAGGAGATAAGTAGAAGCAAAAGGAAGTAAAATGAAGGTGACTTATTTACCTCCATTAATCAACTTATTTTCACCCTCATTTTGGAGAGAATAAGTGTAAAAATATTTTAAAATGTGTTTTTTTTTCTATTTTATGCATAGTATTTTTTATTATTTCTATATATGTATATCACAAATATATTTTAAAATATATAATAATATTTTTAACTTACCCTCAATTCCCTGTTCGTCTAGCCAAGAAAATGAGAGAAAATATTAATTATTCAAATAGTGTAATGTTTTATTTTTAATTTTGCTAATATTTAAATTAATACAACTATCACTTTTTATTTATTTAAATCACAATAGATGACATGGCATACAAATATTTTTCTCAATAAAGGAAGGATACACTGATTTAGGCTTCGTTTAAAAAGTAAAAAAATTAACTCTTTTTTATGTATTTGGTTATTAGTTAATTACTAAAAAACGAGCTATCCTTGTGTTTGGTAAAGGAAAAAAATTAATTTTTTTAGTTGTTAATTTTTTTAATTTATTATTAATTTAATATTTTTATTTTTCATAATTTAAAAAAATTCAAAAAACGGAGTACTGATTACTCTCCCAAACGCACGCTTAATTTCCAGCATACATCCCCCCATGAGTCCGTGACCAACATTCTCCACTTCTTGTTCAAGTGGACAAGGGACATGTGGAACGAAATGGGCAACCCAAAGATTATCTCATTGGATAAACGGCTAGCGATGGGATCTACGCAATTTCCACTATCATCCCATACACACACACACACACACACCCACACCCACATATATATATATATATATATATATCACCATTGTTATTAATTAATAGCATATGATTATAATTTCCTTCAAATATCATGATCAAACTCTCACTCATCTGCCCTTTATCCAATCTAATTTAAAGTTGGTTGACTTCTGGTTCGGACGTTGAACCATATATATGAAAAATATATTGTGTTTTTTCCAGTGGATTTGATGACATCTCTTAATTTATTCACATACTAGCAATTGTCTGTATACACATAAATATAATTTATCATATAAATAGTTTAAATTTATAAAGTAAATTTATATAAAAAAAAAGTAAAAAAATAATCTATAAAAAAGAGAAATTAAGATATAAGATTTTATTATTTATTACAAATATTATTACATTTTTTAAAATATTAATTTAAAATTTTTTACATAAAAAATATTAAAAAAATATGAAAAGAACGAGAGAAAAAAAATAATTTCAGCCATCTAGCAAATTCAGAAATTTAAAATATCTCAAATTCAAAATTTTAAACTTCTTCATTATATAAATGACACAGAATGTAAAAGTGTATGCATTTAAAATTTAAGTTTTACGTACATTAAAATTGAAATTTTAATTTTAATGTTTATTTTTTAATAAATTTTAAAAAATTAAAGTTTAAATATATTTTTTAATAAAAATTTTAATTGAATTTGTCTAATAGGTATCTATATATTATAGTGAATTTGGAATAAGATAAAGTAAGATAAATTGAGAGTTCGTAATACGTGCAGTGAAAGAAAAAAGTTGATGTGATATAAAGTTAACAGAAATTTATAGAGTTTTTTGAAATTTGTTTGCAAACCAAACGGTGCCTAAATAAATGTGTACAATTTTATTATTATTATTGTATAACTTCCCATGATATTTGTAGATAATATAGATAAAATATAATTTATATAATTATTATTTAAGCATTTTTATTTATATTTTTTATTCAACTCCATTTTTTATCTATATTTTTATTTAATTACTAATATAATTGAAATATATAAAGTTAACAACTATATTAAATTTTAAAGCAAGTGAGTCCCTTTTTAGAACGCATGAGCAAGTGAATTCATTTTCAAAAATCAATAAAGTGAGTCCTTTTCAGAATTCATGAGCTTTTTATATTTATTAAAATCATATACAACAATTCTTGTGCTTTTATAGATTAAAAAAAGTGAATTGTAGTGTTTTGGTAATGTGGGACAAAGAAATAAAAATTTTGTAAACTATTTCAGTCATTTATTAATTAATAAAACTCAACCTCAATATTTAAATCTTAATTTGTGAGAGAAGTAATCTCAAAAACTATCTTATTTTATAATTATCCAATTAAATGATTTCACTATCAAAGTAGTTTAAGGCCCTGTTTGGTCTACCAAATTATATTAAAATTTATCAATTTTTAATTATTTTTTATATTTTCTTCCAATTAAAGTTTAACACTTAAAATATTTATGTCACATCTTTTTATTTTTATTGTATTTTTTGGCTAAAATTTAACCAATCAAACGAGTCTCTGTAATTGATTAAATTTTGGAATATTTTTGACCATCCTTCCTCTCTCACTCTCTCTATCAATTCTCTCCCATGTTTTGTCAAACAATTATTTTAATTATTTTACTATTAAATTTATAAATATTTTTTAAATTAAACGACCCCTACCACATCGTACAAAATAATTATTACTTTTGTCGACGTGAAAACGCGTGTCTCTCTCCATCACGGGTACATGTCACTCTTCTCTCTAAGTACTCCATCACACTCTCTCTCTAAACACGCTCCATCATCTCTCATCTCTGCCTGTACGCTTTCAGTGGCGCACGACGGCGACGGCGTTTGTACGCTGTGCAGAGAAAAGCCGCTGGAGGAGGAGAAGCCCGCCTGCATGAGGTGTTCTACGCTCTGGCACGCCAACTGCCTTGTCGTCCGGCCGGAAACACCTGTGGAAATGTCCGGACTGTAGAATGCCGGTCGACGGAGGCAGTAGCGATTTGTTGACTCCGTCTGGAGAATGCGGCGTCGACACGGAGCTGGAGAAGGCTAAGAAGTCGCAGGAGCTTCCTTGGGAGAAAAAGGGGAAAGGGAAGGAGAGGCCTTGTTGGAAAGGATAATTAGTTAGCACTAAATGTAGTATATAAACATTATTGTCTTATCTTAATATATATATATATATCTATTTTACAGGCCAATGGTTTGAGATATATCTCCAACTCAAAGAGTTCAGGTTTTGTTTTATAACCATCAACGATTGGGGGTTAATGGAGAACGAGCTTTACTTACAAGAGCTTGGTTCCAATTTCAATTTCTCCCTCAATTTTGATTTGAAATTTTAAACCTCTATTATTGACCAAAAAATGGTAATAATCTAATAAATTTCTCTTAGCTTTTTTTAAAGAGACAAACTCTACTCTATTTGTTTTCGTTCACTTTTTTAATAGATAGTAAAAATTGATTTGATCAAACAATGAAATTTTATCTTTAGATTCATCTATTAAATATCCAAGATATTATAATATTCATAAAAATTTTTACTATTGTCTATAATATTCTATACATTTTTTATAAACTTTCAATGGTAAATAATTTTTTAAAGTTCTCTCAATTTTTAAATTTTTACAAAGAAACATAAAATAATCTGGTGATTCTTAAAAATTTTGAGGCTACACTAAAATATATTTTATTTTTAAATTAAATTTAATTATTTTTTATTTTCTATCGAGTATACTTTTAATAAAACATTATCCAGATTGAATATATTTTTTATTTATTTTACTTTTTTACAAAATGACTAAATTGAATGAGCAAATAAGAAAAAGAAAAAATAAGTGAAATTAAAGGGAAAGAAAAAATGAGGACTTTTTGATTTATATTTTTTTCTCTTTATTTGCTCCAAATCCAAAAATCAAACATGAAATTAGAAGAAAATTTTGTTTGTTTTAATTTATCTTCTAAATAATCTATAAAAATATAAATTACAGCTCAATAATTTGACATATATCTCAAAATCAAGAGTTGAGTGTTTGTTTTATAACCATTAATGGTTGAGATGTATTGGAGAGATAAAGTTTTGTTCTATAAGGGTTTGTTTCAAATTTCAAACCTGCCTTGACTTTAATTTCATATTTCAAAATATTTCAAACTACTGTTTGTGATAAAAAAAAAAGTGATAGTCCAATAAGTTTCTTTTAATTTTTTTAAAAATTTATTTATTTATTTTTTAGCTCTTTATAAGTCAAATTATATTTTCGTGCCTTTAGGCACGGGTTATTTTTAATATATATATATATATATATATTGAGTGTGTTTGATTGACTACAAAATTTTACAAAACTCTATAAAATTTAAATTATTTATTCACTGCATGAATTACGAGACTACATCTTTTATAAATTTATATTAATTTATACAATTCTAAATATACCCATTATAATTGTATAATTAAATGATCTCACTATTAAAGTAGTTTTATAATTGATTAAATTTAAAAATATTTTTAACCATCCCTCCATGCTTTTTTTTTTCTCTCTCTTTCTCTCACTGATCAATTCATTTTACTATTTAAAGTAGTTTATAATTAATTATTAGTAAAATGTTAAGAAAAAATAAGTGTAATTCATTTAATTCAAAATGAATTTATCATTAGCTAGTAAAGAAATGCTAAGTATATTCGCAGTTTTCTTCAGCACCACTTTGACTTGAACTCATTTTAGGGGCACTATTTTAGCAACTTTTTTGTTAGATAACTTTTTCAAGAGCATTATTTCAAGCATGATTTTTTTTGCTAAAAGAAAAAAAAAATTAGTAGTACTTCCTAAATTAGTAAAAAAAAAAAAAAAGGCACATTCACGATCTTCCTATTTCAAACTCTATAAAATCGGTTATAAATAATGAGTTTTTCTCCTAATAACTTTAAAAAATATATTTACATCAATTGTAATTTATATTTCCTATAATTGCACTCCTAATTTTATTTGACTTTAAATGAATATTTTTATTTTTTTTACTTAAAATTTTAATGGTTATATGATTTTACTTTGTCATATGTATAAAAGATATCAAATTAAGTTTTTAAAGATCAGGAAAGTGTTAATTGGTGATTTTCATTAAAGATATGCAACAAGTCAGATTTTGAATTAGTTGATCAAGGCGAACATGTCACCACTATTTTTTTTAAAGTTTTTTTGACTTGAGAATTCGGATAACAAGTTTCCTATTAATTTTTATTATTATTGTTATTGAAATTATATTTTAAATATTTAAAAATAAGATAAATATTTTTTATATAATTCAATTTTAAAATATTTTATGTGTTATATTTAATTTATTTTTTAATTTTTATTGGTGAAACGAACTCCTTATTGTAAGTAGCTTCGTGTTAATATTGGAGTTGGATTCCTTAATTTAGAAGAGTGTGAGGTTCTCTAAGTCCTCTTCCAATAGCGGATTCAATGTAGGTGCCACAATAAATTGAATCTTCTAACTCTTTTTTTGGAGCACAAGTGCATTAAAATTCAAGCCATGCGCTAAGAAAAGTCAACTAAGAATGAATGATTACTTGTCAAAGATAACGTCAGACTGTTCAATTTTGTTTTATTCAAATGGTGATGTCACCTCTCTTATAGGCACAGTTTCGACGGGACCACCGCGAGAAATTATCTTCCTCAAGTGAAGCGACTGCAAAAGCTCCAAGAGCCATTGAAAAATCTATCCTGGTGGTTAACTCACGTCGAGACACGTGACCTGGTTGATAGTCCGTGATCTTTTAACTGAAATTTTAGATTTGCCTATTACGGTATCATTTGGTGCGTTAAAAAATAAAAAAAAATTTAAAAATTTTAAAAAATTATTCATTTTTTATATCACTGCACGAATTATAAACTTACAATTTATCTCATTTTTTATCACTCTAAACATACCTTACGACAGGTGAGATGAAAAAAAGATCGTAATTAAGAATTTTAAATTGAGTTACAATCGTGATATCTTAAATTTGTTACCTCTTATAGGAATTATTTTAGATTTTTAAAAACTTGTGTAATTAGTGTCGTATCGCGATATTAGACGATACGTAATATTTATTTTTTAATTAAAAATTTAAAAAAAATATAAAAAATTCTTAATAATAAAATGAATATATCACATGACCAAATAAATAAATGTTAAGCATACCAAAAATGAGAATAAGATGGTTTGGATAAAAAAAAATATTTGTGTCAAAGTAACACGTGACTTAATTTAATTAAAAAAAATTAAAAAAAATTAATAACTTTTGATATTCTTAAAGCCATACATTAAGTTTATATTATCTTCTGCTAAATACAATGGTAGGATAAACGAGTGGCGCATGCAAGACCATCGTGAATCGAAAGGACTTAATTAGAGATAAATATGTTAACGTGTACGCCACGTTTGAGTATGTTCACCTGTCATTGCGAAGTGCGATGAATATGTTAACATGTTATATTTGAGTTTTTAATTGTGTTTATATTTAAATGTTTTAAAATTTAATATAGATGTTAAATAATTAATTTATTTAGGCTTCGTTCGGAGCCTCAAAAAAACTTAAAAAAAATTCAAAAGTTGACACAGTCTGCCGCTGACACATCTGCCAAAAAATTTGAAATGCCGTTGGAACGCATCATTTTGGTCCGTTCCAACGGATTTTGCCAAAATTCAAAAAAAAAAATGATCTGACATGTGTACAAAAAAATACACAAAACTTCAAAATTTTTCAAAATCTTCTACTAAAATTTTGACACGTGTCACTTTATATACTTTTTAACAATTCTATATCAAATCAAATAAAACATTTAACAATCATTACACAATAATTTCAAAATATACTTTTAAAAACTTTTGAATTTGGTTGGACTCCAAACGCACCCTTAAAAGTTGAAGATAGTGTTAATTTTGAATTAAGATATTCATGACGTAATGTGTTCATATTTCTTACGTAGCAACTTATTGAGGTACCACTTGGAGTGCTAATAAATTAAAAATAAAATAAAATAAATTTTCAACAACTTTTATAAATTATTAAAATTTTCTATTACACATTTACACTTTTTCACTTTAACTAATTTCAAAAAATTTTAATATTTCGTTAAAAAAAATAAAAAATCTGGAATGAGATTAATCGAGTGCGAAAATTTTTTTGACAATCATATTCTTTTAGGTCAAAAGCTCTCAAATGAGTACTATTATCACTATTTTATATAAATTTTTTTGAATTCGTTAGAACGGATTTGAAAAAACCGTTCTAACGGTTTGACACTGTGTATCTCCAAAGAGATTTTTTGAATCCATTAGAACGGATTTGAAAAACCGTTCTAACAGTTTAGTACAAAAAAGAGAGAAAAGAACTATTGTGCAGAATATTGAGCTGCATTTTTCGAATCCGTTAAAACGGAGTTGGGAAACCGTTCTAATAATTTTGGTACTGTTCATATCTAAAAAATACAGTTTGAAAGAAAACATCAAACACCAATCTTTACCTAAAACTACGTTTTATTTTATTTATTTTTTTTATCACCCCAAATGTATACTAAATTTATGAATTTTAAATCAAAATTTGAAATTAGAGCACTGTACACATCAATTAAAAAAATTAATTTATCAAACAAGACTTTAAAAAAAATAGAAATGTTGCACAAGTTTAGGGAGCGTTTGGAGTCCTAAAAAAATTATAAAAAACTAAAAAATAGAGTTAATGTGATGTAAAAATGATAAGTAATAAAATTTGATCGAAGAGATTTAAAAATTTTCGAAATTTTTTGATTTTTTTGAGGTTCAAATGAATCCTTTATTCTGCTAAAACAAAAGGCCCGACTCAAACAAGAGACACCTGGGGATGTGAGCCTTGAAAATAGAAGCATTGAGGCCATCACTTTCGGCGCTGCAGGGAGAAGGCCTCTACAACCACGGCACTACGTCACAAATCCTAGTTTTTATTCTAATAACGCCAAAATAGTTGTCCGCAATGCAGTCTGAGATGTCGTCAACAACATCGTATGGTCCAACTTCAATCAAGAGATTGACTAGGAATATGAATTTCATAATTCTTTCTCACTCATTACTCCAGTGGCATTGCCCGGCATTAAAATTTGAGAGACCACACGAGTCCTATTTTTTTATTTAGAAGATAAATGTGTTATTTTACAATTATTAAAGATCACAGGGGGGTTAAATAAAAAAATATTCAGAGAGTTAGATTAAAAAAATCATACATATTAATAATATAGAGAGAATAAAAATTTATGTCTCTCATGAAATCGCGCCAAAATTTTGAATTTCATAAATACATTTTCTAACTTTTTTTTTAAATAACTGCTTCTAACTTCTAAGTTCAATATCTATTTATAAAAAGAAGAAAAAAAATATTGATGAAAACTTATATAAGAAAGAATTTATTTTTGTCTTCCTCGAAATAAAATTGCATCACAAATTTGAATTTCATTTAAGAGGGGATTATTCAGATACATAGTACCCATTCGAACATAAGGCAGGTGACGGACTCTCACATGCTCATTCCTTCAGCATGATTGTATGGCATCATGATCCTGGAGAAGTAGAAAGTTGTCTTATTCCTTACACTTCTACCCACGATTTGGCACCACTGTCTACCTCCAAATGTGGTTCAACTACTTGAGACTGTAGATACGAGCTTCAAATCATGCCTATAAATACCATACGACACACAAGAAAAAATGTTACACACTATTACTTTGTTAATACTTTCCTTTCTTGCTCTCTCAAACCTTATCTCACTTCCCCAATTCTAGCTTGATTGTTGATGGAGCATTTGGCTAGATCCCGTCTAACCAATAGTTTCTTCTTAGGTATTTTACGAGGAACCATAAATCACTAATCCTTACTCTCCAATTCAGAACATCCGAATAACTTAACTCCATCGAGACTGTTGCTCAGACAACTCGTACATACAGTCACCGATTCATGACACTCCAATAATATTTTTATAAATTTCATCTTTAATTGCTTTTAACTTTTCTAATACCCATTTATAAGAGTTAAAAAGGTTGATGAAAAGTTACAAAAATAGAAAAAGACATGCCAAGAGAAGATAGATAAAAGATAGAAGAAAACATTAAGTAATAATTTGACGTAATATCTTTGCATTTATTCTAATTTTCTAAAATAAAATTATTTTGACGAAAAAAATTTCATATAGAGCCTTTGATTTTTTTTTAGATTTTTTTTTCTGCAAACCAATGGCCTTGGAGCTAACAACTAGATAAGCATTTTAGTGATTTTGAAAAAATTCAAACTAGTGACTACTGAGTTAAAAAAAAAAAAAAAAAAGAGTTACACTCAAGGTTTAAAATCCTTAACTCTATTTAAAGGGAACTTAGGATACATTTGGAGTGGCAAAAAGTTAGTAAAAATTGATAAAAATTAAAATTTCATAATTCATACAATGAAATAAAAGGTTAAAAACTTCTAGAAAATTTTGATGTTTTTTTTCATAAAATTTAAAGCTCTAAACAAATCGTTAGAAAGGATGATTTTAGACCAGCTATCCATGCTTATTGTGCTTGAATGATTTTAGACTAACTCTGCATCCTTATTGTGCTTGAATTGTGCTTATGCTTATGGTGCTTGAACTTATAAATTTTTTTTTTAATTCATTATACTACATCATGCCGATACACTTATAATTTACATAACCACCACTACCACAACAACAGCAACAATAACAACAACAACAACATCATCATCGTCGTCGTCATCATCTTCTAAGAGAGGGACCAAAATGAAAGTCATCAATTCAAGCAAAATTTTGAATTTCATAAATACATTTCTAACTTTTTTTTTTTTAATAACTATTTTAACTTCTCAGTTCAATGTCTATTTATAAAAGGAAGAAAAAAAATATTAATGAAAACTTATATAAGAAAGAATTTATTTTTGTCTTCCTTGAAATAAAGTTGCATCACAATTTTGAATTTCGTTTAAGAGGGGATTATTCAGATACATAGTACCCATTCGAACATAAGGCAGGTGACGGACTCTCACATGCTCACTCCTTCAGCATGATTGTATGGCATCATGATCCTGGAAAAGTAGGAAGTTGTCTTATTCCTTACACTTCTACCCACGATTTGGCACAACTGCCTACCTCCAAATGTGGTTCAACTACTTGAGGCGGTAGATACGAGCTTCAAATCATGCCTATAAATACCATACGACAAACAAGAAAAAATGTTACACACTATTACCTTGTTAATACTTTACTTTCTTGCTTTCTCAAACCTTATCTCACTTTCCCAATACTAGCTTGACTATTGATGGGGCATTTGGCCAGATCCCATCTAACCAATAGTTTCTTCTTAGGTATTTGGCGAGAAACCAGAAATCATTGATCCTTACTCCCCAATTCAGCACATCCGAATAACTAAACTCCTTCTAGAGTATTGCTCAGACAACTCGTACATGCAATCACCAATTTTGTGACACTCCAATAATATTTTTATAAATATCGCCTATAATTGCTTTTAATTTTTCTGATACCCATTTATAAAAATTAAAAAGGTTGATGAAAAGTTACAGAAATAGAAAAAGATGCCAAGAGATGATAGATAAAAGATAGAAGAAAAACATTAAGTAATAATTTGACGTAATATCTTTGCATTTATTCTTAATTTTTTATAATAAAATTATTTTGGTGAAAAAAATCTCGCATAGAGTCCTTGATTTTTTTTTTTAGATTTTTTTTTTCTACAGCCCCATGGCCTTAGAGCTAACAACTAGAGAAGCATGTTAGTGGTTTTGAAAAAATTCAAACTAGTGACTACTGAGTTACAAAAAAAAAAAAAAAGAGTTACACTCAAGGTTTAAAATCCTTAACTGTATTTAAAGGGAACTTAGGATACATTTACAGTGGCAAAAGGTTAGTAAAAATTGATAAAAAATACAATTTCGTAATTCATACAATGAAATAAAAAGTTAAAAACTTCTAGAATTTTTTGATTTTTTTTCATAAAATTTAAAACTCTAAACAAATCCTTAGAAATGATGATTTTAGACCTGTTATCCATGCTTATTGTGCTTAAATGATTTTAGACTAACTCTGCATGCTTATTGTGCTTGAATTGTGCTCATGCTTATGGTGCTTAAACTTATAAATCTCTTTTTTTTTTTTTTTGTTAATTCATTATACTACATCATGCCGATACTCTTATAATTTACATAACCACCACTACCATAACAACAGCAACAATAACAACAACATCATCATCATCCTCATCGTCATCATCATCTTCTAAGAGAGGGACCAAAATTAAAGTCATCAATTTAAGCAAAAGTTACACAAATACCATTTAAATTTACCGTGAGCTCTAAAAGTGGTTTGAATCTTTAATTTGAGGTAAACAAAATTATAATTTTGCACCAAATTTATTTGTTAAGCAACAATTTTTAATTCTTATGACCCGGTTTATAGTCGATTGATTACTTCTTCTCTAAAGACCATTCACTTGATTGCATTTATCTTCCTTTGTTCGTTTCTATGAGCAAACAGACTTTGGGTCGACCGTGGGAGAAAAAAAGAAACTCGAAGTAGTAGAGACCATATTTGATCTTCCTTCTCCTCTAGAATGGGGCTTAGATCCCCTACCTCTACCATGTGGTAGACTCATGTTCCTTGTAAAAATTCACGAATCAAAAAATCAAGAAGATAATTAAATTCTCTTTTAATATATTCAATTGTAAAATCAAAGCAATTTAGTTAAACCTATCAACTAGCATAGATCTATTTGGAGACCAGATTTTTGACATCATTTTCAAGGATTTGTTTAATTACACTACAATTAAGGCAGAGATGAAAATGTTGATTTAATAAATCATCTTGAAACTTACTAATGCATTTTATAACATCAGGCATCTCTCTTTTAATAGTCGCATATTTCAACTGAGTAAGGTTCCATTTACCGGATGTATATCTAACAAGATATTCCTAATTAGTAGAAGGATAGTGTTGTTTTAAAATACTGCAGAGCCAATATTACTGGCATCTGTCTCAACAATCTTGAACCATATATGATTCGGAAGATGGAGACAAGACAAATTTTTGACTTTTACCTTTATTTTTTGAACAACTTTAGTATGTTCATTGGTCCAAAGACTATTTGCATGACTCTTAGGTAGTCTGTTATAAAGGATAGCGGCATCAAAAGCCAAGTCCTTGTAATAGTCCGAAACATAATTCAAACTACCCAGAAATCTTTACAGCTTTTTATAATTAGTTATTTCATCAGGAAATTTAGAATCAAATTTAATACTTTTAGAAATAAAAACAATTCTTCCTTCCTGGATCGTATGACCCAAAAAACGAATTACTATTTGAAAAAGCTTCATCTTTAGGTAAGATATGACTAACCCATTATGTTTAATAATATATTTAAAAATTTTCAAATATTTATAATACTCTTCAAGAGATTTTGAAAATACTAAAATATTATCAATATATAACAAAATAAATTTAGTATATGGGTTGAAAATATTTTTCATAATATTCTGAAATTCAGATGGGGCATTTTTCAAATTGAATGGTATTACATTCCATTCATAGTGCCCAAAAGATACTGTAAAACCTGTCTTATAACGGTCTTTTTCATAAATTTGAATTTGTCAATATCTAGATTTTAAATCAAATTTTGAAAAAATAATTGTATTATTGAGACATAAAAACAAATCCTTTTTGTTTGGAATGGGGTATCGAATCCATTTTAAAACCTTATTTAAAGGTTTATAATTATACATTATTGACATAAAAAATAGTACAACTCCAGGGAGAGTGTGAGGGTCTTATGAGTCCTTTAGCAAGTAAAGAGTCAATTTCTTTTTCGCAAAGATCAAGATATTCTTGATTCATTTGACACAATCAAGCTTTTGTAGAAATATTTTTCTCATCAAAATCATCTTCGTAGGGAAGAGTAACAACATGCTGTTTTCAATTCCAAAAGGCATTTAGGGTATCAAAACAAATTTCCTTTTGAAATTGTTGTTCAATTTGCCAAATCTTTTTTTTTTTTTTTTTATGAAAAGGTTCTTGTAATTTCTTTTCGATATCTAAAAAGGAAATTTCTTTTTTTCAAAAAACTTATTTGTTTTTCTGTTAGCAAAACCTGCTTTACTTCATTTAAAAGCAAGGTCAGAGAATCAGTTATGAAATTGAAAAGTGATATTTTTATTTTTGTAATAAGAAGAAATTCTTGGAGAATCAATGTGAGTAATAGGCATAATAGTTCTTAAGAACGAGATGCCTAATATAACATGCTGCGAAAGATTTTTAACCAATAAAAATGCCACTAAAATGCATATATCATTTACATAAATATGAACATTGGATAATTTATAATTAACTTGCAATTTATCATTGCTAGCCAAGGAAAAAGTTTGAACTGTCTTTTCAAAGTAATAAGTAAGAATTATTCCTTTATTGATACAGTTCATATCTGCACCTTGTCTATTAAGGCAGTAAGCTCATTAATTACATACTTGTTATTAATAACAAGTTTAATTTTAACATACCATTTTTGAATGGTTACCTACTTAATCATATTGATTAAATAGGGTGGCTCATTGGACTGGGAGCCAGAACTAGATTCTATCTTATCAATCCTAGTTTTGGTAAGTAGATTCTCAGGTCTTAAAGTAGCTATTTCTACTTTTATTTCATTAATATTTTTTTTAAGATCTTAAATAAACACTGGTCGACTGGTTTGACCTTGAGCCATGCGTCTGTAAACTTCTTGCACACTATATTTGTCAAGTCCGAGGGGCTTATTATTTTCTTTTTCTAGCTATTTTTCTAGAATTTGATGTTTAAGATCTGTGTCGCTAATTTTATTGTCCAATTCTAATAAGTCTTTTTGACTTTTGGTAAGGACATTGATATGCATATTTTGCATTTCGACCAATGCTTTATCTAAGTCACTCTCATTTTGATAGTGATATTGAGGCCTTGTAGGCTGCTGTTCCATAGAGGAATCACCTGAGGATCCTAGTTCTAGAATCTCTTCATCAACACTTGATTTCCTTTCTTTATCAGAATAAGGATTAGAGTTTAGGACAATCTTAAAGATGGCCTCATTGGTAGCTTTATCCAATTGGAGCTCCTAAATCTTCTTCTTAAGATGACACTTATTAGCATAATGACCTAATTTGCCACACTTCCAACACTTAAATCTCTTCAAGAGGTTTCTTTTTAACTTGAAGAATAGACCTTTTCTTATATAAGATCCCTTTAGGATACCTGGTCTGTCTTTTGACAAAAGTCCTTTTAGTTTTATGACTAGGGACATGCCTTTTATAAGGTCTGTCAAGTTTATCAGGAGCATCAAAGGCGAATTGATAGCAAAAATCTCCTAACTCTTTGCGCTCAGATTACTACTGGTGCTTGATCTGGTTTTTTAACTTCATGTCATTACACAAAGCTAATCCTTCTTGCTCACAAGCATACATCAGGTGACCATAAGTGTACTGGGAATTAATGCTTTATAGTTATTCCGTTGCCTTTATCTCTAAGAGTCTTTTTGACTCTTTCACTGAATAGGGTAGAAAGACCATCTATGAACTTAGATTTCCAATGGTCTAACATTGCGTCTTATAATTGTGATGCCCTTAGCTAGGAAGGTATATTGTACCATCTATAATGAGAAAGTGTAGGACACTTAAGATTTTGGAAGAGTGTCCTAATGTTTTCACTATCATTAGTGATTTGACCCGTAAAAGGGTCTAAAATAGTGCAGATGAGTGTATAAACCACATCTTCAACTGCTACTTGAGTAGTGGAGGTAAATACTTCGTTTTTAACTATATGAGTCTCCAACTTAGTAGCACCTAAGATTTGGGTTTTTTGGGCATCACTTATCATATGATCCTATCATTCTTTCAGAGTTCCTTGGAACCCAGCAATAATATTCTTAGCAACACTAAGGTCGCTAAATCCATTGGCTTTTTGAACTGTAGAGTATATAAGCATCCTATGACACAATTCATGTATAAGTTTAGTAGATAAGTTTGCTAATTAAAGTCCATAGTTTCTTCATGCAAGACATCTATAGGAGTTGGGCGAGTATAATAATATTTGTCCAATGGTCTTAGGTCAGACCTAAGGACTATATCTATAGCTAACTTACTCCTTTGACCTATCTGGTTAACTTCTAAGGATCGAGCAAATTGATCATAAAGATCATCTCGATCTAAATCTGAGTCTTGATTTTAATTTTTAAAGATTCAAAATTTTCTCGAATACTGTTAACAATAGTATTAACAGATAATTCAAGATTTTTAAATCCTTTCGCTTCTAGAGGTGGTTTTATAACTGATTACTTTAAAAACTCAATTTTGTCAAAAGATTTTTCTTTTTGAAAAACCTTAATTTTTTCTTGGACTTCTAAAAGGGATTTTCCATTCTGTTTAGCTGAAGTCCAATTGTTTGCATAAAAATATTATTATAATTTAACTGTTTATACAGCAAATTCAAATATTTAATTTGAACAGACAACGCCTTATAAGGATATAATGTCTTAACAAAAGCATTAACTTCAATGTTTTGATTTAAAATCAAAGACTCAGGGGGGTGAATAGGTTTACAGGTTGTTCCTTCTTTGAGTCTCCATTATTTTTTAAGAATATTTATTTGCTCTTGTTGCTCTTGAATATAGTAGGTCAAAAACCATAGTACAAAATATATAATCTCATTTTTTCTTTCTAATTCAAGAAAATATATTTCTTTATAAAACTTCTATTTTTCTATATCAAATTTACAAAAATACCATTTTTTAAAAATTTCATTTTTAGAATGCATCAAATTGTTGTTAAGGTAAATTCTTACAGAACTACCTAAGGAAAAGTCTATTTTTTTACTTGTTTTCTAGACTAAGTATCCCTACATACCATATAGGTGTATTATCTATATTAAACATGAAAACTCATTTTTGAAGCTATAGGAGAAGTTCTCCGCTTAGCAGCTCTAATTGAAGAAAAGACTGATTTAGTCTTCTGACCCTAGTATATACCATGGGATTTCTGGGAATCAGATATTCTAATTCCCTGAATTTCACTTTTTTCTAAGTCTCTATTAGATTTAGAGGGTGGAATAAACACCCTGTAAGGGTCTACTAAATCTGGACCTAGAGTCTAAAGAAGATCTAGGTGGTAAGAACTGAATACGATTCGATAGAGAAAAGCTTATTTCTATATTTCTGGAAGTATGTTGAACAATTTGGCCAACATCTTCTCTCACTGGTGGTCGAGCTGGAACTACTTGAGGTAAGGTACAATGTTTTGGGAAATTTATTTCATCCCATTTTAGCAGCTTATTGGTTGTTATGTTGGGAAGTCAACAGATTAGTTTCTATAAGAATTGTTTGCTTTATAGAGTCTATCCTGCGAACATTAGGGCAAAGAGTCTTAAGAATCTCAAAATGCACTCTATAGATTATTGCTATAGTTTTAGATCCTTCTAAAAAGTTGTAGCCATGTTACTGAACCTATAAGCTTGGAGTTTGGGTTATATTCCTATCAAATAAACTCAAACTTAGGTTTGGGTATGTATTAAAAAATACTAGTCCATAGCATAGACTAGTTTGCATGACTCTCATAAGAAAGTCTTGCCAAATGAGACATCTAGCATCTCTGAGAGGGGTAAGAATGGAAGCATTCAAACCTAATAAAGTCAAGGGCTTAAAAGTTACTTGAACTAGACCAATATGAATATAATTATACTTCCCAAAATAGATTTGGAAATCTTCTAGAGAGAGTAACTCTATAGTCTTCTCAGTAGAGTCCATGGTAACAGTTTGCCCCATATTTTTAATAGAAATTTTGGAGCTGTATTTTTCTAATAAACCTATTTGATAGATTTGTGAGGGATCTACCTTTGGGATAGTCCACTTGTTTAGGTCCTGCATATGATCAAGAAATTCTACCAAATCGACAGTTTTGATAGTAGCACTAAATCTGCTAGAAGAAGGGATAGATGATGTGGAGCGGCGTAGTATGAAACTGAGTACGACTTTACTAAGGTATAAAGGAATAAAATATCAAATTTTCAATTATGCTTAATCTTTTATTAATCTAATCTTTCAGATCCTTATTCAACCTACTCGTCTATCAACGATTTATGTCCTGGGTGACATCCCGGCCTACTCGCCTATTGACCTTAATTACGCGACTTTGAGGACGATTCATAAGTAGTTCAAAGACAAGATCGGATTAATAAAACAAAAAATATAATCAAAGAAATTAATAATTAATTACATCGTACTTTAGTAAAGAAAGCAGTTTAGAACTGCATTATTGAAGATGATGGCTCTAAAAGTGGTTTCAATCTTTAATTTGAGGTAAACAAAATTATAATTTTGCACCAAATTTATTTTTTAAGCAACAATTTTTAATTCTCACGATCCGTTTTATAGTTGATTGATTACTTCTTCTCTGAAGACTGTTAATTTGATTGTGTTCCACTTCCTTTGTTCGTTTCTATGGGCAAACAGACTTTGAGTCGACTATGGGAGAAGAGGGGACTGGAGTGCATTATTCTCACCCGTTTAATCATAATGAATCTAAGAATATTTAGAGTGTGTTTGGAGTAATAAAAAGTGAGATAAGATAAAATAAAGTAAGATAAGTCGTAGGTTCGTAATTCGTGCAATGAGATAAAAAGTAAATAATTTTTAGAGATTTTCAGAGTTTTTCAGAGATTTTTTTAGTTTTTTAGCTCATCAAACGGTGCCTTAATAAATTTAACTTTAAATTCCAAATTTTTATCCACCTGTTGGTGTCCTATTCTATTCAGTCGTGCCAAGCACGGTTAGTCTTACTACTAGGTAATCCGGTTAGTTGGTTCTTTATTTAGGCTTAATTTTTGCATCTGTTAGGCCTCAGAAGATTTTGTTATTTGATAATGGATTAGCCTAGATGTTAGTTTATTAATTTGGAAACTGTCAATCGTTAAAGCCCAGAGCTAGGCCCTCCTTTTGGGCCTTCTTCACTGTCTGCTGCTGTGAGAGTGAGCAGAGGAGGCCCATTTCCGTCTCTCTTTCTAGCTTCCACTTTTGTCCTCTTCATTTTGGAGCGGCAGTGTAAGAAGCAATTCCATGTCATTCTCTTAAATTTTTCTTCTTGTGAACTTGGACGCAATGAAATTTTGGGTTGCAGATGCTTTTTAGAGTCCGAACATCTTTGCTTAGTTCTTCCTTTATTCTATGCATTTATCGAATTTTTGAGACTTCATCTCTTGAAACGGGAGATACTTGAGGTGAATGACACCTTTCTTGTGCTGGTGACTCAGATATTTGTGGTAGGGATAGTAATATTAGACATAATGCGAATACGAAATTATTGAGAAAAAAATATGAATATTATATAATATGAATATATTAACTTCAAATTGATACGTTTTACTTTAATATTTAAATGCATTAATTATTTAAAATATTAATTAAAATTTAAAATATTTAATTACAAACATGGATAGACAGGATATGATTATAATCTTTATTTCTAAGCTATCAAAAAATAAAAAAAAATGATTAATATATTTAAGATAATTTAGTATTTATAAAATACCATCTCAATTCATTTTATTTTTTTAAATTCGAGATGTAATATGATTCAAAAGGATGAACTGAATATGAACAATTTTAATAAGATTTTGTCCTTAACTTGGTGATTCCTCCCCCCCTTCCTACTTTCAAACTTTTGAATAGGTAGAACAATTATTTAGATAAAATTATATGGAACATTTACTTTGGGTAAAATTATAAGTTCATCATCTCAAAAATGTATGCCTTATAAATACTAAAAATTTATAAGGTCACTGTTTAAATATTATCGTGGTCAAGTTAGATTTAGGATAATTATTTTGTTATTTTGTAAACTTGTAGAGTTAGGAAGTGTGAGTATAATTTGTTGAAATATTTAAGGATTGTAAACAGTGAGTGATCCTTCTAATTTTTTATTTAATTTTGGTAGTTTTGTTAACTTTTGTCCATTTTTATTTGATGTGTTTACTTTGAAACTTTAAATTTTATAAATTTTTATCAACTTTTGTCAATTTTTACCAAATTTTAACTAATACAACGTAACAAGTGCCATACTTAAATCGGTGTTTTCTTATCTAATAATTTCTCCGAGAGGTAATGGTCAATGGGTAAGTTGGGTTAAAGATAACGTCTTTTTTTTTTTAATTTACTTTAATTTTCTCAGTTTGTTTAGATAAAAATATTTAAGAAAGTATAAAAGTAAGTAGTTTATTATTAAAGTAAATATTTAAAAAATTGATATTAATAATTAATTTTTATATAAATATATAAATAAAAAATTATTTTTAAATATTTCAAACTAAAGTGATTTCTGACTTAAAAATTCAATACCTAACTTCTAAAACGAATAAGATAAACTCGGCTAACTATAAAAAAAAAAAAAAAAAAGATAAACTCGGCTGGGTCTAAAATATTTACTCCTAAAATTTCCGCGCTAAATGGGAAATCAGGGTTTGCTCCACAACTCGGAAAAAAAATAATAATAATAAGGGGGTGTTTGGCAACTTAAAAATTAACAAAAAAATATCAAAAGTTAATTTTTGTGTGTTTGGCAAAACCACAAATTTTGCCACTTTTTTGATTTGCTACAGTAAAAAGTATCACTCCATCGTTACATCTT
The DNA here is from genome assembly GCA_019916065.1 of Vitellaria paradoxa. Taxonomy (NCBI): domain Eukaryota; kingdom Viridiplantae; phylum Streptophyta; class Magnoliopsida; order Ericales; family Sapotaceae; genus Vitellaria; species Vitellaria paradoxa. The sequence continues at coordinate 1,864,452 of CM034237.1, read as the reverse complement.
TTTTGATTTGCTACAGTAAAAAATATACCAAACACTCAAAAGTTACAACTTTTTTTCTTTGCTGCGGTAAAAAATTTACCAAACACCCAAAAGTTATTAAAAAAATACTAAAAATTCCACTTGGTTCAACCAAACACACAAAAAAGTGTAAAAAAAAACACCAAAAAAACACCAAAATTTAATTTTTTTTTAACTTCCAAACACCCTCTAAATAAATAAATAAATAAATAGAGAAACCCTGTAAAGAATCATTCAACGAAAAAAGAAGAAAAAAGACTCATTCAAGAGAGAGAGAGAGGCCCTTGTCGAAAAGAGAAATAAGGAGGAGGCATTTCTGTTCAACTCTGGTCGTGCAATTAAGGTCCCCCAAAGCAGCACGCGCTTCGGACTCGGCTAAACGCGGTCTGTACACTCCTCTTTAAATATGTCTGGTGATTCGAGTCGGTATCTCCAAAACAAGTAGCACCCAGTTTTGCATCATAGCCAAAATGACTGCATCAGTGAACCAAACCACCAAAACGCCAACGCCGCCGCCGCCGTCAACTGAAAAATGCCAACCACCAGCCGGAGGCGGCTGTTCTCACATTCCGGTACGTTGGATACCCATAAGAGGCCAAGTTCTTAAGAGAGTTTTAAAAGAGGCCCTATCGCGCCTCTGTTTCTCAACAGAGAGATGTTCTCATTCCAGGAGTATTTATTGAGTAATTGCCCCTGATTCATTTCCTATATGATCACCTCCCTCTTCGTTAATTTACTCCACAAAAAGACACAGACAATGCAGCCTGTCTTGGTTGTTGGAATCACTGTAATTTTTTCTTCTAAATTCATTTCACTTTCGGTATTCTATTTTGTTCTCAGCTTGATCAAGCTCCTTTCCGCTTGCATCTACACTTTTTAAGCCAAAAACTTTGTTGTTTTTAGTAATTTCTAACTTTTACCCAACATGGTTGGGTTGGTTGGTTGAAAAAAAAATGAAAAAAAAGTATAATAAAAATATAAAAATGCGATATTACGGTATGTGTTAAAATTTTATTAAAGAAAAATATATAAAATAATTAAAATTTAATATTTTTTAATATTTTTTGATTGGCAAAAAAGGGCCGTAGTCTGTAGTTAGTAAATGAATTCAAACACCAATGCTTCTCTCTCTCTCTCTCTCTCTCTCTCTCTCTTCACGCTTGTGAATGGGCGCAAATTAAGAGCACATAGACCAAATAAAAAAGTGGCTCTAAACCGGAAAGGCTACTCCATTTCTTGTCAATTTGGGTAAAAAGGAAACTAACTTTTTGTAGTTTTGTTATTATGAGTAAGAATATTGATACTCTTCTAAAAATTTTTTTATTTGTTATTAATTTTTACTTTTATAAAATTATAAAATCAACCTTATAATAGAGGTTAATTAATATAAAATACATTAAATATCATAGTTACCCTTTTTTTTATTATTACAAAACTAAAATCCTCCATTTTTTACTTTTTTTTAATAACATTTTTCACTTTTTATTAATTTGTATGTTAAATTAAAAATTTACTGTCAATTATAATTTCATGAAATTATGTAAGAGAGCTTGTTTAATAGTTTTTTAAATTAATTTTGTAAATATATCTTCTAAGTTTATTTTATCAAAGAAGAAAATATATAATTATTATTTTTTAATTGATACAAAATAAGACATCAAAATAGTTGATCAATTAATACACTAATAAAAATAACTGAAATAAAGATAAATCAAATAGAAATTTAAATCCTAATATTTACCCCAAAACTAGCTTTCATTAAATAAAAAAATAATATAGTACTATTCAAAATAATTTAGCGTATTTAATAAATCCTTCTATAAATTACCAAGCGAAAAAAAAAACCTAATAGAAAAAAACACTAATAATGTAATAGCATATAGACCAACAAAAATTAAAAATAAAGAAATATTACATGTAATTTATTCTTTATTGTTCTACTAAGAAATCAATTATATGAAAGAAGAAAATTAGAAAAAGTTAAAAATTACTCTATTATTTGAAAGATTCGATAATTCATAATAATATAAAATTTGTTTCATATTACTTGTATAAAAAATCAATCACATTCAAAAGCTCTGGTTCAACGGAATCTTTTTTCATAATGTTTTATTTAAGATTTAATAAATCAAATAGAGATATATAAGGGTAATTATATAAAAGTAAAAAAAGTAACTGTAAGAGATATAGTTACGTAATAGTAAAAAGTGAAAATTTTAGTTTTATAATAATAAATGAAAAAGAAAGATAATTATGGTATTTAAAGTATGAGCCTGTTTGGAGGCTCAAAAAAGGCAAAAAAGTATCAATTTTTTTCACTTTTCTGTTCTACTACAGTAATTTATTTCACAAAAAATTTTATCTAATATACAAAAATTATCACTTTTCTGCTCTACTACAGTAAAAAGCTTACCAAACATACAAAAAGTTATCACTTTTCTACTTTGCTGCAGTAAAAAATTTACCAAACACCTAAAAGTTATAAAAAAATTGCTAAAAATTATACTTTTTCTACCAAACACACCAAAAATTGTAAAGAGTAATTTTTGACTAAAAATTACTAAAAAATACTAAAACTTATGCCGCCAAATGCCCCCTATATTGTACTAATTGTCTTCTACTAATTACAAAACTAATTTTATAATTTTTGTAGAGCAAAAAAATTATAAGAATTAGAGAAAACTTTTGAATGAAGTGTTAATATCGTCGTCCAAAAAGTAATTATGAGAAGATATAATTGTATAAAAGTAAAGAGTGAAATTACTGACAAGTGAAAAGTGGAAATTTTAATTTTATAATAATAAATGAAAAAGAAGAATAATTATAGTATTTAAAATAATTTGTATTAATTATTTTCTATTAATTATAAAACTAATTTTGTAATTTTATAAAGTAAAAAAATTGTAAGGAGTGGAGGAGCTTTTGAAGGAGTACTTTGTCCCCACTCTATTATTATTATTATTATATGTATTAAAAAATCTTGCTATTAAACTGGACAATGGCCAAGTATTAAATTAAATTAAATTAAATTAAAAATTACATTATAAACAATTGTGTTAAAATTTTACTTGAGTTATAACTCACCACAGTGCATGAATAGTTCCGCCTCTTATCACAATCACATTATTATTTTTATATTTAATTTGCCCCACGAGCGGAAATACCATTTCCCATGCGTCGATTGGAGGACAATATTGCAATTTATCATTTTGGTACTCTTTTCACCCACAAGTTGAAGTTGGTCAAAAAAAAAAAAATTATATAAAATAAAAGCAACCTTCGTTTGTTGCTAAAACATGAGTGAGAAATTATCGAAAGTGAGAGACTAGGCTTAGGGGCCCATGGACAATGAATGATCTATTAAATGGCTCAACTCATTGAGGAAGAGTTCAAAACCTTTGAGTACAGTTGACTACGTCCAAAGGCCGCTATGTTTTATTTTATTTTTTATTATTTTTTCGTAATTGAAAGTGTTCGGACTAACTTGTACGTACTTGACTAATCTCTAGGGTTCTGAAATTAACTATCGAGTAAATACTCCAATAATTTTGAGGAGACTCGAATTAATGACTATTGAAGAACAAATTTAAAATTTTACCAGTTGAACTAATTCTTAAAATTAAAAACTACAATGTAAGTTATTTAATCAGGAGGAGATATTGGGAGTGAGGATAATTTCATTAATTTAATGATCTAAAAAAATTTAATTAATCTTTTTATTTAATAAATTATGAAATTTCCATTTAAGAAAAATTAATAGAAGAATTATGTAATCCGAAATTTAATTAAGCACGCGTGTCACCAAATAATTCTTTAATCCAGTTAAATACATTTATTGGTGGGAAATGTATATTTGAAATGAGATTATTATTATTATTTTTATTTATTTATTTATTTATTTTTTGATCACCCGGCACAGACAGCAAATGGGCACCTTACAAACGGGTGAATTTTGATTGTCAGTTCAAATTTATCACCCGGATAATAGAGCCTTTACTTTTCTTGTTTTTCTACTTCTAATTTTTTTTATATTAACAAATTTAGGAAAGTGCTTTCAACAAAGTCATGGCCTCGTTTGAAATTTTAATTTTTAGTAAAATTTGACCTTTTTTTTATCAAAAATTGGTAGTTAAAATTTTTATTGTGTGCGATAAAATAAGTAATAATTTTTAATAATTGTGACAACTTTTAAATATATAGTAAAAATTTTGATAACTTTTAACAATTGTTGGTGATTTTTTGTGTATTTGATAAAAATTTGATAACTTTTAAGTTGAGTAAGTCATTATAACTAAAGAAAAAATTGACAAAAATTATTATTTTATCAAACACCTATGAAGTAAAAATTAATTGTTTTGTGTTCAAAATTCATCCACCCAACGGCGCCTATATTAGCAAAAATTACAAAATTTAAAAATTTTTATTACATTTATGAGCCCTACTCACTTCACCAATAGCTTCACAATGCGGTGGTGGGCCTGGTGGCGATGAGGGGGAGGAGACATGGGCACTTGTTGGCATCTTTGTTAGTCAAACACATAACGAGACGCGAAGCCATCCAGCAAATCCATGCTCAAATGCTTATTACCGGATTGCACTCCACCGAAATTCCTTCCACGGCATGGAACTCTCTGCTCCGACACTACTCGCTTGGTTCATTTCCCGAAGAAGCTCTCCTACTCTTCAAACACCTTCGACTTCAGCACCAACCCATCTGCTTTGACAGCTTCGCCTATTCTTTCCTCATCAAGGCCTGCGCTAACTTGCAAAACACTGAATTGGGTGCTCAGTTCCATGGTCTCACTTTCAAGGCCGGGTTTCAATGTCACGTTTATGTGCAAACTGCTTTTGTAAACATGTATGCGTATTGTGGGATCTCGGTTGATGCAAAGCAAGTGTTTGATGAAATGCCTGAGAGGAACTCTGTCACTTGGAATGCCTTGATTACTGGGTTAACGAAATGGGATGATCTCGGTTTGGCCCGTTACCTATTTGACAGGATGCCAGATGCAAATGTTGTTTCCTGGACTGGTATCATTGACGGGTACACTAGGATGAACCAACCCAAGGAAGCTTTGTCCTTGTTTCAGAGAATGGTTGTGGAAAAGGGCATTAAACCAACTGAAATAACAATTTTAGCTATTTTTCCTGCCATATGGAATCTTGGTTATCTCGAGTCTTGCCAATCAATTCATACTTACATCGAGAAAAGTGGGATAAGTGATTCTGATATTCGAGTCTGCAATTCCCTTATAGACACTTACGCGAAGTGTGGGTGCATTGAGAGTGCAATAAAAGTCTTTGAGGGTTTAACTTGTGAAAAGAGGAATTTGGTGTCATGGACATCCATAATTTCTGGGTTAGCAATGCATGGAATGGGAAAGCAAGCACTAGATAGTTTTAAAAAAATGGAAGAGAAGTGTTTAAAGCCAAATCGAGTAACGTTCTTGAGTATTTTAAATGCTTGCAGTCATGGAGGGTTGGTGGAAGAGGGCCTTGAGTTTTTCACTGAGATGATTAGTAAGTGTCAAGTTGTACCTGATATTAAGCATTATGGATGCTTAGTAGATATGCTGGGGAGGGCAGGTAGGTTAGAGGAAGCAGAAAAGATAGCTTTTCAGATTCCTATTGAGATTGTTAATGTTGTGATTTGGAGGACTTTGCTGGGAGCTTGTAGCTTCCATGGTAATAGTCAGATGGGAGAGAGGGTTATGAGAAAGATACTAGAGATGGAGAGAAGATATGGTGGTGACTATGTGCTTTTGTCCAACATATTTGCTGGCTCTGGTAAATTTGTGGATGCTGAGAGGGTGAGGAAACTGATGGATGAAACAAATGCCTCTAAAGTTCCTGGCGTTAGTTTGCTCTGATTATACAGGGGGAGAAAACTTCAGTCTATGGTCAATGGCATTTTTTGTTTTGGTGCGTAATGGTTTATACATCCTTGAAGTGTCCTTTCTCACAATTTCGGTGTATAATTTGTTGAGCAGACGGGATGTTATTGGAGTCTATACACCAAAAGTTCAATCGTTCATGAAAACTTTAGGTGGAAAAGGATCTTATATGCTGTTTTGGCTAACTGGGCTGCCTTCTTTGTTTAGTTTGTTCCAATTATTCAGTTATGTCATACAATAGGAAGTAATGTTTAATATGCTTGCTTTGAGTTTACTTGCCTTTAAAGTACCTAAAGTAGTTTCTGATATAGGACAAGTGGATATTTCTTCCAAAGGCAAAGAATGTGATGCTTACAAGAAATTTCATTTGAGCAGACCATAATTTAAAGAGATCCTCGGTGCAAGAATAATTATGATGGTTTGGACTTTGGAAAGGTATGTTAGTTAAATCACTATGATATGTTTTTTCCAGTTGTCTCATGGCTCTTACTTAACTGATAATCATTTTTAATGAAAAATGAATTGAATTCTTGAAAATAGAAGGGTATAAATGATGAGTGCATCGTGTTATTCATTTGAATGATGAATTTAGTAGTCATTTGACAGGGTGGAATGAATGACAAGTGATTTTATTTCCTGCATTTTACATCACTAGGAATTGTTGCTCTCCAAAGGCATGTGAGCCCATCCCTGCCTCCTGGTTGGTTGCTCTCCTCATACAAGAGCTATTGTTTATTTTCATATTTAATTCTGCCCTGATGTGAGCAGCGTTCAATATATCAGAGGCATGAATTTGGTAGTTTTTTCAAAATGAAACCTTAAATAATTGCTCAACATTTCTGAAGTAGTTACTCTTTTTGTTTTCCCCTTTAAGTGGACACACCTTGAGGAATATGCAGCTCAACTATTTGTTAAGAAACACGAGCAGTTCAGTTACATTGCTGACATATCCTTGAAGAAGAAGAGGAATGACTACACTGGCTTTTCCGCAGTGGCTACATCTTCATGCTTTTCCACTCAAACGAGCTATTTAAATTTCAACAAGAAGGATCTCAAGCAGTGACTTGTGGTAATTGCTAGCATTGCAATACTTGCAAAAGCTCTTCAGAATGGAATTTTTGCTATAGCTTTCTATACAAGGTTAACTTGCAATTTCCTTAAAGCAGAGAAAGGCAGACCAAGATTCATTTTTCTGTTCATCAAAATCAAATTCAGATGATTGCAGAAAGAAATTCAGAAAAGCTTGTCTTCAATGTTGTCACGTTCAGTTGACCACCCATCTTGATCTGTAAGTAAAGAATATTGCAGTCTTATGAGTTTTCTTGGCCTTTTTTACAAGCCAAACTCAAGGCAACAACATCATTATAATCCTGATGAGACTGATGCACAAGCAAACAATTTCACTGCCAGGGGCCAGGGCAATGCAGCTGAGCTTCTTGTCATCATGGTATGTTCAGTTCACAAGTTCTTGAGTATATGTGTGGTTGGAAGTAACTTCTTGAATGGCTGACAAATCATTAGGAAAAATCATTTTGAACTTCTAAATTAAATTTATCTATAGGACCCTGAAACAAATGGTCTGTTAATTCCCCCGCCCCCCCCCCCCCCCCCCCCCCCCCCGGGCGCGCGGGGGTCTGAGTTGCCTTAGGCAGCCTGCTCGCTATCATTGTATTGCTAATATCTCCCACCCCAATTAAGGGGAGAAAACACCTCTAATGAAAAACGAACCTATGAATTGAATTTATCATGGGTTTGCTTCTGCTCACATATTTTGGTTATTTTTTTTAACTTGAAAATATATTTCAATTGGAGTAATAGCAAGAAATTGTGGTGGGCATTTATATTTATAATTCCTTAAATCTACTTTTTGTATAGTTTTGGTGTCTCATTTGGACTTATTCCCTACATTGTATTCATTAGGTGCAGGCCCCAAATTCCCAAAGGTAATAGTCAAGCAAAAAAATCTCATGGTCTATTATATCCAATTGTTCCATCAAGTCACGGGCAGGTTCTTGTTTCTGTGAGATCAGAACGGTCTACCTTAGAAGCATGAAGTTCGAAAATTCATAGGTCAAAATCCTAAATGCCAGCCTCAGAGCTCAAGCACCAAAGAGGGTACTGTAACGGATGGCTCATGCAATGACTCCAGGGTGGAGGAAGAACTGATTCATCAAGTAGGCTTTCTTTTTGGTCAGGCTTCTTGATAGTTTCTTTGCATCTGAATTATCAAAGATTTCTATTTCAGCACCTCTTTCTTTTTCTTTCCTTTTTTTTTGACATGTGAAAATATGTTTGTAATTTGAATGCTATTTGCGTATGAAGGATTTTGAGTAAGGACTGATAGAGTACTATTGGTACCCTGGAAGAAAATTGTTGATTCTATTGCCCATAGGATCCAGTGCTTTGCTTTTGAATAAAAACGGTTGGAATAATTTTCTGATTTTTGCATGAATCCACCTGAGTAGTTGGAAAACAAAAAAAAAAAAAAAAATGTCTGACACTTAGCTGGTGAAGTCTCCTGATAGTCTTACCAAACTTGCGATTAAATTTAGTCTTTTATGTAAGCTTGGGGGCTTATAGCTGGACGGCGGGGGAAATATAGCTGGGGTTTATCGGAAGGCAAAACTTAACCTGCATTTGGTATGGGATTAAAATGGGTAAATGTTACATTGTAAAATTATGTTCGGTATAATTTATAAAAATTTAAATAGATTGACATTTCTGTGTCTTGAGCAATTGGATGTCAACTTTCAAGGGATCAAAAATTGTGAAAATAAAAGATTAGCAATAACTCCTATACTAATTACCCCTTAATTTTTAATCTCATGCCAAATGCACTCTTAAAATAAAGGAGTAATCACCTCAGAATTTGGAAAAAGAAAAGAAGTGGGGGTTGCTTGTGAGGAAACACACTGCATGATTTATCACCCGAAAAAGGGGCTCGTTGATATATAAGCACAGGCACAAACAAAATCCCAGTACTAATCTATGTCCATATCACATAACTAATCTGGAACAAATACATACAAATATATATATATATGTAGCTGCATTTGGGTCAGTGCAAGAGTGCATGTCCCATTTGGCTTATTTAGCAATTAATTAGTAGCATATATATAGAAGTAGACTGGAGGATGAAATTAGGAGGATTCGGCGTGAAGCTCTGAGCTAATTGGTTCTCATGGGACTGTGTATCCTGCAAGGAGGGAATTAGCAAATGGTCAGTCAAGAATGACTTGATCAAGTTATATTTAGTTGAGCTTTATGATTTTTTTTTCTAGGCTATAAAGCATTGATCATATTAAATAAAGCTAATAATATGAAAAAATAAAAAAACTAAATTGAATTATATGAAAAATTACAAAGTATTATTTAAGATATTAAATTAATTGAAATACATTTTAATTATAACATCATCGTAACTACTTCCTTGTTTTCTAGTAGGGTAGCTTTTTTTTCACTGTATATAAAAGAAAGACAATACTCAAAAAAAAAAAAAAAAAAAAGACAGTGAAAAAAAAAAGAAAAAAGACAAAGCTACTCACTTCCACACTTCTTTCCGGCGGGTCTGTTCTTGATGTTGCACCGCTTAGGAATGGTGATGGCAATGCCGGGGTTGATACCGGCCTGCTTTGCCAGCGGCGAGAGCAGGACAGCGCAGAGACACCTTGGGGCAGTCTTTATCAATCCATTCACCTTGCCGCAGCAAGTTGGTGGAACCCTGGCCCTTCCATTCCTTGCCGCCCCCAAGCATGGGCTTAAACTCGCCGCTGCCGACCTAATTGGGGTCCTCCCACACTCTCCGGCCGCCGTGGCCATCTCAACAAAACCCTCTGAAGCCACCAAGTATACAATCAAAATGGCAAAGCTGGTTTTAGCAGTAGCCATTTTTGAGGCCATATTTTTCTAGCTAGCTAGCACACTGATGAGTCTTTCACTACGCACACGACCCCTATATATATACATATACATGGAACAACTTTTGGTATTGAAATGAGGTTGCCGCTGTAGTACCTGAAAAAATGTCAGCATATTGATCGTTAGATCAAAATAATCTCTTGATTTTAGAGAGAGAGAGAGTTAAAAGTGGTGGGAACACCTGCATCAATTCAATTCCCCATATCAATTGTGGGATCCAAATTATTGGCAGATTTTGAAGACAAACAAAGGTGGTGGGACTTGCACAGGGCAATGATCAAAATTGCTATTCTAACTACAAATATTACAGGCTTTATGATTCAGTATTAATATCTTGATATTTATATATTTATTGTAGACAAATTCATATATAAGTTCTTATTAATTTAAGTATATAATCCAAAAAAAAAAAAAAAATGGAATTGCAATGTGAAAGGAAGAAAGTTGGTTTTTCAGTAGTGGGGTGGTTGCGGATACGTGGAGGGAGTTTAGGGCTTGTGGGGTATTACCTTTCTTCAGCCTGTAATGATTTTGTAAGCGTGATGAGTTGAGGAGGATTTCAGGCGATGGGAAATTAGATTAGTGCACTCGCAAGGGGACACAATAGACTTTGGGTGAAAGTCGAGTGTCCTTTTTGTTCTAGCACATCTATATTATAATACTAAAATATATTTTTCTTTCTTCTCACCTCATTCACCCTCAGCCTACATGACATAACTATTTGCTCTTAATTTTTTTTTTTTACAGAATTTTGATTTTAGTTTTAAAACAAATTCTTCTCTCTACCTGTAATAAATAATAGTAAATATTTCATTAAAAAGTCTTTCTTTTTCTACTCTGGCCATTCGAAATGAATTGTAATAAAAGATTCATTAAAGGATAGTTAAAAAAAAACAAAAATAAAAATTTGAAACTCAAGAGTCACTTTTTTTTCAAAACTTGTCAACCTGTAATAAATAATAATAAATATTTTATTAAAAAAGTTTTGCTCTCTCTACTGTGTCCATTTGAAATAAATTATAATAAAAGATTTATTAAAGGATTTTTAGAAAAAAAAACAAAAATAAAAATTTGAAACTCAAAAGTCACTTTCTTTTCCAAATTTCTCTCTCTCTCTCCATAATCCTCCCGCTGTCGTTAGTAAACTTTTGGATTTCTTCTCCAATTTCCTTTCTCTCTCTACACATATCCGCCTATTACCTGAAATTTTTGGATTCTTCTTTTTTGTGTAAGTTTCTTCAATTCTTTTTACAGATTTGTTCAATTTTCCTTATAAATTTACTGATATATAACTGTGTATATATATAAATCTATCTATTTAATTTTTTTTATATTTATCTATTTTGACATGTAGATTTATAACTATTAATATTTCTAAATATAAGCATCTATTTTAATTGTTTTGAAGATATTTTTATTTTTTTACTATTAATAATTAAAAAAATTTGCATCGCCGAGGTATCGCACGGGTTACTACTAGTTCTATTAATTATTTGCATGTAACTCTTTATATATATATATATATTTAGCACTCTAATATTTTTACCTTAATTATATTTTAGTTTTTGTATTTTAAATTGTTCTATTTCTGTTCATGTACTTTTATATTATCCCATTTTGTTTATTTTTTTTTTTTTGGTAATTATCCCATTTTGTTTATTGATGAGAAACATTTGAAGTACAATAAATAAAGTAGTATTAGAAATAAAATATAGAAATATTAAATATAATTTATTATCTTTTCTTATAAATCGATCAATTTTGGTACATTGGAATTAGAATTCGATCTTTATATAGGTTAATCACTAATTTACAACTCATATTGAAAAATTTAGAAGTTATTCAGATTTATTAAATTTTTATTAAATCCGTTGAGTTAATTAGATTTGAATCCAATTACAATCAAATTTTACGAATTTAGAATTTGGGATCTATCAAAAATTTGAATCAGGTCCATTGAGTCTTATCCATTTTCATCTAATCAAATTCAAAATCAGATTTATATCGAATGCAGGCCATTACAGCTCTAAAGTGGTGGGATTAACTATTCTAAGACTCTGTTTGGTATATAAAAAAAATAAGTCACCAAAATCCATTAAAATTCATTAATTTTTTCTAATTAAATTTTAACACGTATCACTTTTCTATTAAATTTTTGTACTTTTATCGTACTTATTTTTTCAACCAAACATTTTCTAAGGGAAAGGTTTAGTCTGTGTGGTTTTAAGTACGCTATGATACGGTGGGGTTGTTGATGTAATTAACTAATGTGTTGGAGTAATGATGACTAGGGATGAGTGTTCAAATTTTTAGCTATGGAAAAAAGTGGGGTGGACTCCCTAAAATTCGACACTAGTTCTTTATATTTTATTGTTATGATAATGTAGGTAGATAAGCAAAGCAAAGCAAAGCAAAAGTTTCGGAGGCTTGAGGTTGTGTTTTGACACTACAGGCCACAGCAACGTATGACGTCATCCCAAAATCAGCCATTCCAGATTAATTTCATTTGAGAAGTTTTGACTAATTGGCTTTTTTTTTTTTTTTTTTTGAAAGGAATGGGTCTATTTGTTTATTTGTAAAATAATTAAATTTATCTTCTTATATTTTAATTTTTTTTAAACTTTCAAGGAAAAAATATCAAATTAACCAACCTAAAAAGTCACCTAAAAAAGTTAACTTTTTTCTTTGCCAAAAGGTGACCTTTTTTTAGTTAGGTATAGGTCTAAGGTTCTATTTGAGAATCGGTAGAGCGGTAGAGCTATCAGTTATTAGTTTTTTTTTTATTTTTTTTAAAATAATCAAATTTACCTTATTATATTTTAATTTTTTTAAACTTTCAAAAGTAAAAATGTTGAATTAATGAAAAAATTAAAAAATTATCTATTAAAAAGTTAATTTTTCTATTTCCTGAACCAAACCTAATATGACTATTTCAAGCCACAAATCTAATAAACGGTGAACAAGGAATCTTGACATAAAAATAGAATCTATATTTTATACTAGCTAACTAAAAAAAAGGCATCTATTTTCCTTCTCAAACCAAACCTCCATATATATATATTTTTTTGATATCTTAGGTGTCCTGCCCAGTTCACTTTTTCTTTTTTTTTTTTTTTCTTTTTTATAGCTCAGAGTGTTCGAACCAATTTGCGTGCACTTCGACTAATTCCTGGGAGACCTGAAGTTAACTATTGGGTAAACCTCTAGTGAATCTGAAAAGTGGATCTGAGAATACTCGAACTAGTGACCACTAAAAAATAAATTTAAAATTTTACCAGTTTAACCAACCCTCGAGATTAAGTCCACTGCACAAGCAAGAAATAAATAACTTCTTTGAATAGGTGAAGATTTTAGTCTTCATAAATTATTTTATTTTCTCAGGGTATGCATGTCTCGTCAATAAAAATAAATATAATAGAAATTATTATATTTATTTTGGTATTTTTATATTTAATCATGTATTAAAAGAACATATATATTTACAGAATGTGATATAAGATTTAGGCTCTGTTTGGATACTAAATTTTAAATTATTAAGTACTAATGTGTCAAATCAATAAAAAGATAAAATGTTAGTTATTAAAAAGTTATTTTTTTTGTGCTTCAAAAATTAAAAAAATAATTTTTTAGTAATTAATTTATTAATTTTTTATTAATTTGACACATTTGTTCTTTGTAGTTTAAAAAAAGTTTAAAATATAAGAAGATAGTTTTGATCATTTAAAAAAAAAAAAGTTAAAAAATTCTCAAACAATTACCCAAATGTGCGCTTTTTTTTTTTTAATTTTGATCTTATATAATTTTTTAATCAAAATTTAATTTTTTCTGGTGATTTTGGTAGGTTTTAAGTATGTTGTTCATATATTTTAAAAATTATAAAATAAAAGAATTGTAAACAGAAAAAACTATAAACGGCTTAAAATTTTAATTTTAAACCATGAGTTTTGAAGTTTCGGACTTATATAATACAGCCAACGCTATACCCCGCCAGTGCACAGCACGTGACGGTTCTTCAGGTTGTCGTAAGGGTAGATTTCCCTGGATTCGCGGGGGCTGAATGATATTAGCTCTCGACATTAAAAAAAAAAAAAAAATTGATATTAGCTTTCTAATATTAGCCGGGGGATAATTGAATTAAAATGTAATGGTTTAGGGATATTCATTCGTTTTTAAGTTAAAAAATTATAATTATATCTGAATTTTTAAATTTTAGCCCAACGATCCCATCTTCCATGTCATGCAACTGACATTTAAGGTAGATGTTACCATGGACAAGCCTGTGTTGAGAGAGGGACAAGTGACTCTTGGATTTTGAATATAAAATTACTAAAGTATTCTTGGTATTTTATCTTTATTATAAAATTAAATTAATTTAAAATTAAGCTAATCTGGTTTTATTAAAATTAAAGTCTCTAAGTATTTTTTATGAAATAAAATGTATTCACCCACCATACTATTGAATGCTTTTGTACGTAATGTTAAAAAAATATAATGTAATAAATTTTATAAATAATAAAATTTAATAATGATTATATATATATTATAACAATGGATATTTTTATTAAATTTCAAGTTCTGCTAAAAAAATTATAAAAATATGAAAAATATGTTCACGGATTTAATATCTAATAATAAATTTTTTTCTCATTAAAAGGTAACAATATTATTTTTTTTCTATTCTTAATCCTAACATAATTCGTTATTTTTTTTTATTAGAATTTTGGTTACCCAACGCCCTTTAATTAAAATCCTGGATCCGGCTCAAATGTTAGCTCCTCCTCTCTTATTTCTCTTGCACCCTCGCTGGGCGACTTGTACTTGACATCAACAAGGAACTGCATCAGCTTAGATTCATGATTTTAAAAAATGATGATGGATGTCATGGCACACAAATGCCAAATATTATAGCTAAAATAAATTAGTATAGGAGGAATACGAGATAACGGTAACAAGTTTTTTAAAAGTTAAAATTTGGGACTATTTAAAATTGTATAAATTAGTATAAATTTATAAAAATTACAGTATCATAATTTATGTAGTGAGTAAAAATTTTATATTTTTTATAAAAATTTGTAAAATTTTGTAGTGATCCAAACACACACAATACCTTCATTATGGACTCCCAGCAAGAATAATAAGCACTGCCAAGATTGCTAGGTCAAGGGAGAAGATGAAGAATAATGGAAAAGTGATCGAGAAAACAGTGTTAGAGATACAGAGGGAAATAACTGATGTTTGGAAGAAATTTGTCATGACTAAGAACACCCAAGTTTGTCAGAATTTTGAAGCTTCATGAGATGTTACTTTCCCTGGAAATTTCCCTTTTCTATGCCCTTTTTCATTTTCAAATCTCACTTTCCCCAGAATTGTTGTTTGGTTGATCCTCTATTGGAAATAAAATTGCTCATCTTCTCTTTTTTCTACCATTTTGTTTGTTTTAATGACAATTTTTGAGGTCGGAATTGCTCTTATTATAGCTAAATATCTTTTAGGAAATGGATGATGTTGGGTTTAAAATGTTTCAGGTGTGCTACTTGAACAAAATGTGTTACCCACCTCACAATCCGATCAGGGGTGAATTTAGGATGCTCACTTGATGGGGGCAAAAAAATAGTTTCGTAATAGAATTATTTTCTAAAGGTGCAATTGTGATATTTTATTAGGAATTATATGAATAATTTTGACAAAAAAAAATTAAATTTATTTTAACTTTGAAGCAATTTGCATGTGTGCACGTGCGAGCTGTGCAAGGGAGTGGAGGGAAAGACTGACATTATTGTGCGATATCAGTTGAGTAACATTAAGTTTGAGAACTGTTTGATCCAAATTTAACAGTTCAAATTCATTCAAATGGACATTTGAATTCAACGGTCCCAACTTGATATTTGGGTTGATATTGGACAGTAATGTTAACATTCTCGAGTTCAGGGAGCAGAAGTAAAGTTTTTAAAAAAAATTTAAAATATGAGTTAATTACTAAAAATTAATTTTTTTCTTAATCCGAGAGCTGTTTGGTTTACCAAACTTTACAAAAAATAACCAAAAGTTATAAAAAGTTATCAAAATTTTTTAATTAAATTTTATAACGTGTCACTTTTACACTAATTTTATCTTTTTTTTTTTTTTTAAATCCAAACACCAAGCAAGCTAAAAACAAAATAACAATTTTTTTAGAGAGGAGTAGAGAACACGTTGAAGCCACGTGCAGTTCTTTTTTTTTTTTTTGGATGGGCAAGCTTTAATTATATTAATAAAGAAAGTTATATGCAAATACGATACCTCATCCCTTACACAAGAATCAGAGAGTATCCTAAGATAACTATAAGCATTATCCAAGAATACTATCTAATAACAACATTCCTAACTCTTTTCTTTGCAGATAAATTACAAAAGGAAATTACATTTTGTATCTCCCTAATAGCAGAGCAAACGCTAGGCGTAGGACCTTCAAAAGCTACGGCATTTCTTTGCTTCCAAATACAGTGCACTGTTGCACTAAAGACAATTCGACACAGCCTGCTGGTCTTCAAATCTCCTTTAAATTCATCCACTGCCCAACGAACTGCATTCTCCCAGCTTAAGACAGCTTACTGGTAGCCATAAGGAGCCAAAATCGAGCTCCATATTCTATACGAAAAGGAGCACTGCACCAGCAGGTGGTCCATGTTTACAACATTAGCACTACAAAAGTAACAGTACATTGAGGCTCCCAGTCCATACCTGACCAGTTTATCTTGGGTATTGAATCTATTTTGAAAAGCTAGCCACAGAATGAAATTGTGCCTAGGGATATACCCTTTGAATTTTAAGAGGATATATCAATCTACAATTGAATAGCTCTTCCTTAGATACTCCCAAGCTTTTTTAACAGAAAATAAATTGTTTGAATCTTTAGCCCAAATTACCTGATTAACTTAATTTGAATATGGAGTAAGTAGAGAAGCAATTAATTCTTTTAGATTAAGCAGCTCTAGGGAATTTGTTGCCAGCCAATTCCAATCTTGGGTGTGATTATGGTACTAACATGCACTGAAGTCTCGAATCCCGAGTTATAAATAATTTTCTGGCCAGGTTTAAAATAGATAAGACCAGTGAAAAACTAATAGTCAAACCACAAAAAAACTAAATTACCTTTAGCAATTTTATAACAGATCAAAGCTCTGACATCATTCTTTAATCTCAAAGCTTTCTCTAGTTCCATGAAGCATTATTAGGAATCTTGACAATCCAAAAATTCTTGCTTCTAAGAAGATTAGCATGTACCCATTAAACCCAATTCCTTGTGAAAGAGTCTTTCAAAACTAACTCCTAATTGTACTTCATCATGGAGGTCTTATTCCATTCCTCCATTTTCTTAATGCCAAGCCCACCCTCTTCAATTCGTTGAGTGACAATATCCCATGTCACTTTAGCTCCAGACTTTTCAATTATAGGGCTACTCCAAAAGAAATTTTTGAGACAGCTCTCTACTTTCTTGATAATCAGTGAAAAGAGAATAAAATAGGCACTCCAGTAAATCTCCATACTAAACAATATTAATTGAATTAATTATAATATTCTAACATAAGATAGAAAAAAGCTTGTCCAACTCTTAATCCGAATAAGAATCTTCTCCAAAAGTGGCTGACAATCAGCTATTCTCAATTTAGAAGATATAAGGGGTACTCCTAGATACCTAACAGGAATTATTCCTTTGGTGAAGCCAAACAAATCCACAATTCTTGCTGCTTCTTGATTTCGCACCCCAGACAAAAACATTTTACTTTTCCTGCGTGATGCCTACGATACGTACTGAAATTTTGCGCGTGTGTTTCTCAATCTATGTAGTCTCTTTTTCTTCACTTCTAATTGGACTTAGATTACAATATTACCTTCTTTTGAAAACTTGCGGACATCTTGAAAAATCTTCAATTGAGGAAATATTCAAATTTGTCACATTTAATTTAATATTTTGTATGGATTTGTCATTAAAAAAATATTATATTAACAAACCAAAAATTCTTTCTTCTAAGAAAATTAGCATGTACCCATTTAACTCTGCTGCTTGTGGAAGAGTCTTTCCATGCTAACTCCTAAATGTACTTCATCATGGAGGCCTTACTCCATTCTTCCATTTTCTTAACGCCAAGCCCACCCTCTTCAATTGGTTGGGTGATAATGTCCCATGCCACTTTAGCTCCAGATTTTTCTAAGTGTAGAGCCACTCTACAGGAAATTCTTGAGACATCTCTCTATTTTCTTAATAACCATTGAAGGGAGAATAAGATGGACACTTCAGTGAGCCTGCATACTAAGTAATATTGACTGAATTAATTACAACCTTCCAACATAAGACAGAAAAGAGCTTGTTCAACTCTTAATCCAAAAAAAAATCTTCTCAAAAAGTAGTTAACAACCAACTACTCTCAATTTAGAAGAAATGAGAGGTACTCCTATATACCTAATAGGAATTATTGCCCTAAAGAAGCCCAACAAATCCATAATTCTTGCTGCCTCTTAATTTCGCACCTCAGACAAAAGCATTTTATTTTTCAAACCAGAAAATCGAGAAAACCTCCGTTAATAATTATGCAACACTTTGACTGAATCATGTAACCTTTACAGAACAAGAAGAGGCCACGTGCAGTTCTGCGGATCACAGTACGTGACTTGTGGGTGGGAGCATTGAAATGTGATTGGCAGCGAATCCGAATCTCTTTGAGGGATCGATCCTCTCCGCCCTTGGATTATCCAAACTTTTTTGTCCCTTCCTTTATCTCTTTTCTTCTTTTCTTTTTTTATTTTCTTAATGCATTCATACTTGTCTGGCGGAACGGGGTTTTGTACTGCATTTTTCTAGTACGAGAAAGTAAAAAAATGCGTAAAAAATCATTGCATAGGATACTATGTGTCTGATTGGAGTGTCAATTTTTTTAGATAAAAAAATTAAATAAATTTTAAATAATTTAGTGTTTAGTGTGTTATTCAAAAAGTGTAAAAATATTGACAATAAGATTAAAAAAATTCACTTTTTGGAAAATATGAGTCGAAACAATAATAAGAATATTTCTAGTGGAACATCTTTTACAATCCCTAAAGAGATGATTTACTAATAGACCGAGGGATAAGTAATTCAGCTTATTCACATCCAGATCATGAATGTTTGGAATCCATATTATGCAAGGAGACATTACTTTTACTAATTCAAATTGAAGGGTGATAGGAGAATCAAATCATTTCTTCTGACTCTTTTTCAAATTCGATAAATGTTGGTTGATCGTATATTTTATTATAGTTCTATGATTCAGGCAATGAAATTAAAAAAAAAATTAGTAAAAATACATTGCCACTTTGTAATTAGTTATTACGAGTTCAAATTTTTGTTGTAAAAATATATAATTCATTTTTTTTATATTTTTATGTTATTTCCTTTTGAAAGAGAGACTCAATTCAAATTTTGCAAATAAATTTGTATTTATTTTTCTTAACAATCACATGTGAATTTTATAACACGTGACACACAAATATATCTAAATTTAACAGATTTTGTACTTTAATCCAAGTTATGCCTTGATTTTTAAGTTAAAGAGAATCTCTCTTTTTTTTTAATTAGACTACAATTAGATAAAGTATAACTACTCATTTTTTTGTGTTTAATTACTAGGATATGAAATGAGAGATATAATTTACTCACTATTTTTTTTTCTCTCTATAACCTTTTTATACTTTTTAACTTTGCCACACTATTAACTTCATTAATTTTTATTTATAACTAAAATCTAAAGCTAATAAGCAAAATACATCACTTATGATAAAATTTTACGAGTATCAACCATGGTGACCTGATAGCTAAAATGTGGACTATTGATGGCTTGTTGACGGGCTAAAATTGCCTTGGGGTTTTGCTAATTAATTCTCACGATCAGGTATCATCCAAGGATGGTATTTGGCTTCCGGGAAAGAAATAAGAATCCAGATCAAACATGACGTTTGGCTTCGAGGCAAATTTTGTACTGCACAATGTTTGGTAACTCAATTTTTAACGAAAAATTATTAAAATTTATTTCATGTGTATTTGATAAAATACTAATTTTTGTCAATTTTTTATTTAATTACAATAATTTGTTTAATTTAAAAATTACTAGAAGTTATTAAATTTTTTTTAAAATTACTAAAAATTATCAAAAATTTTACCGAACACTTAAAAAATACAAAAAATTACTTAAAATTTTGTTATTTACTTCACCTAACGCATTAAAAATAGCAAGTAATAACTTTTAACAAAAAAAAAAAAATCAAAAACATCTAAAATTTAAACTTTCAAATTATACTAAACGTGGAATTGTGTGGCCACCGCCCATAAGCCACCCAATTTCCAACTCCTTGTCCTACCGTAAACATAGTAAATTCTATCCACGGTCAAAATGACAAGACAGAAATGGAAGCGATAACACACAAGACTAAATGCGGTTTGACAACACCAAGAAAACCACTGAGAGTGAGTTTGAAGTAAGATAAATTAAAAATTTGTAATGCGTACAGTGAAAAAAAATTAATGTGATATAAAGTTAATAGAGATTTATAGAATTTTTTAGAGTTTGTTTGCAAACCAAACTCACCCTAAAAAAAGTATATGTAGGATGTGTTTGGTGTAAAATTTTTTAAAATCATTTATTTTTTATTTTACTGTACAAAATATAAACTCATAAATTATTTTAAATTATTTTATTTTATCTCTTTTTTTTATCACTTTAAACATACTAATAATTTTATATTAACAAAATTGAGACGTGTAATTTTAATAGTTAATTGGTTATTATTACAAATTTATAAAATTTGGAGAAAATTAAAAAAAATTAATAAAAATTAGGCAATATTAAAAAAGTAGATAAAAGTTAGAAAAAATTTATGAAAATAAAAAAAAGTTGTTAAAAGTTAGAGTAAGTTGATAAAAGCTAAAAATATATTTAGCAGTCAAAATTTGAGAAAATTAATAAAAATTGTATTTTTTTTAAGATTTTTTTTTATTTTTGAGGGCCAAACGGCTTATGAGTCAACGTCTATTAAGGAGATAATTTTAAGTTGACGAAAAAAAATGAGATAACTGAATTTTTATTTCATGAATAATGGTTTTTCTTTCACAACCTTATTTGATTTGAGGAAAAGAAATGTGCTAAATATATATATATATATATATATATTGTATATGTATATTATGATTAAAATTTTATATAAAAGTTTTATTAAAAAATAAGAAAAATTCACTTTTTAAATCTCTCTCTCTCTCTCTCTCAAAATTGGATGGTTGGAAAGAATAATTTTTCTTACCCCCACTTTTTCCTAATTTTCCTTACGCCCACTTTTTCCTTTAAATCAAATAAAGAAAAATCATTATTCTCTCTCTTTTTTTTCTCCTTCTTTCCATTTCTTGTTTAATTAAAAAGGAAAAGATAACAAATAATGGTTCCGTTTGAAATTACACAAAATAAAATAAAATCTTACAAATCTTTACAAATACGAATTACGAGACAATAAAATTTAAATTATTTACTCACTGCACGAACTACAAAATATTTACTTTTATAATTTTATTTTATATTATATGTTTTTGTACAACTCCAAACACACCCAATATAAAGAGAGGAGCCTTTTCTCATTTTCTCCCTTTGAACCGGAAAGTAACTAATTTCTCGATTTAATTATCATTATATTATTGTATTAAATATGAAAATCATAAAAAATTTTTAAACTTTAAAATTTTACTTTTATAATTTGTGTACTTAAAAGGTTAAAATAAAATATTAAATGGTATTAAATTTTAAATAAAAAGATAAAAATAGTTATTAAAAATCAAATATAATAAATGGTATAAGGGCAAGAATATGAATTATAAAGAGGTACAAATATTCTTTTTAAAATAATTAAAAATTAAATTTTTATTTTTTATAGAATTTTTAACCTTTTTTTGGGTCTTAGTCTAAAGTATATAAAAAGCGTAAAAATAGGATCTTGAAGTTAAAAGGGAGGGATTTTGCTTGTAGATACAGGGATTAATAAGTGATTTAACCTAATTTCTTCTTTTTACCATACATGCCTTTCTAGCTGTTGATAAATACCAGCCTCTCTTTTCAGTGACAGCTCTTGCCTTGCCTGATTCTTCCACACGCTCCCACTATCAGGTGCCTTCGCTCTCTCTCTCTCTACCTCTGTCGTCTATATACATTTATCTAGGGTTTTGGCCACCATTTTACTCACTTCCCCTGCCCTCCACGCACTTCAAATTTTTGTTTAATTTGACGTTTTTGATGAATGTTTAAGTTATTTTTACAGAAGCGTTGTATTGCCTATATGGATCTCGATTCGAAATGCTCTCTTTCCCATTTTCTCCTTAATTTGCTTTACATTGCATCTTCTGCAATTCCTTAGCATGTAGTTTACTTTTGCTAGTTCAGATCGCGCGAATCGGATTTTTTTAATTAATTAATTTTATTTTATTTTGTAAATTGGGACTTTCATTGGCTTGAAACTACTGTTTTGTTGCAATGTGCTGGGCTTTAGGCTTCAGAGTTTTTATTTTAGGGGTATTTCTTTCTACATGCCTTTACAGATTTGTAAAGGTTGATGTGTGCACCTAGATCGTGTCCATGGTCTGTATCTGTCTGGATATTCATGAAACTTGGTGTGCTTCTTTTGATTTAATTTATGGTGTTATAATTTGTAAAATGTTGTGCGTGGGAAATATTTTCTTCATGTATTTATTTGATTGTTTCACTCAAATATAAAATTTACTATGATTTTGTTGTTTGTGCTATATATTTTCTTCCATTACATGAGGGCAATGATTGGAAACTGGCCCTTTATTGGACCTGTTTGTGATTTTCCCCTTTTAGTTTCCTGTTTGAATGCTGCTCATCTTGAATTATGCAATGAAGTGCTATATCAAAAAGCATTCTAAAGCTACACATGTAATTACTACCCTTTTATTATTATTATTATTATTATTGGATACTCGGCAAGCATTAAAATCTGTGCTATTTTCCTTTGTTTTACAAAGTTATATTTTTTCATTTCTATTTTAATTCCTTTTACTTAGATTTAAAAGTTTTTAAAACTCAATTGGCAACTAATTTAATTTGTGTTTACTGAGAAATTTTTGTTGTACTTGTTACAGCAAAATAAGCATCCTCATCCAACACAATGTCAGATCTTAAAGCCCCACTACGCCCCAAGAGGAAGAAGATTTGGGTGGATTATTTTGTCCAGTTCCGATGGATTGTGGTTATCTTTGTCGTCCTTCCTATCTCCTTCACGTTGTACTTCCTTACGTATCTTGGGGATGTAAGATCTGAGTTGAAGTCTTTTAAGCAGCGGCAGGAGGAACATGATGAAAATGTCAAGAAAGTAGTGAAACGCCTAAAGCAGAGGAACCCATCGAAGGATGGCCTTGTCTGCACAGCTCGAAAACCCTGGATTGCTGTTGGAATGCGAAATGTGGACTACAAGCGTGCTCGGCATTTTGAGGTCGATCTTTCTGCTTTCCGAAACATCCTTGAAATTGACACGGAGAGAATGATTGCCCGAGTTGAACCTCTGGTCAACATGGGTCAGATAACAAGGGTTACGGTCCCAATGAATCTTGCCCTCGCAGTTGTTGCTGAACTTGATGATCTGACTGTTGGTGGCCTCATTAATGGCTATGGGATCGAGGGAAGTTCCCATATATATGGCCTGTTTTCTGATACTGTTGTGGCCTACGAGATTGTTCTGGCAGATGGGCGGGTAGTTAGAGCTACAAAAGACAATGAGTATTCTGACCTTTTCTATGCTATTCCATGGTCTCAAGGAACACTTGGGCTTCTTGTTTCTGCTGAGATCAAACTTATACCTGTTAAGGAGTACATGAAGCTGACTTACAAACCTGTAGTGGGTAATTTGAAAGATATTGCGCAGGCATATACGGATTCTTTTGCTCCAAGAGATGGAGATCAGGATAAACCTGAAAAGGTACCAGATTTTGTAGAAACCATGATTTATAATCCAACAGAAGCTGTTTGCATGACGGGTACATATGCCTCAAAGGAAGAGGCTAAGAAGAAGGGCAACGTGATTAATAGTGTTGGTTGGTGGTATAAAACTTGGTTCTACCAGCATGCACAGAAGGCCCTGAAGAGAGGGGAGTTTGTTGAGTACATCCCAACCAGGGAGTATTACCACAGGCACACAAGATCTTTGTATTGGGAAGGGAAGCTTATCCTTCCATTTGCTGATCAATGGTGGTTTAGGTTTTTCTTGGGCTGGATGATGCCGCCTAAGGTTTCTCTGCTCAAGGCTACACAGGGTGAAGCAATCAGGAACTATTACCATGAGATGCATGTCATTCAGGATATGCTTGTACCACTTTACAAGGTTGGGGATGCTTTGGAGTGGGCCCACCGTGAGATGGAGGTATAAAATTATTTGCTCTACCTCTGTAAAATACTGTGTGCGAGACATGCATCACACGCACACACACATTGAGTTCCAAATTTATTTCATTAATTTGTCAAGGTTGGAGGGTGTATGGGTGTCTAAGCCGTTCTCCAAAATCTGGATTTGTTAATGCTAGGGAGAGAACAATTTCATATAAATATTAAAGTTGTTCAACTCCTTAATAACTTGAACTTTTAGGTGAGATGGTAGCTTACAACCTAACATCGCTTGAGAGCGGGTGATACTTAGTTCAAATCCCATTACCACCCAGAAGAGTTAATAGTTGCTACTTACCAAAAAAAAAAAAAAAAGAGTTAATAGTTGCATAATTTCGCCCCCTTCAAAAAAGTCAATCTACTTGTGAGGGGGGGGGGTTGTTGAGAGAAAATTAATTATCATAAATAGTAAAGTTTCCAATTCCCTAGTAGTTTAAGCTTTTAGATATCATGGTGACTACCGAATTTATGATGTGCGCATCTTAGGAGCAGTCAAGTTGGGCTATTTTGTTTTTGTCTATATTATACAAAAAAGAAACAGAAGGATCATTTTTGAGTCTGAAGATGCTCTTCCATGGATATCTATGGTTTAATTACAATAAAATCTTGTTGAGAATCTTGTTGAGATCTTTTCCAGGCGTACCTGAATTGTTTCAAAAGAATTTCTTGGGGCTGAGCTCTTGACTGAAATTAACTAAAAATGTTGATATTTTATCTAGGTGTATCCCCTCTGGCTCTGCCCACACAAACTGTTCAAACTCCCCTGTAAAACTATGATATATCCGGAACCTGGATTTGAGCTACACCGCAGGCAAGGGGACACTCACTATGCTCAGATGTACACAGATGTTGGAATTTACTATTCACCTGGGCCAGTCCTGAGGGGCGAGGTATTCGATGGGGCGGAGGCAGTCCGTCGAATGGAGAACTGGTTGGTCGAAAACCATGGATACCAGCCGCAGTATGCTGTGTCTGAGCTGACAGAGAAGAACTTTTGGAGGATGTTTGATGCGGAGCTGTATGAGCACTGTAGGAGGAAGTACGGAGCTGTGGGAACCTTCATGAGTGTGTACTACAAGTCCAAGAAAGGGAGGAAGACTGAGAAGGAGGTGCAGGATGCTGAGCAAGCCCATCTCGAGAGCGCCTATGCCGAAGTTGATCAGCCAATGGATTGATTTTGGAGTCAACTTGAGAATTTTCTGGTAGGATTTCTTTTCTGGTTTCATCATTTTCTTGCAATTGTGGTTGGTCCATTTGCACATTTTTGGATGGCTAAATTTCCTAAGGAGTCGGACTAGGTCGTGTGTGTTATGTCTGTCTGTTTCGTATTGTTTGTGCCGATAAAATTGTTCAGACTTCAGAAATGCAATGCATGCTGTGGAACCTTAATTTTGCAGCCCATCCTTTAGTCCTGAAATTTGTTGCTGATGGAAATGATGTTGATATTGATACTCTTTTAATTAGGGTTGGCTACGAGCCGAGCTGTTGAAGCTCGATGTGAGCTCGGTTTGTGACCAAAATAAGCTTGAATTGAGCTTGATTTGTGACTCGTTTAAAATCGAGTTCAAACTCGAATTTGAAAAAGTTGGCTTGGAAGCTTGCAAGCTACCTCGATAAAATTATACATATTTTTTTTATAATTTTTAACGTTTTATAACATTTAATTTATTATATTTTAGATCAAAACGACATCATTTAGATTTAATTGAGCTACATAAAAATTTGAATCGAGGTTGAATAAATTAAAGTTCGGCTTGAATTTATCCGTACTTTTAATCATGCATATATTGTTACAATATATCGTTTTTAGGTGGTGTTTGGATGACAAAAAGGTGCAAGAAAATATAAAAAGTTAATTTAAAAGTGATATGTGATAAAATTTGATTAGAAGAAATTAAAAAAAGTTGATAAAATTTGATGGATTTTAATAAATTTTGGTAAACCAAATAACTCCTTAAACATGTATATGTTGTCATGTATATGTTGTCACAGTATATCATTTTAGAGTGAGTGTGGAGGCACAAGTTTTAGTAAAAACATTATTAATTTTTGCTTTTTGAGTGTTTGGCTAATTATCAATTTTTGTCCTTTTTTTGTTTAATTTTAGTAACTTATTAATTTAAAAATTATTAAAAAGTTGTTAAAAATTATTAAAAATTATCAAAATTTGTTAAAAATTTTATTAAACACTTAAAAATTACAAAAAAGTTACTAAAAATTAATACTTGCTTTATCAAATGAATTAAAAATTACAACTAAATTTTTAACCTCTTTTCATCAAAAGTTACTAAAATTTTAACTTTGAAACGGCAACTTAAGTTGACCCAAACTCGTCCATGCCCATCGGTCTGCCAGTTCTAATATTGTGATAGAATAATGTGGACATAGAAATTAAAATGACTAAATTTTGTAAAGAAAAATAAGTGAAGGAAATTATTTTTTCATTTGATTAAGGTAGAAAATAAAGTAAAATAAAATTTATTGTTATATGATTGTTAAAAAAATATATATATATATATAAATATAGAATTTGTTGTCTTTCGAAACATTTTTTTTCATTATTTTGTACTACAAGCTTTCTTGCCCCAAACCCACCGCAATACCAACACCGTAAAGCGCTCTGCTAAGGTTGCAAAAGCTATTCAACATCAAACCCATTAGAGTTTAAGAAAAGAAATCGAAGGAGTTTACCTCCAGACATCAGACGGCAACTGGGCATCTCGAATTATCTTAAAAGAGAGTTTGACGTTGCGTAGCCCAGAGTGGTTTGATTAAAATTTAGTGGTCTAAATATATTTATTTTTTTAATTAAAAAAATATAAATTTACTTATATCTTATAATTAAATATATTTATATTTCTGAACATATTTATATTTAGATAATTAAATTTTAATCTGACAATCTCAAATTAAAAAAATATAAATATATTTAAATAATTAAATTTTAATCTGATAGTTTCAAGTTACGTTGTCACTAGACATTATCCACTTCCAAATCTAAGTATCTTTTTGTTCTGCTTCGCTTGAAAACAGAAAAATCGCGATTAAAATATTAAGTCCTTATTTTGTTTATATTTTCAAGATTTTGTAAGCTGACAATAAAAATATTTTTGTTAAATTTATTTATCTTTTTGTTTTCCAAAAAAATAAAAATTTAAATAGAAAAACATAAAAAAATATTTTCACTCTGTTTTTTTTTTTTTGGTTACAAATACTTTATCTAATTTTGACACTTTGTTCATTTTTTTACATCATATTAAAATAAACTATTTTATTAAACTAAAATTATTTTTGATAAATAATATAATTAATTTAATCTAATTTAATTATCTAAATTATATGTAATATAAAAGTTAACTTATTTAATAAATAATGCAATTAAACTAATTAGATTAATATAAAATATATTTTATTCAATTATTTTTAATAAATAATATAATTTAATTATAATTTAATATATTTTATATTTATTCGATTAAATTATTTTTAATAGATAATTAAATTAATTAATTATTTTGAAATATATTTTATTAAATTTAATTAATTTAAAAAAATAAATATTTTATTAAAATAAAAAATTAACAATTATAAACAAAATCCATTTACAAATACAATTTCAGTTTTTATTACAAAAAAAAACAACAGAAAATATAAATAAATAACAATAAATAGTAAAAAAAAAAAAAAACAACGTTATCAAACGAATTGTGTGTATTTGAAATATTAATTTTGCAAAAATATCCAATTACCTTCAAAATTTTTCAATTTTCTCCGTTCTAAAAATCTCTTATTTTTTTTTCATCTTTACTATTTTTTTTTTCATTTTTACTATTTTTTTCAAAAAATACACCAAACAACAATAGTATACGAGTTTCTTAAAAAAAAAAAAACTTGCTGAAAGCAAGGGGAAATCACGAGGAGAATATAGAGGTGTCTACTAGCCATTTATATATGGTTTTGTATATGGTATAATGTTCCTTTATAAAAATTAAAAAAAAAAAAAAGAAAAGAAAAAAACTGCTGGAAGCAGGAGGAAAGCACGAGGACTGCAAGGAGCTGTCCAATAGGCTTTGGTATATAATACTATGAAATACCAGCCTCTTTGCACTTGAGAACTTGCCTCTCTGATTGATCCACATTCTCAGGTACGTTAATTCTCTCTCCCTCTCTCTCTTCTGTATACATTTATCTAGGGTTTCAGCTACCATTTTACTCTGCCTCTACCGTACGCGCTTCGAACTTGTGTGTAATTTGATGTTTTTTAATGAATGTTGAGTTTTTTTTTTTTTTTTTTTGTTTTTTAAATATAGTCGAGCGTTGCAGTGCATCTATGGATCTGGATTTGGAATGCTCTCTTTCCCATTTTCTCCTTGATCTGCTTTACATTACATCTTCTGCAATTCCTTAGCATGTAGTCTACTTTTGCTAGTTCAGATCCCGAGAATCGGACTTTTTTTAATTAATTGATTTTATTTTATTTTTTTTTCAAAATCGGGACTCTCTTTGGATAGAAACTACTGTTTTGTTGCAATGTGCTTGGCTTTAGGCTTCAGGATTTCTATTTTAGGGGTATTTCTTTCCGCATGCCTTTACAGATTTGTAAAGGTTGGTGTGTTGCACTTAGATCTTCTCCTCGGCCTGTATCTGGCTGGATCTTAATGAAAGTTGGTGTGCTTATTTTGATTCAATTTATGGTGTTAATGTGGAAAAGTTTTTGGTTGAATTAGTTTAGTTTATAAAATGCTGTGCATGGGAAATATTTTCTTCATGTATTTACTTGCATGTTTCAGTAAAGTCCTTGCACTGTTTACCGATTTGATCTTCCATTTTCCTAATGATATTCTCTCCTTTCTCTCACCGCAGCATATATATATATATATTTTAAAATGTTGCTTAGATATGATGGTGGTTTAAAGGAAATTTTAGTATATCATCTCAACATATATAGATGTAAGCTTTTAATAATGTGACGATATCTGTGTAATTACTACCCTTTTTTTTTTCTTATTTTGATTGGATACTCCAAAAGCATTGAAATCTGCGCTATTTTCCTTTGCGTACAAAGTTTTATTTATGCTTTTCTATTTTAATTCCTTTTATCTAGATTTAAAAGTTTTTAAAACTCAAATGGAATACTAATTTAATTTGTGTTAACTCACAAATTTTTGATGTATTTGTTATAGCAAAATAAGCATCTTCATCCAACACAATGTCAGATCTTAAAGCCCCACTACGCCCCAAAAGGAAGAAGATTTGGGTGGATTATTTTGTCCAGTTCCGATGGATTGTGGTTATCTTTGTCGTCCTTCCTATCTCCTTCACATTGTACTTCCTCACGTATCTTGGGGATGTAAGATCTGAGTGGAAGTCTTACAAGCAGCGGCAGAGGGAACATGATGAAAATGTCAAGAAAGTAGTGAAGCGCCTAAAGCAGAGGAACCCATCGAAGGATGGCCTTGTCTGCACAGCTCGGAAACCCTGGATTGCTGTTGGAATGCGAAATGTGGACTATAAGCGTGCTCGGCATTTTGAGGTCGATCTTTCTGCTTTCCGAAACATCCTTGAAATTGACAAAGAGAGAATGATTGCCCGAGTTGAACCTCTGGTCAACATGGGTCAGATAACAAGGGTTACGGTCCCAATGAATCTTGCCCTTGCAGTTGTTGCTGAACTTGATGATCTGACTGTTGGTGGCCTCATTAACGGCTATGGGATCGAAGGAAGTTCCCATATATATGGCCTGTTTTCTGATACTGTTGTGGCCTATGAGATTGTTCTGGCAGATGGGCGGGTAGTTAGAGCTACAAAAGACAATGAGTATTCTGACCTTTTCTATGCTGTTCCATGGTCTCAAGGAACACTTGGGCTTCTTGTTTCTGCTGACATCAAACTTATACCTGTTAAGGAGTACATGAAGCTGACTTACAAACCTGTAGTGGGTAATTTGAAAGATATTGCGCAGGCATATACGGATTCTTTTGCTCCAAGAGATGGAGATCAGGATAATCCTGAAAAGGTACCAGATTTTGTAGAAACCATGATTTATACTCCAACAGAAGCTGTTTGCATGACGGGTAGATATGCCTCAAAGAAAGAGGCTAAGAAGAAGGGTAATGTGATTAATAGTGTTTGTTCGTGGTATAAACCTTGGTTCTACCAGCATGCACAGAAGGCCCTGAAGAGAGGGGAGTTTGTTGAGTACATCCCAACCAGGGAGTATTACCACAGGCACACAAGATCTTTGTATTGGGAAGGGAAGCTTATCCTTCCATTTGCTGATCAGTGGTGGTTTAGGTTTCTCTTGGGCTGGATGATGCCGCCTAAGGTTTCTCTGCTCAAGGCTACACAAGGTGAAGCGATCAGGAACTATTACCATGAGATGCATGTCATTCAGGATATGCTTGTACCACTTTACAAGGTTGGGGATGCTTTGGAGTGGGCCCACCGTGAGATGGAGGTATAAAATTATTTGCTCTACCTCTGTAAAATACTGTGAGGGAGATATGCAACACATGCACACACAAGTTATGGTTCCAAATTTATTACATTAACTTGTTAGGGTTCTATGGTTTATAGGTGTCTAAGCTGTGCTCTAAAATCTGGATTTATTAATTTTAGGGAGAGAACAAGTCAATATAAATAATACAGTTGTTCAACTCCTTAATATCTTGAACTATTAGGTGCGATGGTGGCCAACAACTGAACATCTATGAGAGTGGGTGTTATTCTGTTCAAACCTCATTACCATCCCAAAAAGATCAATAGCTGCATGTGGTCCGACCTTTCGAAAAAGTCAATCTATACATGAGGAAAAAGAGGGGGGGGGGAGTGTTGGGAGAAAATTAGCTAATAATAAAGTTGCCATTTCCCTAATAGTTTTTGGGTGAGATGGTGACAAACAATGATGCCCAGGAGAATTTATGATGTGTGCTTCTTAGGGCCAATCAAGTTGGGCTATTTTGTTCTTGTCTATTATACAAAAAGAAAAGGAAGGTCCATTTTTGAGTCTGAAGATGCCTTTCCTAAGACATCTATGGTTTAGTTATAAGAAAAATCTTGTTGAGATCTTTTCCAGGCATGCCTAAATTGTTTCAAAAGAATTTCTTAGCCTTAGTTCTTGACTGAAATTAACTGAAGTATGTTGATGTTTTCTCTAGATATATCCCCTTTGGCTCTGTCCACACAAATTGTTCAAAGTCCCCCTTAAAACTATGATACATCCGGAACCTGGATTTGAGCTACACCGCAGGCAAGGGGACACTCACTATGCTCAGATGTACACAGATGTTGGAGTTTACTATTCACCTGGGCCAGTCTTGAGGGGCGAGGTATTCGATGGGGCAGAGGCAGTCCGTCGAATGGAGAACTGGTTGGTCGAAAACCATGGATACCAGCCGCAGTATGCTGTTTCTGAGCTGACAGAGAAGAACTTTTGGAGGATGTTTGATGCGGAGCTGTATGAGGACTGTAGGAGGAAGTACGGAGCTGTGGGAACCTTCATGAGTGTGTACTACAAGTCCAAGAAAGGGAGGAAGACTGAGAAGGAGGTGCAGGAGGCTGAGCAAGCCCATCTGGAGACTGCCTATGCCGAAGTTGATCAGCCAGTGGATTGATTCTGACGTCTGACTTGAGAGTTTTCTGGTAGGATTTCATTCATCGTTTCATCATTTCCTCGCATTTGTGGTTGGTATGCAGTTTATTTTTGTTTGGGAGCTGGACATTTTTGGGCGGCTAAATTTCCTAGCAAGTCAGAGACTGGATTGTGTGTGAAGTATTTTTATTGTGTTGTTTGCGCTGATGACATCGTTCAGAGTCCAGAATCCTTATTTTTCTGGGCCATCCCTTATTCCTTCCGAATTTGTTGCTGGTGGAAATGATGCTTGATATTAATTCCCTTTTGATCATGTATCTATCCTCGCAATATATTGTTTTGATCCAATCCAAACACGTCCAGACCTGCCCACTTGCCCAATCCATGCGAAATAAACGAAACACAACTCTTTTGGGTAATTCTTAGACAATTTATTTGCATCCATAACAACAAATTCAAATTGGAAATAAGAGAATTAATTGACGTACAGGTGAAAAAAAAAAAAAAATCAAATCAGTTTTTTAGTCGTAAAAGTGGGTGGGCCTTATTTGAGACGTTTGCTCAATCCAGGCAGCTAAGTCAGAACTACTACCCAATTCATTCAGGCAGAAAAAGAACTCTCCAACCAACGTATACTGCATATTTAAAGTCGTTTATAGAAATTGCGGATTGATCGAATAGAAAACCAAAACCTAAGGTGGCATTGAGTTTATATTTTTATTTTTTGTTTTCTTTTTTTATTTTTTACTTTATGTTTAGATAATTCTAAAATAAGGAAAACAGAAAATATGTTTGGTTTGATATTTTTTTGTTTTTCATGTTTTGGGTTAAAAATGTTCAAAACGATTTTTTGCTATTTTATATTTCATTTGTAAACTTACTTTTTACTTTTTAAAATAAATTTTGAAAACATAAATAATCAACTATTTTTTGAGTTGTTTTCTTTATTTTTAAAAATATAAAATGAAAAATGAGTTCAAAATAAATATATATCAAATAATACCTAAATTAAAAAGCTTTTCGAAAAGACTTTGACAAATAAAGTTAGAAAGTTCTTTTTCATCATACAAATGAAGATCTATTTATGAAGTCAAACAAGAGAAGTTATGAGATTTCATCTCGAAATTGAATCTCGTCAACAAAACATCCTAGGTGGTTTGGTGTTTTCTTAGAATAGAAGAAGCTATACCATATTTACCCCCCCCCCCCCCCAAAAAAAAAGCCATACCATTTATTCTCTTTTTCCTCTCAAAAATCTCCACATACTACTTGGTATTACGTAGCAGTCTTTTTTGCTTGAAATTTAATTTCTTGGTAGTCTTTTTCCTGTACGTAATTGGTGAGGGAAAAAAAAATGGATCAATGGTCCTATTTTAAGTTTAGAATTGGTAAGAAAAGGCAATAAGCGCATAGAACAATAAAAAAAAAAAAAAAAAAATTAAGAATACAAGTATTGCTGTTTTCATAGTTGCAGTTTTACGTAAAACAAAATATCTTTAAGGACTAAAATAAATTTTATTTTTAACAATCATATAAAAGTAAATTTTATTTTATTTTCTAACTTTTAAAATAAAAAAATTTTATTTTATTTCATTTTTTCAAAAACTTTTACCATTTCTTTATCACTTTGACATTTATTTCTACAAATCTTTCATAATTTATTTATTTTAATATTTACCACACTTGTATCTATATATATATATATATTTTTTTTAAATTCCATTTCATAACATTATAAATAACTGCGACATGATGACAAAAATTAAGATGACAAAAGTTTGCAAAAAAAAAATAAAAATAAATGAATAAATTATTTTTTATTTGATTAAGTTGGAAAATAAAATAAAATTAATTTTATTTTTATATAATTGTTAAAAATATAAATAAAAATAAAATTATTTTGGTCTTTATGAACTCCCAAACCTAGGGGTTTTTATTTAAATTTGTAATTATGAAGATCATTTCAAATTTCATACAAGAATAAATACTCAAAAAATAATAGTTATATAATTTCACTTAATCAAAAAACAAGAGAAGTAAGGTGAAATGCAAGAGACCTTTTGTACAGAGCATAGTTTCACCCATTAGTTAACTTGCAAGAACTCTTAAAACACCACAAACAGTTTTTCCTTCTTGAATTCAACCATGTTATTATGTACAAGAACCTTGAATTAAACTCATAGATATATAATATAACCTTGATAAAATAACAGCCTTGGGACCATGAAAAATTATTAATTGAGGTATTAATTAATTAATTAATTAATAAGTTATTAATTAAACGATTAATTAATAAACTATTAATTTATGGAAGTAACCATATTCCACGTAGAACACAATTTTTTTTTTTTTTTTTTTTTTTGGGGATAGTTACAAGTATTTTTTTTTTAAACCAAGTAAAGTTTATGAACATATTTATTATTTCCAAATACATTATACATTGTTAAATGTATAACATTTATTCTATTTTATGCACACTTAACCAAGCAAAAATTTTATTTAAATAAATAAAGACCCTAACACAACACATCATACAACAACAACGATTTCTCATCTTAGATGTATAAACAAAATCAACAACGGCAGACGAGATGCATAAAGCATTTTGCGAGCACAACAAAGACAATTTAGGTTGCACTAAAAACAATTGCAACATTGGGTATTAGAAAATTTTGACTTGCAAGTGAATCAAGCGACGATATCAAATACAACCAAGTGGTCTACGGAGTCTCTGTCTCGGCTAATTCTGAAAGAGGTTTGATGTTAAACGGCACAAACCAACAATTTCCCTGCCTAGAGAGAGGCTCTCTACAAATAGTTTGTTCAATACCAAGAACATGTGAATATGACTGGAGAACTAATTACAGAGAAGGCAAAAGATTTTCTGAAAAAGATGTACCCTCAAGATATTCCATAAATCAAAATTTCTCAAGGTTAGTCGGGCGCTTCAAATCAAGACATGGGATCAAAACATATCGCCATTTTGGAGAAAGTGGATCAGTAGTTTATTTTTTATTTTTTATTTTTTTTTTGGGGGGGGGGGGGGGTAGGGGGGTTTGCTGTCCAAGGTAGTTTCCTGTCTCTGCTGCTTCTTACAAATCATCATAGATGAATATTGATGATCGGATTTATGGATGTCTTCAATCATATAATGATACAAAGTGATTTGAATGTGTTGCTTTGAATCTTATAGCAAGGCTATCAACAAAGCAAATAGCCTATTTAAAGGTTACGAAAGGATTTTGAGCTGCTTTCACAATTACAACTACTCTCATAAAGGCACAACTACTCTCATAAAGGCTTCTTCCTAAAGATTCGGGCAATAATCTCACCTTAAATTTTTTTTTTTTTAAAGAACATATTGGAATTCCAAACCAAGGAAGATAGCAATGGTAATTGCCTGTCACATTTTTCTTCAAATGCAACAAACTTAAAGACATACCAAGTATAGCCTCAACAACCATGCATGTTGGTCTTCTGTTGCAGCCAAGCCAAACAGCATAGAAACCCATTTATAGAATTCCAGAATTGCCGAGTTTTTGCATGTCAACTACGAAGTCCCATAATCTACAATGGATGATCATCTGCAAATATCCTCTGCAAAAACATGGCAGACATTGGCCCATCACTACATGCGCTGTGTAAATAGATACTATTAGTTTGGCAACACAAAAGTTGGTATTTTTCGGCCACTTTTTCATCTTGTAGGATTATTTTCACCAATCTTGATTTCTTTTACTTTTAGGCTTATTGTTGACATTAAAAAAATAAAAAATAAATAAATAATGAAAAAAGTTTTCAAAAAATGATTAAAATTAGACAAATTCACGTACAGGTGAAAAAAAGTTGGCTTCTTTCAAACAAGCAGTCTTTTTTTATCCATACATGAATTTTTCAATTTTAACCATTTTTTTATTTGTTTATGCGAAAACATGCCCAAAAGCTACCACCCAAAAAAAAAAAAAAAAAAACGAAAAGAAAAAAAGCTAAGCTTCTTTTATGTTGAAAAACTAAAGGGCCGTCTGGTAACATTTACGTTTAACAGTTTTCATATTCTGTTTTTTGTTTAAAAATGAGTAACTCAATTTCAGGCCTTCTCATTTTATAAACCCCCCCTCCCAAAAATTAAATAAATAAATAAATAAAAGGAGGCGTGTAACAAAGAATATTCATGCCCACTCACCATCGAACTTGCAGTGGTTATGGGATCAGCCGGACCTCAGGTTAAACCCAACAGTTCCTAAACCTGAGCTAAAAACACACCGAAGGATAGACAACCACCCATACAAAAACTCATGCGCAAGGGCCAAGATAAAGCACAGCCAATGCCTTCTCAGATAGGATCAGTTTATTCTTTATTGCAACTCCACTGCCACCGGATTAACAGACTAGACCCTTGTGACCTCATTTCTGATGAAATTTTACACTTCTTAAGAAGCCTTGCTCACCCATGACCATGACTACCTGTCAAAGTTTGAGACCAGAAACAAAACGTTAAATCATACCCAACCAAATCTAGACTATTTAAGCACCTCTTTCTGAACATATACAGTTTAGGATTTAACAATCTCAAAATACACAGAGAGAAGTGTAAATTGCATGCTGTCCAAGTACAAAATAGGACATGCATTACAAACATCAAGTAGAAATCCTTCAATATTCACACGGTGGAAAGTAAAGAGACAACAAGAAAAATGCTAACATTCACACGAGCAAGGGTAAACAGTGACAACGATCAGTCAATGATCACTAACACTTCTTTAAAATAAAATTTCCAAAATAGTTAGGAGCAAGAAAAGTTCCGAATCAAGGTTTCAACTTTTAACAAGCATCCTTAACATGATCATTTTCAACCTCGCAGCAAGGTGGCAGTAATACAACAATACATCAGATGGTCTTTTACTAGGCATACACCAAAACAACTAAAACATTATAAAAAAGTAAAATTTTCATATTTCTATGCTTAGGGTTGTGGGTATGCGAGCCCACCAATTCACATGGAAAGCCAGCATAGACACATGTAATCTCCATCTCTAACTCGACACCACGTCACCCTCCATGGTGATACTGGGCCAATGGGATTTCAACACGTGTCCACCCAACTTAACATTCTACCTCCATTTGGCCAAACAGTTCTCCATCCAAGCATGATAGCCTATCCTTCGTAGGGGTATGCACAGGTTTGGGTTCACACAGACCCCAAACCAACCCAATATTTATCAGGTCAAAAATTTGGGATAGGGAGACATGACTTCGTGTCTTGAGTGTCTAACAATAACTTGCAAGCACGCATCCAAATCAGTGTTATATTAACTCTTCTATTTTTTTGGTAAGTAAATAAAAGCTGTATTAGAAGTTGCACTGAAGGAATCCTACCCTCCGTACAACCAGCTCTCTGCCATCGTGCAACCAGCTCTATTGTGTCTGCTATACCAAATATACTGGATATGACAAGGATAAGGGTATGTAGTATGTGTCCAACTCCCTTACCCAAATTATAAACTCGGATTCTTTAATTTTTAACTATATTTAAAGAACGAGTTGCTCGCATTTGATGGTTAATTAAATTTTCTAGCATTCCATATGGATTGAAGATAAAATCTCATTTTTTTCTGTAAAATTTCCATTCTAGTTCAAGCATAATCCTAAATAATAACCATATTTTACATCAATATGTTGTTTGATATACAATATATTTATATGTTCATAATGTGTCCACATATCCATACCCAAATTTTGAAAATAAAACAACATCCTAAGGTAACACACACCTACGCTCGATGCTTATATCCAAATTTATGTAACATAGATCCAAATAATAAAGGCATCATATGGCTGCATTTATAGAAAAAATTAAAAAAAAAATTTGGGGAAATATACAAATATCTATAATGTCTTTCAAAATAGGTGTCTCGTGATGGGTTGGTGGTTGTTTCTTGCAGCAGCAGCAGCAGCAACAACAGCAGCAGCATAACAAAAACCAAGCTCCCCAGAAGATGCCATCACAATGAACTCCATCATGCCTTCTATGGCAGAGCATAACAAGTTCATTTCTTTTGTGCCATTATTATGCAATACGATATAAGGTAATAATTGTTATTTGAAATCAAAGCACATATAGGCATGCAGCTAGAGAAGTTAATTCAAATACTTATCTGTAAACTAATCTTCATAAAAGCCTCATATTAGAATCAGATAAGAGCCAGAAATTCTATTTATTTTAGAAAATATCAAAGAAACACAATTTCAAAAACCAACATTATTAAACGCCATCTTGGGAACATAACTCTGCCCATCCTTTTTGAGTTTATCTACAGCCAAATGGAACCCAAGTTTAAAACCTTACTTTGCAACTATTTTTATTATTATTATTTCTATTGAACAAAATATTCCATTGAGAGGCATCAAGGGAATTCTGGCCATCGTTACAAAAAGAGACTCACCACCCACTATATAGTCATATGTTCAACAAAATTCAAAAGAGAGTACATGTCTGGTTCTATTCCTCCCACCACTGAACTATACAAACAAGACAAAATCAAACTCTTCATTCTATAAGAAGGCATCTCAATGCCTTGAAGTGATCGCTTATTCCTTTCTTTCCAAACAAGCCAAAAGAAACAAAAGGAATTAAATTCAAGCCGGTCTTATGGTCAAATTCAACTTGCATCCCCCACCAAGACATGAGAAAATTTTTTACATCTCTTGGGAAGCTCAAATATACCCAAAAGCTAGAGATAATAAGGTCAAAGAAAGTTATGCGCTAACCTAAGCAACAGTACCAAACTGTTTGAATAAATGGCTAAATTAGCACTTCAATGATATCCAAAAAGGAGCAATTGACCACTTTCCAATTCACCATTCAATTCTTCACCACCACATCTGGAAAAAGGAAAAAAAGGAAATGCAACATCTCATAAGCATGCTCAATCTTACTACAACATGGAATGCTACACAGAGAGAACAACACAAAATTTTGAAATATCATAACATGGACATGTCACGAACATAATAATACTAACATATGCCTTCATAGGCGTACATGCGTACATACATATGTATGCATGTATGTACGTACATACGTACGTACGTATGCATGTATAACATTTTGCTAAGTTAGGCACATATAATTTTGGAAAAAAAAAAAATCTGCATAACATGCAAACTACAAAAGATCCTCTGTAGAAAGTATATTATGTATACCCGTCCTTATTTCTCATCATATTTTCTTTCGTCGCCTTTCCTACATTGAAAAATGCTCATTTTATGCTTCAAATTCTAGTGGTCATTTATATGCCACTTTTCCTTAATCCTTTTTATAAGCAATAATTACACTTTATAATGCTTCAACTAATTTGGGATAAAGGCTTTGTTAAGTTTAATAAATGATTACACTACGTCAAAGAATGTGGTACAAATCTCTTTCTTTCATTTCTTTTCTTTTTTTTTTTGGGGGGGGGGGGGGAGGTATCTAGAGAATACACCCTTCTACAAAGAGACAAAAACAAAAATAAACCCTTAGACATCCTAATTTATATGAAAGTCAAGAAGTGAAAATCCTGTTCTAAACCCTCGATGACTATTTTATACATTTCAAATCTCTTGAAATGTTCTCCTATTCCTTTCCCACCAAATCAACCACCCTAAACAAAAACACCATTCTCCATGCTTTCTTTCTCTGTTTGTTTACCCAAGCACCATAACATGCTTCCAAAACTTATTTATATCCTTTGGGAAACCCACTGCACTCCAAAGCAATAAAGAACTAACTCCACAACTCTTTCGTCCAAGAACAATGAATGAACAAATGATTAATAGATTCGCCATCTTTCTGGCATAACGAACACTAGTTAACCACAACTCTTCTCCTAGCAAATAGATTTTCAACAGAAAGAACGTTATCATGAATCACACACCATAAAAAGAATCCAAATATTGTTGGAGCTCTGAAACTCCAAATATTCTTCCATGGAAAAAATCCTCCTCTTTGCTATCCAAATATACAAGAGCCAAATATACACGGTCTGTCAAGTATCTGAAATTTATTTCACATTATTGTGCACACATTCAGGAAGTGTCAAAACTCAAATGAAAAAGTGTTGATCTGAAACCAGCACAGTTTCCCCACTGAAGTGTCCATGCTAATCAGAAATTAATGACTGCATATGAAATATAAATGTGCATGAGGATGTGTGCACATTTTTTTTGGGGGGGGGGGGGAAGAGACAGAGAGAGAGAGAGAGAGAGAGCTTACAACTTCCGTGATTATTGTTCATCTGGTACTCTCAACTAATGGAGAAAATAGACAGCATCTCAAATTTAGTGGATTGAAATGTTATGCATTCGCTTGGATTTTCTCCCATACAAAGCACATCCAATTTATTTCACAAATCTAACAAAAATTAAGATGAATTCTGGCTCCTGTTTTGCTGCCCCTTTCATAGATAAGTATAATCATTATTTTTTAGCAATGGACACATGAGATTGCATGGCGTTCAATTGATCTGCAGTCAATGGGGGTATTCTTTTCTTGGCCAGTGTAATGATAAATCTAGCCTTTCCAAGTTCCCCTTTCTTTTGCAAGCCTTCAAGCAGCTTACAGATAGTATCCACATTTGGAAACCAGTTCTTTCTCAAACTATCTTTACACATTGTATATGCCATGTCAAACTCCCCTCCTTTACACAAATAATGAATCATGGTCTGATAAACTTTGAAATTGGGCTTGCAACCATCAACATCTAAAGCAGAGTAAACTCGTTTAGCCATTTCAAGATAACCAGCCTGGCAAAATCCTTTGATCACCAAATTATATGTAACCAGATCAGGAGTTACCCTAAGATACCTCATCATACCCATCAAACTGTTAGCTTGCCAAGCTCTTCCCCTGCTCGCCAGGAATTGAATCCTAACATTGAAGGTTGCAAGGTTGGGTAAACAACCCTTAAGCACCATAAGGTTCCACAATCCATTACCAATCTCTGACCGATTATTCAAATAGAATGCCGATATAAGTGTTGTGTAAGTAAACACATCAGGCTTTATTCCCAACTTTTCCATCTCTACCATAATCAGGTAAGCTTTATCCAGAATACCCATATCGCAAAATGCCTTGACAACAATATTTAGCGAAAATATATCTATCGCAATGTTAAACTTCAATGGAACATCTGTGAGAAAGGACTCAATGGCTGCTAAATCATGGGTTTGTGACAAAACCCTCAGTGCAGCATTAAAAGACTTAACAGTCCTAGGACACTCATACAAGTGCATATTATGGAAAGTATCTACAGCATGTTTAATCATTCCAGCTTTCCCATACAGCATTATTATCCGAACAATAAAACCTTCGCGTCTACCTTGTGGCAAAGCCTTTTGCTGCTCAAGTAGGCTCTCTATGTAATCCAACCTGCCCGCCCCAGCTAACCGAGAAACTGTATCCTCAAAAGCGAATCTGTTTTCAATAACTAGCCTATTGTGGGCGTTGGCTTTGAATAGGTTGAATAGCTTGTCAGGGTCTCTCTCTCCTTTTAGCTTCACAAGTGCAGGTTCTTCCAAAGCTATGGGTTCTCGAACAATCCGATTTTGAACACGAGGACGGGTTATGGTATTGGGAGCGTTGGTGTCGGTAGAAATAATAGCAGTGGCTGCAGCTTGGGTCGCGGTACCAAATCTGCGAATTAGGCGCAGTGCGAGCATGTTCTCTCAACTCAAACACATTCCCACCAAACCCTAGAAAGACTAATTTTGAAACGAAATCTTCAACTTATCAATATGATAGTTTGATTTGGATTGTTTTGGAGCAAAGACAATGTAAATGAACTTGATACTTGAGAATCGATGAAGAACTTTACTGATTCTGTCCTCTACTCAAAGGCGATACTGATGCCGCCGGGTACGGCGGCGA
Organism: Vitellaria paradoxa; assembly: GCA_019916065.1. Classification (NCBI taxonomy): domain Eukaryota; kingdom Viridiplantae; phylum Streptophyta; class Magnoliopsida; order Ericales; family Sapotaceae; genus Vitellaria; species Vitellaria paradoxa. Next base: position 1,822,680 of record CM034237.1, on the reverse strand, counting down.
AGGCGGCGGAGGAGAGACTGGTGTTGGACTAAAAAAGAATGTACACGAGACAGAGAAAGATGGAACGGATCCGCAGGGAACCACATCGCATTGAACCCTAAGGCTGTTTAAAAACCAACATTGGCGGCTCTTAACCGAGCCGAAAACAATCAGTTTCCGGCCTATAATATATATGGCGCTAGTATTTTGGGACGCACGGTTCGAGTAACGTTTTAGTGTTTAAAAAATATTTGTTATTATAGATATACAGCCATGGTTTGGTACTTTAAAAATTTTTACAAATCCTTATAAAATTTAAATTTTTTTTCTCGTAATATTAATTACAAAATATAATTTTTATAAATTTATACTAATTTATACCATTCCAAACACACCTATAATTCATATAATTTTTAAGTTAAATAGCCACTTGAAACTAATTTATATATCTGCATTATATAAATTATCTATATTATATTTTTTCTAAGTTGTTTTTGGAGTATGAAATATGTTAACAAGGGTTAAAGACCACCCACAAATTTGTGGGATTCATCCAACATTGTTAATGTATTTTAAATCTTGAATTTGTTTTTAAATTATTTAGAATGAATTTGAAAAAAAAAATTAGACCCAATTTTAAAATTGAGGTGAGAATAAAATTTTAGGGCATACCAATTAAGCTAAGTCAAATATACTAAAATATAATTTTACAAATATTTTATTATTTATGAATTATAAAGATTAAATTTAAAATTTAAGTTATAAATTAAATAAGTTAAAATAAATAAACTTAGAGATAAAATAATACGTTTGATAAACAAATTTGGTCAACAGAAAGAGATTTGACATGTAAGTAATAATAAATTTGTGGCATCTATCAAGCGACAAGCTTCCTTCACATTCTCAATATATATGTATATATTTATGCTGTTAATTATTTTTCTATTCTTCTATATTAATTTTTAGTGTAATTTCCTAGATAAATAAGAAATGAAATTGGACAAAAATATTTTTAAAAGAGAGATATTTGAAATCTATTGAGAATAAACTTATGCCATTCTATACGTCGTGATATTCTTTCGTATTTTCAATATCTATTTTCTGTTTTATGATCTTGATTATTTTTAATGTGAATTCATGAATAAAGAATAATTAAAATGGGATAAGAATTAACTTTCAATTCTATTTCATTTTATTTTAAAATACTCTCGTGACAATAAATATAACATTTTTAAAAATGACAAAAGCTTTAATACAAAAAAACAAAAAAACAAAAAAAAAAAGTAAATGTAAAAGACCAACATATGTAGCAAAGAAGCATTTTTCACTCAGCAAATTAATATTTTTTAATACTAATAATTCTTAAAAAACGCTCATATATATTAATCTAAATTAATATTTTTTATAATTTAATTAAATTTTATATAAAATTAATTAATTTAAAAGATACATAAATTAACCATCACAATCAAGAAAAAAAAAAAAAAAAAAGCTAAACAAACATAATTAACCATTATAATAATTTATTGTGCATAAAATGAGGTGAACAGAAAAAAAAAAATCTAAGAATAACGTGCATTGACGGGCAACTGCAACAACACAATTAACCATTATAATTTATTGTGCATAAAATGAGATGAATAGCTAAGAGAAAATTCAAAGGATAGCGTGCATTGATTGATTGACGGCTGAAACTGTTTTAGCCAGAATCGACTACCTTACTTCCCTTTTTAACATTTTTAACAGATGAGATTTAAATTCAAATTCCTAAATTTCAAAAACAACTTCAAATCCCATCCCAAAATGTAAAAGCCTTATTATTATCACATAAATTAAAGACATTATTAAACAGCATTTCTAACCCATGAATCCTCCCAAAATACGGATGGAGGACTCCGTCAAATATAATAAAGATAACATAATTGAGAAAAATAAAAAATAAGGAATGAAAGATAAATACATACATATCATTGATATCAACGGTATTCCTTCCTCTATTTCGACAGAAAAGACCCTAATCTCTGACGTATACGTCCTCCTCTTCTTGCGAGGTTTTTAGACACACAAATACTCCTATACCAAAATGTATCTTTCAAATTGTGCGGTGGTGGTATATTAAATCCAAGGGCTTGCAGTTTCGCTGCCGCTAGCAATCTTCGACTTCTAGCTCGCATGCAACCAACTCCCAAAGAAGAACAAACAATATATATATATACATATATATATATATATACATATATATATATATATATATGTATCAGGTTCTTTACTCTTTTTTAAGCAAAAATTATATATCAATCAAAATGTTTTGACTCTCCACCTTTACCAGTCCCTTTCTATCTCTTTCCTAGTAACAGCCGGATGATATTGGCTCTATTGGATGATCAACACAACAGATGAATTTTACAAGCTAGTCAAGTGCAGCTTTGCCTTTTCTACCTGTAATTGGCTTTGGCAGGCCATCAAATATAGGTTTCTTCATGGCAGCAGTTGAGAGGGCCTGTAGATCCGACTTCAAACTCCATTTTGATGTTGGGCAGGTGAAAGAAGGTGAACCATTATTGTCCTGATCCTGCAAGCTTGATGCACTCGACGATTTTCTTACTCCATCGAAGCTCTCTGCCACAAAAGAATCACCTAAACCTCCACCCGCATCAGCTCCTGTTGAAGCTCGACGAGCTGCCTTGGGTCTGAGGGCCAATCCCTTTCCCGTTATTGCTGAAAATCCACCAACACCGCCGTTATCCTCCTTCAAAAGCTTTTCTGGAGTGCGAGAAGTAAAATCAGCTTCAGATTTGTGACACTTTCTAAACAACTTATTTCTCCATTTACCAAACTTGCCTTGAGCCAGTTCACCGTTTTCTGACAAGAAACCATTAGCCAAGCTTTTAGATTTTCTGATGGGACTCAAAGTTGAGTTAGAGAGAGGAGGGGATTGAGCAAATTGTCCATCATCAAAACAATGAGAACCCGCTTTCCGATAAACAGCCATTTCAAAGCCTTCAGATGCAGTTTTTTTATCAGTTGCCTTTAGATCATAATAACCTTGTAAGTTGTTCATGGCCGGGGAAGCCCTTCGCTCAGGAGATGATATTAGTTTCAGCGATGCAAAAGATTCAAACAAATCAGAGTTCCTATTGCAGTGTGAGGTCTGCCCAGAGCTGCTCAGTCTGCAAAAGCATTTATCATAATTAATGATTCCATCCTTTGCTTCTCCATGCAAATAATAACTAGAGAATTAAGGTTCACCCCCAAACAGATACCATGTAAAAAGCATATCATCGGTTTATAAAAGAAGTGACCAAAAAGAATTTCCTGGATGTCAAATAACTACTTCAAATAAGTGAACACCTTTTATCATCACACAAACATCCGAGTGCTTGGTTTGTGACCACATACAAGTATTGAAATCAGTATTCAAGAAATTTTTTTTCATTTTATATTCAGGATTTAAATAGCAGATACCAGCAGAACAAACTAAACGGTCTAATGGGATTTGGCAGAAAAAAGGACATGAATGTTTTGCAACATGAATACTCAATGGAATACCCTTATTTACCAAAAAAAAAAAATAGAATAACATTAAAAAAATAGTTCCAATATATGTCGGCATTTTCAAGAAAACCCACCCAAGAACCAGACAGGAGCGGAAGTTTCCTAAGTAAAAGAAGGGTTATATCAAACTAACCTGAAACACATAGGTTAGGCCCCCAAAACCAAAGGCAGGTAAGTACTAAGGAGTGCTTCTCCGTAGTACTGACCTTTCTTGCCATGTTCCCCCATGGTATTCAGCATCATGTAATCTAGCCATCTAAACAGTTGCAAATTATGATCAGTTCTAGTAAATTCAGTTCGAGTTTCAAACTGACATCTAACAATACCTTCTAGTCCTAACATTAAGTTACCAAATACCCATACACCCAACTCCCAAAGAAGAAAATCTGACTACAGTTCTTGCCATTATCATCCCCTCCACCCACCTAAAAAAAAAAAGAAAGAAACTCAATGGCCGTTAGACCAAGAGAACTAAAACTTTTTAAGTCTGTCAACATACTACACAATCACTCTAACATTGCTGCCCTAACACCAGCCCCACCAATTTATCCTTCTGCCATCATATTCACCATGAACACTCCTACACTACAGGAGTAGGTGAATAGGAGGGAAAGGAAGTAAATGGAGGTGACTCATTTCTTCCATTCACCTCTATTAACGAACTTTCTTTCACCCCCAATTTGGGGGGATGAGCGTAAAAACAAATTTTAAATGTGTTTCCTCTATTTTTTTCCTTAGTATTTTTCATAATTTCCACAATATGTCTATCACAAATAAATATATTTGAAAGTATATACTAGTATTTTAACTATATTCTTTTACCCTACCCTCCACTAACCTTCCCACCTCTCCCAGACAAAGAAAAAATAAATAATCTCCATTCCCTTCCCTTTCCCCTTATTTACATTAGTTCCCCTCCCCTCCTATTCTCCCAAACAAAGTATCAAGCTACAGAAAATAGTTATTATCATTTTGGATGGGGAATAATCATTATGAGCTTGTTTTTTGACTTTCAACCTATGAAATACATGGTTTTTTAATCTTAATTAGTGTTGTATTGCGTTATCTTTATTGTTTTTGAATAAAGTATTAATATCTAAGACATAAAAATATATATTTTTGTCAAATCCTCGCTGTGTAGTATCTTGCATTTTTTTCAAATCATTGAGTCGATGCATCGGTGTTGTGTCCCAAGTTGGTGCCCATGCTTCCTAGTATCAGACAATGTGTCCCCTGATGGAGCTATTAAGAATCAATTTTTCAATCTTTCACAATTCAAAGCAAGAACTAACTGAAACTCTAAACTCTAGTAACAAATATCAAACTCGACTCTAAGGAAACATGTAGTTCTTATTTAATAAGGATCTTGGACAAACCTTGCCCAAAAAAATTAAAAACATAAGCTGCTAAGATAGATAGATAAATTCATAAAGACTGGAAAACCATTGCATGTTCATTACAACTATCAGCTTACTGGAGGAGCGTTGCAATCAAACAGAGGCAACATTATTTTCTAACATGAAAAGATAGGGTTCCAGGAATAATAATTGAGACAAGTGAAAATGTGAATGACAGAATGCAATATACATTCAAAATGAATTTAACCAATCTGGATAAAGCACATAGTATAATGAATCAAGATAGCTGTTTCTTGACTGATATGCAACAAAAGAAGTGTACAATACTTTAATTATGGTGCCCATAGAGGGCAGATAATCCAAGTCATCCGGGTTTCTCCTTAGTATCTATCTTGGTCACAGGATGTCAACTTCAGCCTGTGTTGTGCAGCAAACAGCTAGTTTTTCAAATTTATTTTAATTTCAAGTACAAGATTAGCCACTGATAAACAACAGCAATTGACTATAATATATTCCAGCTAACAACAGAGCAAAAGCAGAGCAAGGGCAAAGCAAGGTACCTAGTAAGCAGGCACTCAACAAAAAGTTAAAGAACTTGAAACATATATTGATTCACTAGAGGATAAAATAATCCCAATACATCAGACACAATAAAAGACAAACGCAACAAGTTCCCTAGTAATTAAAATGGTTGTTATGTGTTGCACAAGAGCATGATCAACTAGGCAAAATGGGTTAATAAAGGTAAAATGAACATATGAATACCCTTGATTATCTAAGCCATTTGACAGACTGGAAGACGGAGGGTGCCTCCCTGGTAGTGGTATGTGGAGCGTTTTCAGAGCAAACATTTGTAGATCTGTCACAAGGCCATTTGTCCTTTTAACATCGGCCACCTAACATGTAGTACACCATCGCATGTTAAAGAAAAGTGATAAGCGAAATCAGCATAAATGAAAACCAGTATAAATGAAAGACCCGACATATAAACACCAACATCAGCTAATTGAACAGCAGTCCTCAGAAGTAGAATGGTAAATTCAGAGCATCAACAATTCATGTAAAGACTAATATGTCTGTCGGCGTGCATGAGCCACAAGTCTTAGCCATCTTCGAAAAAGTAAAAATTTGGCGGGCCAATGAAAACCAGAATGTGTTGTTTTCAATAATGTCAACAGCTGTTTGGGCTTAACTTTTTTTGTCTTTTTCCACTCTTTACTTTTCTTTGTTTCTTTGTGTGTTTGGGAGAAACGGGCCGGTTGCAGTGAGAAAAATAAAGAAAAACAAAGATCCCCAAATAGATTAAATATAAATTCTTCCATAGAATTCTTATCTAGATTAAACATAAATTCTTCCATAGAATTCTTATCAATCAAAAAAGAACAGAAAAAATCAGAGGTAAAGAGATAAAAGAAAATCCCATTCAATCCAAACTGGATTTACTAAATCCTCAGAATGTATTTTGCACCTATAAGAACAAAAAGCATATGACAATTAATTATCACTCGGATACAGGAATCAGCAGAATAACATCTTGCACTGGAAGTTAAACAATTTGGTATAATAAACAAAATGTTAATTTATTTATTTTACCTCAACGCCATATTTGATTGCCACGCCGACAAGTGTATCCAACTTGGAGACGTGGTGCTCGATGTAACAACCACCGCCGACACCAGGACGAGCCAGCGATGAATATGAAGATGATGCAATCGGGGGCTTCGACGTCATTGCTCCATTGTTCACTCGGTTGACATCCTCATAATGATGAAAACAGTAATAATCTCCATCGTTGTGCCGCTCCCTGTCCATCTGCAACCCGAAACGATCAATCCTTCCTCTTCGTCACCAAACGGAACACCCTAACGAACCAAAATCTACAAAACACACGCAATTGAATGTTCGCAAGATCTAAAGACCAAATTAAGAGAAGAAAATAATGACTTTCGACGACTGATCGAACGAAACACAGAATCCAATGGGCGAAGCCTAGATCTGGTGGCGTTTTGCGCTGAGAGGTGGCGTTGAACTCGTGATCTCTCTCTCTCTCTCTCTCTCTCTCTCTTTCTCTCGATCTGCGTGAGTGCCAGGGTGGTCCGACGTTTCGTTCAGCTCTTCGCGAGGAGCTGCCTAAAAAAGGTCTTTTTTTATTTTTAATCTATAAATTTTTTTTGGGTAAGAAAATCTATAAAATTAGTATTAGGATTTTCTGAATTAAATAACTTTAAATTAATTATTATGCTTTAAATATATAACAGATTTTAATTAAAAAATTTTGACAGGTCAATAAAGTTTCATTATTTCGACTACCATAATTTATCTAAATTTTTAATGCTTAACAACTTTTCTAGTCCAACCACCACTATTATGTTCTAATTCTAACAAAGAGTAACTCACACTATTATGTGAGTTAGCAGACTGATAACAAAATTAAGTAAATTAAGAGGTTATTTGATTTATCAAAAAAATAATAATAATTATAATAGTAACTTTCTTCAACTTTTACTACTAAATATTTTATTAAATTTCTTCAATTTCTATTAGTTTTTTAATTTTTATTAATTTTTACTAAACTGACACGTTTCAAAAAATTTGTGTAAAATTGAATTTTTATTTTATTATTATTATTATTATTATATTACCAAATGACAACTAAAGAATTACCAACATCTAGTTAATGGAATGACCTATGAGGTAATGTAGATTTAGCCAAATGCTAAAATAATATAATAATGCAAATTCCAAACACACTAATCAACGTCCCTACAACACACAAAATTAAGATAATAATTACATGTATCATGGGGTGTCTGGCAACCACTATAAAAATTTTAAAAAATAAAAAATAAAAAACTTTGAAAAAAATTTGTAAATTTGTTTAGTAAGAATTTGTAAATTTTGAACAAAAATTAAAGAAAATTAGTAAATGTTGAAAAAAAATAGGCAAGATTTTATTTTAACAATAATTAATAAAAGTTAATTATTTGTCTGGTACCAATTCCAGATTTTCTTATTTAAATTCCATACTCATATTACGAGGATTGCAATGAAATGGGCATTCAGAGTCTCCAAACAACTAAGAATCATATGGTAAAATGAATAATCAAATTGTCGAGTTAAATTACCATCCCCAATAATAACGTACCGCTGGTGTTTGAAAATTCTATAGAACTGTCAAAGCATGAATTCTAAAAGTTGCTCCAATCCCTGCCATACTTATTAGTCGATCCAATTATTATTATTTCTGTTTCATGTAAACTAATTAATTTGATTACACCAAATTATCATATTATTCAAATGATAATTGTTGACGTTTTTGAAATTTCGTAAAATCACAAATGATGACTACAGAGGTCTCAAATTTTACACCAGCTTCATTTGCCGTAAAGAATTTAAAAAAAAAAAAAACAATAAATTGTGTTGAATTATTAAAAAAGAAAGAAAGAAAGAAATAAATTAGAAAATTTCATAAAATTAAGTAAATAAAAAATAGGAAACAAAATAACACTAAGCCCCTAGTGTTAGTACGAGTGGCTCGTGAATTACACGCTATTTACCGAGAACTACAATCAGATTCGAGTTAACAAAAGTGTGTGTGTAAATATATATAACAGCCCAAAGAATCAGAACTAATGGGGAGAAGATTCCCGCCCCCCCGCCCTCATTGTTAGATGAAAACCAGCAGGGCCATGTGCAATTTTGACTTGCATGTCAACAAAACTTCCAAAATCCAGTACCAAGCAGATGTTTAGCATTATAGGTGCAACACCGACAGTTCCATGAAACCCCACTCGTCCCTTTCGCTATGGATCATTTGCAAGAAGAAAGACCACTGCATTAGAACAGTTCCAGTTCCACGAAAGTCACCCTTTAATTTCACAAACCAAGTGGGTGGTGAAAAAATATTTTATCCCAACACAACAAAATAATATTCATAGCAGAAAAGGGAGAGGATAACATCTTCGATGTCAAGTTTGTGACATGTGACATCAAAGTCGGGACCATTAAATTTTTAACGGTTTACATGTATTTATATTTTTTCAACTTAAAAAATACGTAAATGTATATGAACCGGGTTTACATGTATTTATATTTTTTTAACTTAAAAAATACGTAAATGTATATGAACCGTTGAATTTCAATCGAACGGTCCCCAATCTACTATAGGGAGCTAACATCGTTTTTGATTCACAACCCTCCCCCCTCCCAACCAAAAAAACAAACAAACAAAGCAAAACAAAACAAAACAAAAAATCCTCTATAGCATGGAGAGTTCTTTTCTGTTTTATGGATACGCGCCACACCTCAAGGAAAAGGAGAGATGAATGATCAAATTTCTTCTGCTTCTACATCAAATAATTAATATGACAAGCCCTAAATATCACCGTTCCAAAAGTTCCTAACTTTTGGAATTTTTTAGAATTTATGGAATTTTTATGAAATTTTTTCGAACTTTTGACGTCAGTAGCTCCAGCCCCCTCCAAAGGAATGTGAAGATATTGCATTGTTACTGTCCTCTCATGTGTCATGCTTATTCATAACATTCTTCTCTAAATTTTTATCCACATTTAACTACAACTTTTTTTTTTTTTCGAATGTCATATATTGTAAGATGTCATCTGTATGTTACCTAAATTAATGTTATCCCGATTAAAAAAAAAAAAATTGTAGCTAGATTAGAATAAAAATTTAAAACGTAATGCTATCCCCGATCCAATCCTATATCCCATGAAAAAAAAAGACATGCTCTTAGTACTCGACTCCCACTTGAAAGATAATCTTTCATCCAGTATTCTTCCAAAGCCACTGTGTAAAGGGAACGATCGGAAGGAAAACCATGACAATCCACAAAGGTTAAAACCAGAAAATCCTAATCCACATGGCCGAAAAAAGCATCCCCGAAAGATTAAATCAAACTACAAATTCTACTCTCCGAAAATTGCCTTCCCCATTTGGTTAAAAGAGGTGATGTGACCATTTGAACCAGTGATTATGTATAACATCTAACTCAGTTTGAAGGCATAGGTGGGGATGGAAAAGTAGGCCCCCAGGAAGTGTTGTGGATATTTTGAAGCACCTTAAAGACGAACCAAAGATCACAAGACAAAGCCCAGAAAACAAAGAAGCCCATTGCACCATCTGCCACCATGGAAGGCAGGAGGGTATATACAGACACTGAACCAACAAAGAAGATTGCATGCATGCACGCCCATTTCTTAGTGTCAACTATCTTCTTCAGCATAAAGTCTCAACAAAGACAAAGCATTCGTATTTACACAATGAATGAGTAAATTTTGCAAGCAACAAACCCACCACAAACAGGAGTGCCAGCCAAAATTCAAAACAGAATTGACCATCCAAAAATTAATAATATTTGAAAGCACAGCAGGGTGGGTATTCTAGTGCTTAATCATTAGCATTTTTTTTTTTTTTTGGGGGGGGCAAAAGTGTAGTCCTCCCTATAAATGTCTTCTATTGAAACGGAGATCACCTTCAACAATAATCATCACCACCACCATCACCACTGCCACCTTAAATATGATATGTCTATAATAGTTCATCGTTAAGTCAACCCAATCACCAAACACAGCTTACTACATTTCCACAGCGTGATATCATTGTCTCAAGTGCTCCGTAGGAAGTTAAAAGCACTCAACCGAGCCAAAAATCACACAATTATAGAACGTCTCAAGAGGGGTACACAGCTTAACTTATTTATCTTCTAGCCTTAGCAATAATCTTCATCGACTCACAATACAAATTCCTTCTTTTTTTTTTGTTTTTGATGGGGGGGGGGGTCTCCTCACCCGAAAAAAAAATAAAAATCCAAATCCTCTTCCCTTTGCCTTAATCATCAAAATCAGAATGATGGATAAACCAAAGGAAACCACAGAAAATTTTAACATGCATCAAAATATAACAAAAGGCAACTAACATGAAAACCCAAAAATATTGTAGCATTTCAACAAGCCAACGCACAAGGCTCCCCCTCCCCTTGCGGGAGGAATACCATTGAAACACCCCCCCCCCAAAAAAATAAATAAATAAAATAAAATAAAGCTATAAAAGCTAAAGAATTAATTCCACAAAGAATAGTTTAATTTGTACATTGGACATATAGAGTAATCAAAATTTTCTACTGCTTCTAAACATTAAAGGGAACTACCACAATATTGAACTAGAGACTTCACATAAATACCATCACCAGTTGATGAAAAATTTTGAGCATCATTCAGACCATTTTTCCATGTTTACATATATTACCTCAAAAATTTGCAGCAGATTATCTACCAGGATCTTTGGACCTTATTCCTTTCTGGTAAACAGAAATCCCATAAAATGAGGCATTTCATGTGAAATATTTGCCAGAACCTGAAACAATGATGTGTAGTTACCATATTATTACCAAACTCACCATTGTCCTTTCAAAAAGAGAGACCTATCCTATTACACCATGCAGTCTTAAATGTTAAAAGACATAAAAAGACACGTACACCAACTACAAACAGACGATGCAACCCAACTACAGACCAACCAAAACAAAAACAGACCAGCAAAACAAGCTATCCAAAGGCTATGAAAAAGGAATATTCAAATAAATTAGAAATTGATAATTTGGCAAGAAGCTCAATACAAGTCAAGAAAAGAGTATATATACTTGTTTGAGTTGAATATTATTTCTGATGGTTCTATCTCTCACTGCCCTTTTCATTTCATGTATCAAATCACTTTTCAAAGGTAAAAGTTTTGGTAGATCGTTGATGATAATCAAAATAGGATCTAGTCATTTTAGTTAACCAATCCACTTGTATTTCTCGTCAAGTTTGAGTTTTCCGTTATTGAGCATTGGTTATGATTAAAATCATTGATAAGTCTAAGCTATTCCCTGAAGTGAGGCTTCCCACAAAATAAAAAAAATAAAAATAAAAAAAGACCATCCTTGAGGGAGAGAATGGCCATCAGGATCACTTATACCAAATTACCAACATTTAGGGGTTGAAAAAACAAATATCTATCATGTAATATATTTCATTTAATTACAAGTGTTTAACAACAAACATGCTAGATGAGTAATGGGCTTACACTTGTAAGGGAATGTTTGCAGAATGCAGGAAAAATTACAATATACAATCCTGCCAAGCACCTCCACAAGTACTCAACACCTTCACTGAATGGTGGATGGTTAAAATTTCACCAACCGAAAAAAAAAAAAAAAAAAAAGAAGGGGGGAAAAAACTGAACCCTCTTCTGGATATTATGAATGCAAGTTTCCCGCTCAAGCCAAAGCCCACTGCAGAGGAAAAATTGACAAGGCAATTTATCACCTTAGAGAAGGACGGCGGACAATGGAATACCTTAACATTTATTGAAATTAAGTGTCAAGGAATTAAAATAACTAAGGCCAGTTTGGCTTTGCAAAATGCAATATCTCGTGAATTGCTTAATTTTTTATTCAAATTTTTTAGGCTATGTACAAGAAACAAAAAATTTAAAACTTCTAATTTAAATTGAGTAAATCTATCTTCTAAAAGCAAACTAATGCAGGAGTATCCTCCAAGTTATGATTCAACTGGGGCTGAACAAGTTTAATAGGCCGAAATGTGAAAGCCTTTGTTAGTTTGGAATTTGAAGAAAATCTGCTCAAAAAATCAAGGGACTCGTGTATCCCAAAAGGTCACTCATATTTAAAGTCTTTTAAGGCTCTACTGAAAAAAAATAAGGGATTCATGTATCCCAATTGTCAAGGTCACCAGTCCTTAATGTCTTTAATGCTTTCTTCTATTCTATAAGTCATAATTCACGTATCAAGAATTAATACTCATATACTTAGGCTGCTATATAAAAATCTAGCATTGCTATCAGAAAGAGGCAGATCAGATTTTGACAGTTTACTTAGAAACTTGTTTGTTTTCTTGTTCTTGGTGGATTCCAACAACTAAACACCCTCAATCATTTATCCTATGTGAGAGGCACTGAAGAGTGGTGATATTCTATATCTCTTAATTCCAAACACGTAAGCTAGCGTTGGACTTATCGCTTTAGGTTTAGAAGGTTCCTAGAGTGTGGCGCTTTGTCCAAAAAAATCTTCTCCGATCAATATCTAGTATTATGGCTTGATTCCCCATCACAAACAGATATACTTAATTTCACAAATAAAGTGAAATTTGTTGACATATTCATCTAATATTCACCTAACAATGAAGAGATCCAACTCTCATGTTTGGGAAAACCAACAAGTTAATGTTTGCCAAAAGTAGGTTGATGAGAATAAAGCCAATAAAAAGGACATGCATTCCCTGGAAAGAGCCAAAATCAATCTTCCATTTCAACGGGTTCTTTCAATAGCACAAAGGTGGAAATGTTTGCAAGATGTTACAGAAATGAGAAACATTTTCATAGAAACATTACAATTATTATTCAATAAATGTTTTGTTTTGGTTCGTTTGGAAATGAAAACATTTTGGCAGGTATGATGGAAAAGTAACAATACTTTGTTCCATGAGAAAGACAGCATACACTTCAACAAATCACTCATACTCTTCAAAAAATCACCTTCTGTGTCAGTCTCTGAAGTATTAAACCATCCTGGCACGAGTAAATAAGCCATGGAGGATGGAAGAGAGGAGAAATGAAAACTCACCTAGAATTATAATGGAGCTTCGGGCTGTCTTAAGGTCTCCAACAATTAAGGGCTGATACATCCGGTCTACATGGCATCATTTGAGAACCACTGTGACCTAAAGTAAATACAACCATGAAGTTATTCTTACTCCACAACTTGGGTTGAAGTGATTAGGAAGTCTCTCCTAAGAAAAATGAAGCATCTTTTCTACATGGCAAGGTCACCTTGAACTGGAGCTCCAGCAGGCAGTGTGTTTGGAGCAGAAGGTTGAAACCCAACACTATTCGTTGGTGGCCTCTCAAAAGGCGGCCGAAAATAACCTGCCAAGAAATAGTTTGCAACAACTGTGAATATGCAATTTGACCTCTCCAAATAGCTAATGAATAAAAAAATCAGGAGACTCAAGACAGTCATGAATTATTTTATCGCCCTAGAACAATCTTCAGTGAAGAATGCTCAAACATTATTCAGTCTTAAAACATATATTCCATTCCAACCCAAGTTGGCCTCCAAATGCATGGTATGAGTAAGATTTTTTGTCTAATCAGTGATACATGAGAAGATTCTCATCATTAATTATTTGATCTGAAGATGCCATGTCTTTGTTAATTGGTGTTGTATGCGTAAGCCAGATGAGGAATCCATAATGCATCTAATTTATAATTGAGCCGCCGTAGAACATTGGTTACGATTCTTTCTTTGATCAGAGTGGACTGGGTTTTCTTGCTGTGTTGGGAATTTTTCACTGTTGATGGCCGTGTGGGCAAAAATAGAAAAAGGCTTGGAAAATTGCTTCCTTCCACATTACATTGTTTATTTGGAATGAAAATAAACGCATTGCCTGACAAGGTTGAGTAGAACACCTTTAAGCTTAAAAAAGTATACTTTTGCCAGTTTTACATGGTAGAGCGTAGGGCCAGTGGACCATAACCCATGTAGACAATTTATATATGTTTTAACAATTATTCAAAAAGGTAGTTGAATATGCTATTTTAATTTTTTATATTTTTGCTTTAGACCCATTTTCGAGTCATCGGAGGGCATTCCATAAGACCACATTTGCCATCTAGCTCCTGCAAAACATATGACCAGCAGCAATATAATTAAAAGAAAAAAAATCCATAAGGATGCCCCAAACGATGACGTGTTCTTATAATATAAGACATCAAAATATAAGCCAGGGCACCTATATATCACGTTAGAATATAATGGAAATTTACCAGCCTCTTTTCTATGCTCAGATGACGACACACATTTAAGAAAGAGAGAAATTGTAATGACCCAAAGATTAGTCTATAGAATCATCGTTTTCTATTATAAATTTGTATGGAAAATGAGAAAATTTGGTGGCTAATATATAATTTCAAGTAATTTTAGTAATTCGATCTTGACTTATTAATTCTAGCGCTGTAATATTATCTTAGTGTTAATCCTGAGTGATCAATTTTGTTGGGATTTCCCTGACATCGACAAAACCAAATCTCCAAAAGTAACATAAAATTCTAATGGGCATTTCCACTCGTTGCCAATTGGTTTTGAGTCGAATGCTTAAACATGGCAACAGAGCTAGATTTGGAAGGGCTCTTCCCCCATATACTACTCGATTGCTTTCATTTATACACGTCTCATATTCAATGCACCGGTCTACTTCTCCACATATGAGTGGGAGTCACATGTGAGGGGACATACTGAGATTTATTTTACATCCATAACATCAAACCTCCCACAACTAGTATAAGAAACTAATGGGCCTCACCACTCTTTGCCAATGGTTTCAAGTTCGATGCTTTAACAAATTTAATCGATGTTTTAGTAAGGTTGGAGTTGTTGAAATTATTATGTAATGATTTGGTGAATTGGTATCAAAGATGATAATATTTATGCTATTTTTATTTAGTTGCCAAGTATCTATAAATTATAGTATTGATGGGTTCAGTAAATACATGTCCTTATAGGATTTTTGGATTCTTAATTGTGTATAGATATTTAAGAATCTAATAAATTATAATTTTCTATTACATAGAGGAAACGATGAGAGGGGCTAAGGTTTTAAGATGACACTATTAAAATTATTCTCAAGGTGAGATTTCCATTATTTCATTGTTCCTTTGTACATAAAGTAAATAATTTTGTAGTACAGTATTGATGGAAGGATGGATCTTGGAGTTAAGTAGGTAGTCTTGGCATTACCCTGTGGGGGACATGTAGTTGTGTCAAATGTGCACAGCCAATACACAGAGAGAGAGAAAGAGAGGAAAGGGGGGGTTATTTGCAATGTTGAACATCGAAGGATACAAAGAGAAATAGATGGGGATGTTTTAAGAAAAAGAACAGAAAACAAGAAGAAAGATTGTTGGTACAAAAGCTACATTTAACCAATTGGATTGAAGATGTTGCTTGGGTTGCAGCGAACTTCTAAGATGAAAAAGTAGGTTGCATGATTTCGATTGCGTGTGGTTGAGTTCATGATATTTAAGATGCACTACAGTGAGTTTGTATTTATCTCGAACCATAGATTTAAATCGCAGTTTTAGTGGCCGTAATGGTAATGGCCGCAATGTAGCAATATTGGGAGTATCCATCGAAATGTAACCAGAATCGAATGGCACAATTTTTATTTTTTTGTCAATAGCAAATCCCTAAATTTCAAATGACACCCTTATTTTCACCTTATATTATCATTTTATAAATTTTTGGTAGTTTATAGCGATTTACAACCACATATTAGTGGTCCTCTCATAATAATTTAATATAACTAGCCAAATCACTATTTAGCTGGAAAAATAACCCCCCCCCCCAAAAAAAAAAAAGATAAAATATTTCCATAGGAAACAACTCAAACAGCATAATCAACAAACTGAATTCTGTAGAAAATTAAAAATTCAAAACAACCAAAAAATGCAAAATTTTCAGCCAAAACTTACCAAAAAGAACTACATCTTGCAAATGTTCGGCTACTTACAATTTATTAAGCCATAAGAAAAGTCACCTCCAAATGGCTTTGAACCCTCCTAAAACTTAGTTTTGACCTTGGATTTTTTAAGATCTCCACTTCAATTGACAAAACCGATGAAGGAATCATTGTTTCGACAACGGAGGAGAAAATCGAGGCCAAATATAACATTAAATTGCAGGGGGGGAGATCTACACAAGGATAAGAGTGTTTGATTGGGGTAGTAGAAAGGGGAATTGAATTACGTGGGCCTACCTTATCTTGTGTTTTGTTGCACGATATTGCACTGGATATGAATCCAGAGTGGATTCATTATCCCCAAAGTGCGGGATATACAAGTGGGAGAAATTTGTATATTCCCCATTCCTTTGGATTATTTCCTGGTAAAATCCAGAGGTCCAAAATTATTCGTTGTCAAATAACATCTTTTATCCCACTCGATATCTTACCAACTAAACACAAAAATAAAAATAATCCCACACCAAAAATTTAATCCCATGCTATATTTAATCTCATAATATTACTATATGATTACTTATCCTCCATAATTCTATCCTACTAGTCAAACGTAGCCATATAGTATTTGAAAAGGATGATTCATTTATATCATTATGTCTATATGTATAAAGAATAAATTGTTGATTTGTTTAATTATTTCTCACTTGTTTTAAAAACAAGCATAACATCGAGAAATACCTATTTTTCTTTTTGGTAAGTAAATATTTTATTAATGAATGAAAGGCATTAAGGGATGCCACCCACTTAAAACAATAAACCAAAACAAATAAATCACTTAATCTACATGTAACCAGCTATACTAAAGAGAAAAAATTACTTCTCACTCCATGCATTGGAAGTTCCATATCTTGGATTTTTTTTGTTTGGGGGTCCCAAGGTTCGTCTTTTGTCGACTCCAGTATCCTACCAAGCCACACAAACTTGTTTTCCCCCTTTTTTAGAAAAATCCATTCCATTCCAAAGAATGAAAAGACCAACTCCCACAATTCCTTCGCCCAAGGACGATGAATAAAGATATAAGCAATAGATTCATGATCCTTTTCGCATAAACAAAGCTCTAATCTTTCTTGTAATAATAAGATTAACAATGGTAAGCACTTTGCTAGTTTGACAGTCTCCAGTGACTATAGAGATGCTCTCAGTGCATGGCAGGGGGTTCCTTGCTAACGTGCACCTGGAAAGCAAATCAGGAGTGAAGGAGAGAAAGAGACTAGATAGTAAACATCCTTTCAATAGGAAAATAAGACATTCTTTCCATACAGAAGAAGTCACGATCGATGTAAAAGATGATTTTAAAGAAAATGGTGGAGTAAGATTGATCGAAACAGGTAGGGGTTATATTAAGGTATTAGTTCTATACAAAGAAGAGCTTCAATGGCTGTAAAAGATGTGTTAGAAAGAAAGAAGGGCTTCTGGTGGTTATCAACAATTGGGATGTCTTCAGGGTGGTCTTAGAACTTTGATTTGTTCCAAGATCAAGATTGGTACTGTTAGGAAGATGGAGCTTCGTCTATTCGCTCCATACGGTAGAAGACAGATGTGCATCCCTGAGATTATTGATGGACAAGGATGGACCTTCTTCGCAAAACTACTGTCCAGTTTTGTTCTGAGGGAGAAAGAAGGTCTGCGCACACTGTATCCTACATTTCAGTGGAATTCCTCTTCGAAAATGGAGGAAGATTTTCAGCAGAGGGGCAAGCGTAGGTTCAAATCTACATCTGTTCAATATCAAAAGTCATATCTGCAAGCTGCAAATCTTCCGAAATAGAATTCTACTGAAATTAGGAGTTCATATATTAAAGGTAAGGAGAAATGTGTGTTAGTTGATCATGATGATGCTGTGGAGAACAGTTTCCAAACGTCCAAATGTTTAGTTAGCAGGTTGAGAGGTTCACTGCAGGAAAGGAAGAACTAATAGAAGTTAAAAAATGGGTTGACAAAAGTTGGAGAATTCCTAGAGGGGTAGAAATTAAAGAATTAGCTCTTGATACATTTCTTTTTATCTTTCCATCTAGAGAGAGAGCTGAAGAAAAGATAGGAAAATACTTCTTCAATGGAATGTCATTATTTTTTAATAGATGGCAAAATTGGGGCTACTACAACAGAAGAGGCTAGAGCCAAAAATCCACTTGGATTCGAGTGATAGGCTTTCCTGTGTTTCTCTGGGATAAAAGATTTTTTGAAAGTATAGGAGATTATTATAGAGGTTACTTGGAAACTGCTGAAGAAACCATTAGGCAGTCTCATCTGAAGTGGGCACAATTAAGGATAAAGGGGTACGGATCATATTAGTTGAATTCTGTTTTGGTGGGTCAGATTGTATTTGTTTTTCTCGATTGGCTGATTGTATTTGCATCTCTTCGATGCTTATTTGATTTCTATTCCTTTTAATAAAATTTACTTATCTTTTTCAAAAAAAAAAAAAAATGGAAAGCACTTTGCCATGCATGAACCACCAACTAAAGAATGCTACCTCATTAGGAACTCCAAAAGTCCAAAAATGCTTTCCTGGAAAATTCTTCACCTTGTAAAATGACTTAAAAGAACATAAAAAAACCTTGACATTGACGCATTCCCCCTAAAGCCATCTTCATCATCACCAACCTTGCTGGCATACAAATTAAAAAAAATATATATATATATATATAAAGATTCAACCTCCCAATCATGCAAACTTTTGCAAAGTTTAATGTCACACACCATACTCCCACTTTCCAGAGAAAAGTAATACTCGATTATATCCTCCTCATTCACAGCCATAACATAAATATCCAAACAAGTAGCCTTTAAGCATCTTGCCACGATAAACTCAAGAATTTATCCGCTCTCCCCACCCCAAAAGGAATGAAATTCCTAAACACACACCATATTCTATGAATGCTTGTCCATAAACTTCTATAGCAAGACCCCCCCTCATCAAGTGTAGACCACTCCCCCAAAGAAGTTCCATATCTAGCAACAATAACCTTTCGCCACAATTTATCCCGTCCACAAGCAAATCTCCATAACTAATTCCCTAATAAAATTTCACTAAAATTATGTAGCCTTCGAATTCCCACACCTCCGTCCCGAATTGGCAAATAAATTGTTTTTCAATTTATTAAATAATACTTAAAATCATCCCCCATCCGCTTGGTTATTGGTAAATGGTAATGGAAAATATAGAGAAAGTTCTCATTCATGTTACTCTGACAACTAAAGAACAAACACAAAGGTAGTGGCTCTAGTTTCTCAACATGTCAAGAACAATGCATGGTGCATCCAGGGCACCTTCGTGGATTGATTTAGGAAAAATGCACGGTAAAACACCCCATTGTAACTAAGTTCGATGTTGGATCCAATTTAACCTATACTGCCATTGTCTGCAACTTTCGGTACTTTGGTTTGGCTATTCCATTAACTTTGGTTATGATATTATCTTGGACACTCTTACCATGTTAAAAATTGTTTTTATGTCATGGTATTGATGGAAAATTTAGGCACACAAAAGATTGTAGAGAAAGATAAATTTAGGTACCTTGGATCTATGGTGCAACAAGATGGAGGGATTGATACTAATGTAAGTCACAGGATTCAAGCTGGATGGACCAAATGGAGGAGTGGTTCGGGGGTTTTGTGCGACCGAAAAATCCCCCTCAAGGTGAAAGGAAAGTATTATAAGGTAGCGGTTAGACCAGCGCTACTATATGGATCAGAGTGTTGGGCAGTAAAGCATAATCATGGTCAGAAGATAGCAGTTGCGGAGATGAGGATGCTAAGGTGGATGTGCGGGATTACAAGGAAAGATAGGATTAAGAACGAGGAGATTAGGGGCAAAGTAGGAATAGCAACGATTGAAGATAAAATGAGAGAAAACCGATTAAGATGATTTGGACATATTAGAAGGCGTCCAGTAGAGGCACCTGTTAGAAGGTGTGAAAGTATGGAGATTGTCAGGAGTAGGAGAGGTAGAGGAAGACCCAAGAGAAGTTGGAAAGAAACCATTAAACATGACCTAACCTACCTAGATTTATCGGAAGACATGCCCCTAAACAGATCTAATTGGCGTCGACAAATCCATATAGCCGACCCCACCTAGTGGGAAAAGGCTTGGTTTGGTTTGGTTTGGATTGATGGAAAATTTATATGTCAAATATTGGTGCACTTTTATTATTGCAAACCAAAAATTAGATTTTGTTATTATTAAATATCAGTGCATTTTGATTATTGCAAACCAAAAGTAAGATTTTGTCGTTATTCTTATTGTATTGGAACCAGTTTATTTGGTATTAAATCTGAAAAATTATTGACATACCCAAAAGTTCATATTTTTGAAGTTATTGTATCAATATTTGAAAATTATTATTTGCAAATTCATTTTTATGAATTGATTATGCTAAATCCCGTTTCAGAAAATATAAATATAGAATTACACATTGCAATAACATTCACTGAACTGCAAGTTTGCCCTTTATTCTTAATATTTTCATGTGATGGGAGGATCATAGGCGTTGACTTTTTGGATTGGATTGGTTTGAAACCGCAGCTTTATGAGCTTGTGATCTCTTATAGAAATATTTAATATTTGTTTTGAATTTTAGATTTAAAGTTAATGATATTGATTTGTTGAATTCGGGGCCCGCAACTGTGGTGATAAAGTTATTTGATGGTCTATGTAGACCAATTATGGACAGAATTTTCAGGATTTTATCTCATTATTATTAGAATGACTATTAATTATCAAAAGGAAAAAAAATATTATGTTTGGGTTAATTTATACTAACGTATGTTAGGGGCCAACCAAGCACTATGGTTGACAGCAAGTTTCATACCAAAAGGGGGTGTGACAAAAATGGTGCTTGAGCTTTAGGTTACTATGTTACTAGTATGTTATATAGGTCAATAGCTTAAGGTCTGGTCCCCAGGGTTCATCTAAATTCTGAATAAAATAGGCCACATTAATAGCCGATAATGACGCCATATATTCTCTTAAATACACTAATTCTAATCTTTTAGACTATTAGTCTGGTGTATGAATATATTATTAGTGGTGATCGGTTGTGATCAGATATATATCAGAGCAACGTTATTTTATATTGAGGTTTATCACGTCTAAATTGGTTAAATTATTCATATAATAATCTCGGGAGATTTTCATTTTTTATAAGTTTACATTTAGTACAAATGAATTGTCTTATGATAACTAAGACTAGACTTAAGCGTTGTATATTAGGATTATGCATATCCACTCACCTTAAACTTGAATATCAATAGCGAAGTTTGGTAGATAATTAACTGTGAAAATCTTGTTGAGTTTTAATAATTTATAAATTTATATTTAGTGGTGATCTTTAACATTATTGCTGCGCTGGTATATAAGGCAGAATTTTCAAGATGAACACAAGTTTAAGGCATTGTAATTCTTGGTTGAAATTAGGACATGTAGGAAAAAAAATGTTGATCTCACGTGCAAATTTTAGTTTTTTCAGAGTATTTTTTATTATAAGATTTAAAATTGTGGGAGCTCATTACTGTATTCCATTTAAATTAGAGCTATTCCTCATATTGTGAATTTGGAATAGCTAGGTAAGGCAGGAATGGATAGACAATCCCTCTTGTTTCTCTTTATCAAATAAAAAAGGAATTTAGGAAATCCATCAAAAACGGAAGTTTCCTTTGAAATATTAATAATATAAGAGATACTTGAAACATGAATTAAATTGTGACAAAAATTCATATTATATATTTTTTGAAATATTTAGCATATGTGGAGTTTTGAATATCTATTAAATTAGTGGTTCATTATCATTGGAAGAGTTGTGGCAGAAATTAAGTATTGAATGGCAACATCAGTAATTATGAAGTTATCAAGTTTAGATTTAGGAATAATTGGGATATTTAGGTCTTAAGTACCATATACCTACTTTTTTAAGTAAAATTGTCATTATTAATTGTTGATTAATAGAATAAGAAAGTGAAAACTTGCCTAAGAAATATTTTAAGCATATCGTTTGCAAGAATTACAAATATTGGAGAATTTAAAGAAAATGAGAAAATAGAATTGAAATTATAAAATGGAAATCAAAAAAAAATTTTTTTTTTAAAAGATAAATAAAATGGAAATCAAAATTACTTGCACATTCTTCAATACTTAGTTGGAAAGAAAAGAAAGTAAGATTAAAGTTTGTAATTAGCATGTGTAACCGAGGTTGGTTGGTTTTTGAGACGCAAGAAATAATGGCTTATGTTTAGAGAGAATTTTTACAATTTGGATGATCTGAATCATAGGATCTTTGTTGTAAGAGATACGGATATAGCATTGGCGGAAAGCATAACATTTTCTTAGGTTACAGCAATTCTTATATGCTAAGGCAAACTATCTTAACACGTGAATAGACGAGTATGAAACTTTATTTGACAGGACAAAATGTAATTACCTTAATATTAGTTTATAAATTCATTATTTTTATATTAAAAATTTATATGGAAAGTGAGAATTTGGGTTGCTAATATTTTATTTAGAGAGACTTTAGTAATATGATCGAGACAGATTATTTTAGTATTAAAGCATTGAATTTAATTAACGTTTTTGGAGTGGTTGGAATAATTTGAAATTCTTAATATGTAGTATTTACTTTTATAAAGTTGCCATGTACTAAGAAATTCTATTCTTGATGGGCTCAGTAAATACATGTCCTTATAGGATTTGTATTCTTAATTTTATCTAAGTATCTAATAAATTATAATTTCCCATTACGCAGAGGAAGAGAAGAACTAGGGTTTTAAATGGTGAGATTTCTTTCATTTTATTACTCCTCCGTAGTTTAAGTAAATAATTTTACATCATAGCATTCATTAAGGGATGGATCTTGGAGTCAGGTACCCAATCATCGAATTACTTTGGGTGGGACATGCATTCTGTTGTGTCACTTGTGTGCAGCCAGTATATATACAGAGGAGGAGGGTTATATGTGAGGTTGAACACAGAGGATTATAAAGGAGAAACCGATAGATAGATTAGGAAAAAAAAAAAAAAAAAAAGGAAGAAGAAGAAGAAAAAAAAAAGAAAAACAAGAATTAAGAGTGCTGGTACAGAAGCAATGTTTGACCAATTGGATTGAAGATGTTGGGAACAATCTATTTTGCAGCAAATTTCCAAGATGGAAAAGTAGGTTGCTTGGTTTAGATTCCTTGTAGTTGAGTTCATGATATTTAAGATGCACTATAGTGAGCCTATATCTATCAGATGAGGGAATTGAGTCTCTTATTGCAGTAATCCCCTATCTTTTGGTAATTAGGTGCGTGGATTTCATACATAAGACTATTTTAAGTTAATTATTATTCTGGGTTAAGAGTTGTTAGAATTTTAATAATAGGATTTGTCTATATATTTAGGACTTGTTCCATGAATTTTTGGGGATTGTCTTTCTTGGACCTAAGGTCAGTAGTTTGGCTGTGCCGATTATGATTTTAAAAAATCCGTCCTACATATATAGTGTTTAAAAAGCATGACTCATTCATATTACTATTTGTTTATATATCTAAAGAACAAATTGTTGACTTGTTTAATTATTTATGACATTTTAAAAACATGCATATTATTGAGAAATATGAACAGTATAATTTTTTAGTTGTATTTTCTCTTTATTATTATTTTTTTTTTTTGACAGCTTGAATCATGTAATTTATTTATAAGATTTATTTGTAACCTTTGGTATTTTGGTTCTGATTTTAACTTTGGTTATGGCATTATCTCGGATACTCTCGCCATATAAAATTATTGTTTTGGTGCATTTTGGTTATTCAACTAAAATTATGATTTGGTTATTATGCATATTGAGTTGGAACTAGTTTATTGTTACTAACCCAGAAATATTGATAGGTATATCCAACAATTCATATTTTTCAAGTAATGGCGTTAGTATTTGAAAATATTATTTCCAATTTCATTTTTAAGAACTGATTATATTAAACCCAGTTTAAAATACATATGCATTGAATTACACATTGCAATACCATTCACTGGGCTATAAGGTCAACCCTCATTCTCAACATTCTTGGGTGAAATGCTAGGATCCTAAGTGTTGACATTTTCGATTTGGTTGGAACCGTGACTTGGTGAGACTGTGAGCTCCTATAGGATATTTAATTATTTGTTTTGGATTTCAGATTTTAAGCTAGTATTACTCATTTGCTGAATTTTGGATTTGGTTGGAACCGTGACTTGGTGAGACTGTGAGCTCCTATAGGATATTTAATTATTTGTTTTGGATTTCAGATTTTAAGCTAGTATTACTCATTTGCTGAATTTATGCTCCATTACTGATGATTTATGGAGGGTAAATATTTATTGACAATATTATTCAAGATTTTATTTACTCATTATTGGTACTAACATTTGGTTTTATTTAGGCACCATGAGAGCAAGATATTAGGGCTCACATCCAGTCTTATCCCCTTCAGGGGGTGTGACACAAATAAATGTCCACAAGTGCATAAATGCTTATGCACCCAAATATAAAATTTGTAGGACATACAAACTTTCATTCAAGTAAGTCGCTACAGGAAGCCAAAATAAATGAATCTAAAATGTTTATAAACCTCAAGGTTTAAAAAATCACGCAGTGAAATATGACTATTATACAGACTCAACTATGAAGACCGCATACCAGAAAAGTTCAAGTAAAAGAAGCACAATTAATTAGGGGTAAATTACACTTTGTACTCTTTGAGTTTTACCCGAGATCTCACTTCAGGCCCTAAGAATTTTTTTTTCTTTTTTTTTTTAACAATTAAGGGTCTCATTGACAGCTTTGCCCCTGATAGTTGGACAGATGGACATACCCTGAAAGTGCAGGGCCTAAATGGTCATTGAGGCCCTTAATTGTTACCAAAAGAAGTTCAAGCCCTTAATTGCTACGCCCCCCCCCCCCCCCAAAAAAAAAAACACTCAATTCCTGAAGTGAGATTCTGGGTAAAACTCGGGTGCAAAGTGTAATTTACCCATTAATTAAGAACAAAAATGACAACAAAAATCAAATATAAGTTAAAAAAAAAAATCAGCAGAAAACAAATCACATACCTTCCTGTGCAAAGGGTGGCCCAGAACATGTTGGACCTCTCCCTCCACCCACCCACGCACCACGCTGACTATCTGTGTTATAGTCACTGGAAGGCATTCTCCATTGTTCATCAGCAACGTATCGTCTTGGACCATCAGGAAGGTTTGGCAACGAATATGGTCGGGGATAAGGGTGTTGCTGAGCAGATGGATGTGGATAAGAGTAATGGCCCGAAGAGGTTTGAGGAGGTGGGGCGGGATGGAAAGACCTCTGTGTCAAAGCAGCATTGCCAGGTTGAAACTGCTGACTGGATTGAGAAGCTTGCGAGTTGATATACAAATCCTGATGTCCATAATCTAATGGCCTTGCGGAATTAAATCCAGAAGGTTCATGTGGATTGCAAGCTCCAGCTGGCGCAAAGCAAGGCGATTGTTGTGGAAACATTTCACTTCTAACAGCAGCATCAATATGGCCCCCATGTGGAGTATTTGCAGCCATTTGGACGAGTTGGTTTCCCTGAATCAAAAAGGAAGGTATCACAATGTATGCTCTACCATGACCATACAAATAAATAAATTAGTAAATAAACAAAACAACCAATAACAACAACAACAGCGATGACGATGACAAATACAGAAGAAAGTCCTACATTTGGGGTGCTGCAATGTTCATGTGGTAGTGGTTGATAGGTCAATTTTGGTGAAGAGGATGGCATTGAATGAGGCTGATGAAACTGCTGTGAAGCTGTTAAAGGTTGAGGTGGTAATGTTGCTTGAGTAATCAATGATGCCTGAGGACCTGTAGGTGGAGGAAGTGGACGTGGCACTGAAAGAAGAGAAGGTGGGGGTGGGGGTGGGGGTGGGGGTGGTGATGGAGATGATGGAGGTGGAGGCGGAGATGGTGGTGGCGGCGGCGAAGGAGGCAAAGGTGGGGTTAGAGGAGGAGAATCAACAGGTAATGGTGGAGAACCATCACGTAAAAGGGCCAACTCATTGGAATTATTTGAAGCTGCTTCCAAGACACCATCTGAACCTTGCTGTGGTGAGGCAAACTCAACAGAACCATTTCCAAACAGAAGTCTTTCATCTTTCAGATGTCCAGACACATCTTCCATTTCAAGTTCGCCATCCACATCTTCTAAGATGCAGTGCCGTCTGTCATTTGGAGTAACCGTAGCTGACTCAGGCTCTCCCGCAGCAGGCACTAGTTCTACTGGTGATCCATTTCCTGCTTCCTTACATGAACTTCTTAGAAGATCCTCTTCTTCATCGTCTTCAAATACACGAGACGTTAAGAAGCCAGGCAACTGAAATGTTGCATTGCTGAAAAATAACCCAGGAAGAAAGTCAATGACCACTCAACGCATAAAAGCAGTATATTGAGCGAGTCAATGACTCAAACATAACACCACAAAAAGCAGTGTTGCAATATACATTTGAAGGAGAGTAAAAAAAAAATGACCCACTTCTTGCACTAAATCATTATTAATATAGATTCAGAGAGGGATCAGAAACTAAAGATTCTATGCAAGATAGAGGAAAGTGAACATATTAATACAATAAATAAAAACAAAGATAAAAGTACAAGGTAGGTAGCTAGAAAAAAACTCAAGGGGAGTTAAAAATAATAATAAATAAATAAAGAGAGGACAATAATGAACCGAAATAAATATATATATATATATATATATAATTGGAAAATAAAAACTGCTGTATGCATTAAGTTTTCAGACCTTCAATACAGGCCTTGCTTACTTTCTATTATCGTCTTTTTTTCCCCTCAGTCCAAATTCCTCGTTTAAAAATTAAACCCCAAACTCGGAAATTAACTTCCTCAGGATGTGGTGGACATGTGATTCCCATGATTAACTCTCTAATGTGATTCAATATGTGGTTAAATGTGCAAGTAGTTTTTCTTTTTTTTTTGGGGGGGGGGGATTAATGAAAGATCAAATAGGCGAGGGAGGAGTCGTTGTGTCAAGAGGTAGTTTCTAAAATAAATGAAGCAGCGAGCAAACAAAATCAAGTTTTTACGATTAATGCAACTACATATTTCAATGGAAACACTATATCTTCTGTTAATTCATTATTTCCTATCTAAACTATTGTAGGAAAATATATTTAATCTAGTACATAGCATGCCATCTTATTGTCTCCATTTACTCAAGAACCATACGTTAGTCTCATGAGGTGACACGGACCATTAAGATATGTCCACATGACTTCCCTATAGCAACAAGCAACACCGACCAAAGTTGCCATACATGTTGCCTAAACATTGAAGATAGGCACTCACTCAATCTACAAAATCTCCTAGTAAATTTGCCAAAATGCACTCTATGCACTGCCCTCAGCTCAGCCAAGTTAATATTCACTCGAGTGAGTCACCTCTCCTGCTTGAGATGAGGTGCTATGGACCTTCAGCCCAGTGAGCTGTCTCCCAAGTCCCAACCAACTGCGTCCATTGTAAACCTTTGTCCCCAGTCTCCACTTACTCTCAACCCAACCTAGACAGATGGTGTAGCCTAGATAACTTCTCAAGGTTGATGCCACGATCATGGGTTCCTAAGATAATGCTTAATCCCACAACATGAGGCTTCCATAGGCATGTGACTTGATGGTTAAAGCCGAGAGTTCATAAATGCTCTCCTTCTCACTCTCTCTTTGAGACAGCCCAAACCATAACAATGACACACGATGTGCTTCGTACTTCTCTACACCAAGAAGCACATCCATGACCTTCACAACTTGAAAATTCAACTCAATGCAGCCGGCTATATGAATCCTCTCCTTCCATTCATTTATGTCATGGACTATGTTTTTTGTGAGAGTATATGAAATTAGCACTGTCTTCACGACTTAAATCAATGTAACCATAGGTTTAACATTTGTCCTCTTTATCCCATCTACTTGGATTCACTCATTCTTCTTTGTCGTTGCATCTCTAGTTCTACATTAGACGTTACCAAACCATCTGAAACGACATTCTTTCAACTTCTCTTCTACTAATGCGACCCCAACTTTCTTAAGAACCTTTTTTTTTTTAAGTCAAATCTAATACTAATTCAGGGCACCTGAATACTGGAACTTTAGAACAAAAAAGAGACAGCCACTAGTGCTCAGCAGTAGACGTCATGGTTAGACAACAAACCTTCTTGGCAAGCACCCTCCTCCTGATATCTCATGCCTGCCATTCTTTTCATTCCTCCTAAGACATATATATATATTTATATTTGTTAAGTGATCATAAAGTATTCAAAAAGCATCAAGAGCCCTAGACATCGTGGTTAGACAATGAACCTTCTTGGCCTTGTTTCCAAGGAAGCACCCCCCTCCTGATATCCCATGCCACTCTTTTCATACCTCCTAAGACACAAACTATATATATACATATTTGACAATGTAATCAAGATGTATTAAAAAAGCATCAAGGAGATGCAAAGGGCAATCCATAAACTCTCAGTCCATCAAACTCTCAGTCCCCTCTCCATCCAAATCAAGTTATCAAATCTGAAATCCTTGAGGAACACCCTCATCGAAGCAGGAACTCGATTTCCACGTCCCCTCACCCTCAATCATACCCACCGGAAATGTGATCTGCTTTTTGCTTCTTCATCCAGTATCACAAAACCTCCACAAACCTCTCCGATCTACTTCAACATGTCATCATCCCACAAGTAGAGGAAGGCTTACTAACAACCTTATCCAGACCTCTTCTAGATATATAATATATGATATATAATGAACCTTCCTGACCTCCCCCCCCCCCCAATTGGAACCTAGTTTCCAAGCGAGCAACCACCTACTAAAGTCTCATCCCTGCCACCCTTTTCCTTACTCCTAAGATAGCCTTAGCCACAACCATGTCAACCTCCAGTGGTCTCCCACCATCTCAATAATGACTGTAGTTCCTAGATGACTCCATAACGAGCTATAGTAGTCCCTAAACATTGACCTTATTAGTTCTGAATGGTGCATGTCATGTCAAATGGACCTACGGCATTCTTATGATTGAATAAAGATTCTTTAATGCTTCATGTTGATGATTACTTTTTTTATAAGTAAAAATTTATTAAAAGGCATCAAGGAGATTCCATCCAATTACCCTTTTTTTTTTTTGATGAATTAAAAAAATCAAAACTAAATATCCATAGATTGATGATAAATAATGAACATTATATCATTGGAGACTGAAACAAAACAAAATGAAATAATAAATCCAACATTTCTTTAGAAACAAGACAAACAAAAAAATAAGTTCTTTAATATGTTGTAAGTTATTTAATTAAATTAGTAACATTTCTACAATATGCTAAAATAAAAATAATAATAATAACTTATTCAATTAATTTATTATTGAGGTTTCATCAATTTATGATTCTCAACATTTCTACATAATTTCATATCATTGTGCTGTTTTCAAAACATTTCTGACACGCCTCCAAAATGTTTCCAATTTTGTACTAACCCAAACAGTGTGCTGGAACAAAAATTTAATCCTGGATGATTAAATGTGTTATATACAACCTTACCTACTTTTCTAGTTTTCCTAGATGCAAAAAATTAGTATATGCAATATAGACATGCATGGATACTGTGTGTGATGCATTATTTGATAATTTAGTCTGCACCCTTGGAAAGGTTCTATCAGTATATAAACTCCAGGAACATGTTCAAACAGCTCTCAAAAAGACACAACATAATAATAAACAAATGAATGTGAAACCAAAATACTTAATTATGAAGAACAAAAGAAGTTTCGGACCTTCCATACTCATCCACAAGCATGCCTTCCATTTCTCTAATTGGATCATCTACGGCACGCTCAGCACGAGAGGGACGCCTAAGGAAAAAGCCAGCAGATGAATCATCGTTTGAAACACCAACATCATCCATATATCGGCGAAGAAGAGGCTCTGGTAAGATTTTCCTCTCAAGCCATAATCGTAGAACCTACGCGAGCAAATTAATTCAACTCATCTTTAGCACAACATAGAGGTTCCTTGACCGGTTAGACAAGGTGCAATTACCTTGAGACATTGACGGCGATTTTCACGAGCTGCGGCTCCAGAAGGAGCCGCAGCTCCTAAGAGACGAGGCAATGCTGCTTGAACTGTAGGAATATACGATGCCCCTGCAATGCCTTAAAAAAATCGCAGGCAGATAAGCAATCAAAATTTATCACACAATGTCTATTTTCAATAGCAGAAAAATTATATTATTTGAAAGCTATTTCCTTAAGAGAGAACAGCATGCACTACCAATTCCAATTTAGAAACCACATAACAGCAGTATAGCAGCACAAGTGCGGATATGTGAGGATATGAATATTTAAGACAATAGTCGTTTGTCATTTACCATCAACTGATTGCAATATGAAAACAGCACTTAATTTTAAAGTTATAGAGGAGAAAACGAGAGTTATTTTTATAAACAAAATGAAGTGTTTTATCAGCTATATCTACCTTTATGACTGTGTGAGCACTGTGTAATGGAGTCCACCAGGAAAAAAAGGTCCACTTTGCGATGAAGGCTAGGCTCGTTTTCCAACTTCCGGATAAGAAGTTCCACAACCTGCATAAAATTAGAGGCTATATAATTTCAAGAAATTCCCCTTCCAGATTTATCACATTACAGAGATCTTTATAGGAAACAAAAGTGACTAGTATTGTGTAAATTGGGGTGAGGGTCTCTCTGTAAGTTTGGCATTCCCTTAATGCCAACTATATTTCTTATTTTTAATAAAATTGCTTTTATTTATCAAAACAAAAGAAGTGACTAGTTTTATCACATCTCTGAAAATAAAACACTGAATTACAAATGTAGACTGGATCATAATTTACACTACGAAGACGTTGGCTTAAAGAAACAGATATTTTCCAATATCATGACTAAAGCATTGAGTGTTGCAACTCCCAGCATGAGGGCATCTTCCAGTTCTTATAAAGGACAGTCAGAAAATACAAATAAAATGAGTTTGATTTGGCCTATCCACCTAGTACCTATAGGATGGATGAAAGTAAACATTCAGTCTGGCCAAAGACATTCTAGTAGTCAAGGATCAAGCAAGAAGCCTTATTCTTAGAAAATAATACATCTTCGGTCTTGCTTTGAAAAATTCAGCAAAGTAAACATCCATGTCTGGCCGAAGACATTCAAGTAAGTGATTAGGGATAAAGCAAGAAGCCTTATTCTTGGAAAGGAATATGCATCTTCGGTCTTGCTTTAAAAAATTCAGCAATACATACAATAGCCAAGATATAAGCCAATATCCAAAACTTAAAGATGGGAAAGCAGTAAGGATTTAAGGAAGAGATCATTAACACTAATGAGCCAAATGTCAATTGGTCCAATCTGCTCCTTTGACATATCTTCCACATGGTAACCTAAACAGAACAACCACAGCTCATTCACAGAGATATCACGATAATAATACAGTAGGCAACCTCCTATTGAAGTTACAACCTAGGCAGTTTCTATGTTACAAAGATCAAAACACATTCATTTCCCTTTTTTATTAGAAGAAAAGAAGTCAATTGAGCACCTTTTTCTAAAAAACAGAAGTCACTGACCAACTCCCATTAATCTAACCTCAGTTTCACACTAAAAACCAAATTGTGAATGCAGCAGATTGCAAAATCCATCAATAATCAAAAATTGTTCAGCGAGAGTGAACCATACAAAGATTACACGAAGAAGAAAATGAAATACACTATACTACCTACCGCATTACAACCTAGGAAGTTTCCAAGATACAAAGATCAACACGCATTCATCTTCCCTTTTTTATTAGAAGCCAAGAAGTCGCTTGAGTTCCTTTTTTTAAAAAACAACAGCCATGGACCGACTCCAAATAATCTAACTTCAGTTTCACACTAAAAACCAAATTGTGAATGCATCAGATTGCAAAATCCATCAATAATCTAAAATTGTGGGGTGAGAATGAACCATATGAAGATTGCACCAAGAAGAAAATTAAATACACTATATTGACTACCTCATTGGCAATCCCATACTTTGCGCAATCAATTGCAAGACGCGTTGCACGTCCAATGCTTTCTTTAGTCCTTGATAATGTCTCTATCATTCCTTCAAAAGCATCACGGGCAACAGCTGCCTCAGTACCACCACTAAGTGAACCCCCAGCAGCAGGCCGGTGTCCCGAACTAACTCTTCTTTCCTCAAATTCTTCAGCATCAGTTTGATTATTTGATGAAAACTGACGACCATGGGAAGGGGAAGCCATAGATGTGCGAGGATAATATCCCTGTACATCAGGTTGCAAAACGTTACTGGAGCCTGATAGGAAGGGCTGAACAGCAGAGGCAGGACTGGGGCTCCTTCCAGGCACATCGATAGAGGTTCCCAAAAGATAACTAGCATTGCCATGGGAAATATTTTGCGAGTGAGATTGTCTCCTTTTTGCCTGAGCAGCAGCGATAAGATGCTTCATAGACACAGCAGAATCTAAGATCTTCGAATCAATTAACAAACTTGTTTTATCCTCTCTACCAGCTTCCAGTCTGGTTTGGCAGATAGTAGAACATGAGAATCGGCATACATGACCATAAAAAAATAACAAGGGAAGAAAAAGATAACTAAAAAGAGCCAAAAAATAAAAATAATAAAACATACCTTTCACCAGGAAATGAATTACTCTCCATCATACTTCCATTGACAGGAGCAGAATCATCAACTTGTGCGTGTGATTTTGGAGCACTCTTTGGTGTTTCTCCAGAAGAAATTGTCTTAGTTCGTTGAGTTGTCACTTGATTTTGAGAATAATTCAAGCCATCAGAAACCACACCCAAGGCCTTGCCAGATCCTGTTTGAGTTTTCTTCTGAACACCAACAGAAGATACTCGAGTCGATGGTCTATTGGCCTTTGATGGTTCTGAACCAGATTTTTTATTATTACCTGAACATGGAGAGTTTTTGGGAGAAATCAAAATTTGTTTGGCCTCCTTGGAAAATACCCTCTCAGATTCCGGTTTCCCTGGACTATGCAAGACATGCGTAGCAACTGTTTTTTTAGGCCTCTTCTCTACAGGTTGCTCATGATTAGGAGATGAAGATTCACTAACTAATTTAGCAGAAGGTAACCACTCCTTCACAGGGTCAGTCTCAGGTCCACCAGCATCGTGCCTACCAGGTTGATTGTGAAACAAAGCTTCATTTCGTACATTAGTGCTCTTCCCACAGTCGGGAGCAAAAGAAGATGAAGGAATCTTGCTGGAAGATCCACCATGAACTGGAGTTTTGGGTTCCTCTTCATCATCTTCGTCAAATACACGAACGGCTCTCCGTCTGGTGCGTAAATGTGTAACTTGGGATTTAACATTATCAGAACATGACACATCATCTTTCAGAGCAACAGAACCTTTTTCTGTTTTGGCTTCCAAAATTGTAGTTGCAAAATCAGACACAGCCTCAGACGCACGACGACGACGCTTCATTGGGGGTAAAGCATCTTCATCATCAGGACTGCTGCAAGACACAGTACCTGCCAGCACCTTTGATGCTGAATGAGCTTCGGTTTTCAATCGTGATGTAAGTAGTTTAGTCTCAGAATTATCTGCTTTCTTATCCAGAGTATTAGAAATTAGAGAATCAATTTTTTTGTTGGTTTGAAACAATCCCTTGGGGGGGTCATTCACCAAATCTACACGCTTAGACTTTTTGGCAAGATCTGAAAAGTCATTAGTTAACAAACCATGTTTTGGAGGTCCAAGTTGAGGCCCCTTCTTCTGTCCAGAAAGTTCGCTCTTGGCCTGTTCCCTCAGTTTCCTCTTTGAAACTGTTGACATTTTCTCTGCCTTGTGACCATTTGTTGGAGCCTTCTTGAGACCATCAGAGTGCTTGGCATGGACCGACGCCACCAAAGGTGAAGAACTATCTTTTTGACCATCTCCCGCATCACATATATGATCATTCTGACCAGCACCCAAGCCTTCTGCAGGTGTCACTAACTTGGAGTTTTTGACACAAATAACATTATCAGTAGCTTTGCATGGTAAACTAGGTTTTATATCCTGGCAGCCCATCCCACTTCGTCCCGGAGAGCAATGCTCCAACTCAGGACTATGATTACCCAATTCACTGATCTCGGTTTCTACATTTGTTCCATCTCTACCATCATCCTTCAACTCGATCTCTACTGCCTCATCTTCCAATCCATCAACAGATGAAGTCTCACCCCCAAGAGTTGATCTATCAGTATCCTCTCTTAAACCACTTGATTTCTTATGCTCTATCTCTTCAAATGCTTCACAGATTTCCTTCACAGCTTGAGCAAAATATTTAACTGTTTTACCTTGGCATCGAGCTGATAATTTATTCTTTGCCTCACTGGTAAATGCCTGAATATCCGCTGGGGCAACAAAAGCTCTGGGAAGGGCAAAACAAATTCAGAAGCTAAAGATCAGTAGATATCCAATTTATGAAGCAAAAGGACAAAAGAAAAGAAAAGAAAAAAAGAGAGAGAGAAAGATGCAACAAAGTTCAAGAGGCAACAAAAATGTTGATGAAAATGGTTAAAACAAATACTTCTGCACAGTAATCTAACAAATTTCAAACTTAAACAAACTGCAATTTTCCAAAATAGAAAAACAACTCACAAACAACTGTTTCAATTTCAAAAAAATCAACAATGACATATATACTGACCATAAGGAATATTTTAACTGAATATATATGAAGACATAGTAATGACAAATAATACTTATCCACATTGATCATTATGTTTTGTCGGGCACGCAATACACCAAATTTGGTCATGAATAGATTTTTTTTAACACAAATAAATAATATATTCACGTATTTACAGTATAAAATGAAAATTAGTTTCACCTTTCAAGCGAATATATATAAAAATATATATTTATCAATCAACATTCCCTTGGCAGTATTTTCTAAAATTGCCATGTTGCATGTTCACGATGTGTCGCGTTTTTCTGTGTTTGCATCCATGCTTCTTCAAGCATGAGATCATGATAAAACAGCTCATTCAATACCTCTCCACAGCAACCCGAAAACAAAAATATACAGAAGTGGAATGGAACAGAAGAGAACAGAACAAAATTAAACTAAATAAAAATTCTCTCTCAAAAACCAAGTCTACTGTTACTGTGCATCCCTTAAAACCTTTTTTTGCCTTACATTGCCAAATGAAAAAAATGCAAAAATACTCTTCCATGAAAATTCTTTTCAAGAACAATTTCAGTCCTAAATTAGTCTAAACATAAATTATATGTTTATACATTCACAGGATATATTTAAAAAACTTACTCCACAGGATCACACATGCAATTGTTAAACACTTACATTTCAGATGTCCCAAAAAATTGAACGAAGTATTTCTTGGGATCAGGAGTTCGCTCCCAATCTTCTGGTTTGCTAATCTGGAAAAATCAACCACCAGAAAGGGGAAAAAAAAGGCTAATAAATAAATCACTAAAATATCATAACTATATTCCACACCAATAGGGAAAAAAAATTCTGATAAACAAGTCACAAAAAAAAAAAAAAACACTATATTCTACATTTAAAAGGTAAAAAATACCATCCAACTTGTGCATTGAAACAACAAAGACAACATGCTAAGTTCCAGCAAACAATCATTTAAAGAACATATTCACCAACTCATTCAACAAGCTCGGAAGATCGATCTTACAGGTGTACAAATAAGGTATTCGAAATTCATACCAAGCAGGGACTGAACATGTTATCAAAACTAGAATCCAGTACCAACTACCCAGAACCGTAAATACTCCCTTAAAACGAAAATAGATGCTTGTAAGTTCATAATGTACAGAAACCTTTTTCTTTACAAAGTAAATATAATTTTGTCCATAGAAATATGTCTTAATATGATCCATATGGGTCCAAGGACATAAATAGTGCAATAAATCACTAATTTCCTGCGGCTCAGTTCCTCTTTACTTAACCAACCATAATGCCCCACCATTCTAAACCTGAACCCTTCAACCCATACCCCCCCCCAACCCACCCCAAAAAATAAAAAACAAAAAAAAAGGAAAAAAATGAATTCCATGAGCACCATGAGGTCTTCGACCAATTTCACAACATTACTCACACAAGTTCTTTAAACAAATCTTCTTCCCAGCATGTTTCAGATGGTCCAACTGGACATCTATACTATTATACTAAGGAAATTCAAAGGGTTGGTGATGTTTGGCAAGCCACTTCTTTGAAGTAATCACTTTTTGACTTCGTTAAAAAGGGCCCCTCTAATTGCCAACCTATAACCTACTAACTCGGCTCAGCTAATTCAGTCCAATTTAAATTTCAGTACCTAATAGATAGAGACCCACGTTCCACAAGTATAGTATGTTCAGTTATTTTGCTTCTCAAACCTTTCCTCAATCTTCCTTCATTGTGATATTAGTTGCCTTTACAAAGTCAATTTCTTCAGTTTTTTTTGTCTTTGCAATATCATTAATTTTATCGATTTTGATGCAATTCAAATGTATACAATTATCGATATAGGCTAAGATCCCCCAACATAAAGAAAACAGCGTACAAACTACAGACGTATCCAAATTTTCATTACAAGCAGCATAGATTGAGTCATGGAAACCGGAAAGCCTAAGGCACAGAAGGCTCGGGTACAAGGGTAATGGATTTTGAAGACACCGCCAAAGGAGGGAAATCTTTGGGGAAAATCACCCAACCAATGTCTAGTTTGGCGATTTGACAGAGCTGATGCATCAAAAAATGGAGGCGATGGAGGTGAAGAAGTGGGCAAACAGTATAATTGATGGTCCCAGGGGAGGTAAGTTAAGCGAATGGGTGGGAATCGGTTCCTATTTGAGTTTTCGACCAAGGAAATTGCCACGGCAAAGCGCTACCAGCACAGATTCTTCAAAGGATTTTTCGTGATTGCTGGACTAGTGGTCTAAGTATAGATGTTGCGCGAGTGAAAGTCGCAAGCCAAATGAGGTCTGGTAGAGCTACTAGGGTGTAATTGCATCTATGGGACAACATGATGTGCAAGGAACTAGAAGAGTTTTTTAAGGTTTTATGGCTACAAAAAAGACCATGAAAACCAGAGATCATTATAGATGGGCATGATTGAGGGTCAAGGGAGATGGGAGTGGAGTACCGGCAAGGGCGAAGATGATTGTCACCAACTTGTGCTACAAAACTCCCATCTAGCTGGTGACAGGTGCTTGCGTCCAAGGATGAAGCAAACCAAGGCAAAAGCCGCTGATGACAAGGAAGGAGGAGGCATGTGGCTTGAAACGCAGTCAGGCATGTAGGAAGAATGGACAAAATGCATAATGTGCATGATAATTACTTTTTATAGTGGTTATCAACGTGTTAGTCACCATATCACCTACGAGCTTAAACTATTAAGAGGCAAGTTTATTATTTATATTGACTTACTCTATCTTAACATCCCTACCTCACATGTGGCCAAACTTACTTTTTTCAAAAGGCTCAAACACAATGGATTATTGACTTTTATAGGATGGCAGTGAGATTTGAACATAAAATTTTTGCTTGCTCTAATAGCATGATGATATTAGCCTGCATCTCGCCTAAAACCTTAAAGTGTTAGGGAGGTGACACTTTACTGTTTATATTGACATACTTTCTATCAACAATTGCAACATCAAAAATTGGGATGAACCGAGTGATTAGTAAAAAACATATTAAATACATTTTTTTTCCTTAATGTGCAATTCTTTCATGAACAGATAATTGAGAGACATTATGAAACACCATAATGACACGTAACTTAGTATGAATGAATAATAAAGAATACCTAAAATAAAATTTAAATCTTAATCATTAAACTATAGTAATGATTTAATTCACAGCCCAAAAAAATGCACCTCAAGAAGTAACCTAGCAAATAACATGACTATGTTAACCAAAGCAAAGCAGCACTGAAAGAGAATGAACCTAATTGCCATCATACAAATTAATCCAAATGCAGTAAGAACAATACTGAACAGAATTTTTTTTTAAAAAAAAAAGGCTTATGGAAGAAAGTCTTTCTGTCAAGTGGTAGGAGACTAAAATTAGTTCAGGCAGTGCTTGATTATAATCTGATGTATTTTATGTCACTTTTTGAACGACCAGCCAAAGTAAGTCATAAAGTTGAATCTTTAATAAGGAATTTTTCTGGAAAGGTTGTGAGGAAGGCAGTAGATCTCATCTCATAAACTGGAAGACTATCTGTCTTTCAAAAGAAAAGGATGGTATAGTGGTGGGGAACATAGCTTCTAGAAATGATGTTGTATTAGCCAAATGGCTTTGGAGAATCCAGTTTGAGCAAAATACATTGTGCTGTTCTATAGTCAAAAGCAAGTATGGGTTATTGAATAATGATTCGGCTTCTACAGTAGCTATCAGAGGGACTCAGAGA
The DNA here is from genome assembly GCA_019916065.1 of Vitellaria paradoxa. Lineage (NCBI taxonomy): Eukaryota > Viridiplantae > Streptophyta > Magnoliopsida > Ericales > Sapotaceae > Vitellaria > Vitellaria paradoxa. The sequence goes on along the minus strand of CM034237.1, from coordinate 1,783,758 downwards.
AAACAATGGAAGAGCATAACCAGACGTCTATTGAGATTTTCTCAATTTTGTAATTTGACCATGGGCAATGGGCAGTGTATCCTTTTTTGGGAAGACAAATGGAGAGGAGACCAATCTTTTTCAGATATGTTTCCTGGACTGTATTCTCCAACCAGGAACCATTATAGAACCATTGTTGATATGATTTCCTATTAACAACACAAACAATCATCTTCTTTAGTTTGAAACTTCAACTTCTCTTGCAATCTATCAAACAGAGAAGTCTCTGATATTGTTCTGCTTCTTAACCTACAAGAATGGGTTTCACTTCAACCATTTGTTCCTGATAGGGAAATCTGGGGATTGGAGAACTCAGGAGTATTCTCAAGCAAATCATTCCTTCAATCCTTAATCAATTCTTCCAGTTTGAATCCCTTCCTTTCTACCCAAATGGTTTGGGAGGCAAAAGTGCCAATTAAATCCAAATCTTCACGTGGTTAGTGGCTGGCACAAACTCAACACCTGTGATATGATTCAGAGAAGAAGACAAGATTTATGTTTATCCCTATACTGGTTTGCAATGTGTAAGCTCAATGAGGAATCTTTTGATCGTGCATTCCCCCATTGTCCAATAGCATTATATGTCAAGCAAGTTACTTAGTGAAACTAGGGAGGAATGAGTTTGCCCCCAAAGCTGCACCAACTTATTCATCAATAGATTTTGGGGTTTTGGTAAGGGGAAGAAGGCAACAACTATGTGGAGTTGTGCACTGATGGCAGTCCCCCAGGCCTTATGGAAGGAAATGATCATAAGATTATCAGAGAGAACAGTATTGATGATATATGGGACAATTGCAAGTTCTAGGCCTCTTTTTGGGCTTTGGTCTTAGATTCGAAGGAATTCCACTCCTCCTAATTCAGGTGAGTTGGAAAGAATCTTGTATCTAGATATCTAGTGATGTGCTGAATGAAATCTTGTAATTAGCTATTTAGCTGCAGTTATGCATTGCTGCGTCGTGAGGCCACCGTAACCTCGTGTGTATGTCAAGCTTTATTTACATGAATTAAGTTTTCATTATTTATCCAAAAAAATGTGAATGCAATAAAGAAAACCCAACAAAGACAATGTGTTTGGTTTACTAAAAACAAGAAAAAAAATCTCTGAAAACCTCTAAAAAAACCTCTAAACCTCTAAAAAAACCTCTAAAAATTATTCACTTTTTATCTCACTGTACAAATTACGAACCCATCACTTATCTCACTTTTTGTCACTCCAAGCACTCTCTTTGAAGCCTTCTCAATAGTTCACCCAAAATCACACGTCAACTGACTAGCTAAACATACAAACACTTGTTGGCCCTAATTTGTTTTAAAAAAAAAAAATCGTTGAACCTTAGAAAATCCCAATACTATATAACCCCACACACTAATATACATATATATATATATATATATATAAGAATCTAGCTAAGTTCATGCAGGAAAGAAATGAAATCAATCAATACCAACGACAAATTAAACCCTATAAACTTAAAAACAGAACTTTACTATCTCCTCGGATGGCGTGGTAACAAAACACGGAATTATGACCGGAACTGAAGCAATCACACATAAACTTGAATTAAATTGAACTCAAGAGATTAAAATAAGCAAAATATCCGAAATTAGTAACCAGACCTTCGCAGGCCATGCAGGGAAACCCTTGACCTTGGCGAGGACGAGATCGCCCAAACGCAATTCACTCTTGGCTTTCGCTCCTTTCGCTCCACGCTTACGCCCCGGAGCCATGGCGATTGAAAAACCCTAGAGTGCACCACCACAGACGTCGTCGTTGTCGGCCTCAGGAGACCGATCACAATCACAATCACGCCAAACAAAAACCCTAGAGAAAACCCACAAAGCAACCACGCCAAGGCTCAACCGCCGGTAAAGGGACGGTGGGAGAGTCGCCGGTTGAGGGAGTAGTTACAGCATTTGAATCGGAGACACTATGCAGAGGCTACAGGCAGCGAAATTGTTCCCGCATTCGAATTGCAAAGAAAGAGATTGCAGTGACATGAAGCGACTTGGGATTGGGGGCGGTCGATGAGAAGAGGGAGAAGAGAATGGAGAGAGTATTTTTTTTACATGTGTCAAGCTGTCAAGGAAATAAATCACGGCAGCAGGGTAGAATGGTAAATTTATTATAGAATTCGCTTTGCTCTTTTTCTCTCCTTTCTTTTTGAGCAAATTACATTTAGGCATGTTTAACGTAACAAAATTTGTTGATAATTTTTAAAATCTCTATTATGTTTTTATACCTTCTTACTTTCTTGAAATTCAAAAAAAAATTAATATCTTCTAAAAAATTTTGACAACTAAAATTTAGTTAATCAAATAGTAAAAAATATTTTTACTATTCTCACAACGGATACCCAAAATACCAAATAACACCCACTAGGAATAATTTTTTCAGGATTCTTCCGACAAATTGTAGAAATCGTTTGGACACTTTGTCATTTTTTTCCTCTTCAGATCTACTCGAAACCGTCTTAACGTGAACTGAAATGTCGTTTGGGCAGATTTCTTTAGGTAGCAATAATTCTTAGGAGCTATCAACCCTCTCGCGTCACCTGCCAACAAAGGGAGCCACGAGCTCTTGCAATACCTCAACACCGACGAAAGAAACGTCCAAACAAATCCTATATTCCATCTGGACAGAGTTGCAAGTGAGCTGACACCATAGGAGGGTCCATTAGTTTGCAAATAAGCCATAACTGATACAAAATTTTGAAACTGTCTAAATGGAAATCCAATCCATCGATACAAGAATCCTACTGTTCCTCCCTAAAAAATGTAGCATGAGATGTGTTCACCAAACACCTAAAAATTACTTAAACCACATTTTTGGTGTTTTCCATTTTTTTTGCCACGCTAAATGCATCCTTAAGGTGTTTTTTGAGTGATAAAAAGTGAGATAAAGTGAATAAAGTGAGATAAGTTATGAATTCGTATTTCGCGTAGTGAAATAAAAAGTGAATTACTTTTAGAAATTTTCAGAAATTTTCCGTGAAAATTGTGTGCCAAACACACCCACTTTCGAATGGTGATTATTTTATTTAAGAAATACAAATATTCAATATCTAAAAAATATATATATAATTTTTATAGACCAAGATGCCCTTAAGACGTGGGAGAACTCTCACCAGCACTCCTCTCGTTGCCAACTTACAAAGTTGCTGTCAACCCGACACCCTACGACTTGTTCTTGTACTGCAACTTGCTCTTCCCCAACCATGAGTATAAATTTTTCCCTCTCAACTAGACACAAGCATTACATCCCATTTTAGAACCCTGAAAAGTTTATATATACATATATATACAGTTTAGTAGATAACAAATATGAAATTGTTAATTTCCTTTGTGATTTTCATGCATGCTAATTCTTCTTTTAAGTATGAGACAGGTCTTTGGAAGGTTATTATTTTTTTTCTCTAAACGTCTTTAAATTGAAATTTACTCTTTGGAGGCTGGTCCTTAGAGGGTTTCTAATGAACTCTTTATCTCAATCATTGGCATAAACTATACGTTATCTGAGTTTTGCATGATTCTCATAAGTAGATGATCTCTTCAGCCATTGCAAAGGTTGATTTTGATTTGTGTTATATATATATATATATATTGGGTTTGCATATCTTTTTGTTTCTTTTATATATTCTAAGGAAATTTTCAAATTTGATAAATTTTTTTCTAGGTTTTTCATTAAATGCATGGAATTTGAAAAAGATTTATTGAGTTTACGATTAAATGCTTGTAATTTGAAGTTGAAAAACAGATAAGAGAGAAAAATAGAATTTGAAGAAGATTTATTGAGTTTATGATTAAATGCTTAGAATTTGAAGTTGAAGAGCAGACAAGAGAGAAGAGTATAGCAAAGAAGAAGAAGAAGAAGAAAAAAAAGGAGGCAGTTTTGTCTTTTTAACTTAGAGTGTGTTTGGCGCACTGAATTTCTTTGAAATTTTTTTAAAAACCTCTAAAAATTATTTACTTTTTATTTCACTACACGAATTATGAACTTACAACTTATTTCATTTTATCGTACTTTTTATTACTCTAAATACTCTCTTAATGTGACGCTGCCTATTGTTTGCACTTTACTTGCAAGTATTGAGGGGCATTAGTGTACAATAATGAGGTATAATTTTGACCCCAAGCACATGGGGTATAAAGATAATTACCTTTTTTATTTAATTATTTAGTTGTCAAGATAAAAATTATATAAATAGAATAAACATTCAAGTTTTCATAATTTAATTATATATTTAAATTTTTATAATTTGATTATATATTTAAATATAATGAAATAAATGAAAAAAAAATTACTAGCATCAATTTTAAAAAACTATAATAACTTTTATTATTATGTTTTTAACAATTATAAAAAATATGTTGATAAATATTTCTTAATTTTATGGGAAGTCAAAAATACAAATTTGGACAAAACGAACTCAAGTGAAAAAATCACTTCCAACCTAAATTGGAATATGCTTATAAATTTATTGACTAGTAAAACATGTCAATAAATATTTTTCAACCACTTAAAAAGCCCATATCGTAAATCCAAGCCGAAAATGGGAGTCAAGGATAAAATGATATTTTCTTTTGCCCATTAAATCAACACAAAATTTGATTTTTTTTTTAATCAATCTTTAGGAATTTTAAAATGTCAATATGGACTAAAAATGGTCTCAAGGGTAAAACTAACATTTTTTAAGCTAAGTTCCAATGAGGCAAAAAAATTTTTAACTATTAGAAATCATTTCAATGGATATTTTTGTAGGCTTTTGGTAAGCTTAGAATACAAAACTGGGCAAACAATGATCCAATGGTAAAATAGTCATTTATAGCTTGAATTTAAATCAATCCAAAAGATGAATTGCTAGAATAATAATGGGCATTCTCCTTTTCCAAAAATGAACAAAAATCAATTAATGAAACGGAATAGAGATTCTCAGAGAATAGTCATTTTACTTTCTAAAAAGTTGTATCAAACGTGATAACGAAATAATAATATAAAAATAACCATTCTATTCTATTCCCTTGTACTAAACTAGACCTTAGGATTGGTTTTTGAATGATTATTTTTTTTTAACTTTTTTTTTGTTTTATATGACTTTCTTTCATTAAATCTTAATTTTTTTTATTTGGTAACTTTTAGGCATACTATTTACATTCATGAAAAATATAAAAAAAAACAAGTAAATCACTTACAAATTAAACAACTAGTTTTAGTAAATAAAAAAAATTAACTTTTTATATGAAAGTAAAATTTTCTATTTGAAAACATTTTTTAAATTTTTTTATAAATACTTATAACATACCTAAAAACTATTAAACAAACAAAAAAATTGAACTTTAGTAGAAAATATTATATAAAAAACTAAAAAAATATATGTTCGTAAATCAAATCTAGGACTTCATTTAGTAGTAGTAACTGGCAGCTGGAGCTACTAGCCAGCTATTAGCTTTTTGTTTTTTTTTCCTCCCAAAAATGACTAAAATTAGCTTCTTACATTTTATATTTCTTTTAAATATTAAAGGACAAAAATTCAAATTAACAAAAATCTAAAAAGTTAATTATTTTTGTGTTTGAGAAGTACCTAGTTTTTTAGCAGTTAACTAAAAAAATTTTAGGTTTTTTATTTCCCAAACAAAGCCTAAGTTTATGCTAAATACACTACATGCTTTATGGTATTATAAACTATATTGGCCTTCCTAGTCAACGTTGGTCAAACATGTCCTTTGCAAAAAATCGTGAGAAGGAACTTTTACCTTTTAATACATAAATACATATTTTATTAATAATTTATAAAAAAAAATAAACAAGGATCTTTATCTCTTCTCTATTTGCTTTCTCAATTCACGTGTGGTTGACTGGCTTTGTCTATATGCAAAAAAATAAAAAAAACTCTACCTGCCTCATCTTCATTTTCTTTTCCAACATTAACAATATAATATTTAACTTTTCATACATCACACTAATTTTTAAAGTTAGTAGTCATTTCTTATTAAAGTTTAAAACTTAATAAACTAACAAAACTAATTTTGCCACTTATACTTACTAACGTAACAGTTATCAAAGTAATACTCATTGTCTATACCTATAGCAATGCCCACCATATCTGTCACACTATTATAAAGCCATCGTAAGAATTACTTAGCCAAAATCATCGTAGTAACACTATCACAAGTATATACTCATAACAATGGTTATCATATTTGTCACATTAGTATAAAGTCATCGTAAGAACTACTTAGTTAAAATTATCGCAGTAACACCATCAACCGATCCCAACTCACAAGTTATACAGTAACTAAACTAATTAAACCCAAAATCATCTCATTACAAGCCTAACTAAACTCATAATAATGCAATTCTTATTTAAAGCAAAACCTTTAAAATCCTAAAAATAACTCAAAACTTAACTTTCTTACAAAATTTCCAAATGGAGGCTAAATCACAAACCCACATGTGCGACAAATTAAAGCATGCACCTAGCCTACCAACCACCCCCTTAAATTCTCATTACCATTAGCATTGCCCTTGCCTTGTATTTGTTCCTTGTAACTATTATGATTACCATCTTGATCGTTGTTGCTCACCCATTATCACCACGATCAATACCTTTGTTGCTAAAATTACTGAACGTGCCTCTATTGTTTTCATGTCATAAACCACAATTACCATTCCACGCTTGCCACTATTACATTATCTTTTGTTGGTCACAATTATGGGCTTCCATTAACATTATTATTTTCTATCTTATCTTACAAGATTTATCAACAGCTCGTATCAAACCAAAGCTAATTGACTCTCTCCCCCCCTCTCAAGTCACCATTGCAATTAATGTGAAATGATGTGCCACATAAGTCTACAATATTCTAGTTAAAGAGAACAAATAAATGGGGTTCAAGTCGGCTCTCTTTCAAGTGGTGTAATGAAGTCAAAGAAATCAGACATTAAATTTGGGAAGAGCGAAAGAAGAAATGAAACATATACAATGTTACCAGTTTTTGTATTTAATAAAGAATATTTTTGCCTATCTAAAAAGTATTTCAATTATTTCATCATATAATTAGGGTTAATTTAGCCAATTTGTAAAATATAAGTGCATTATTCGTATTATATTAATTTATTGCATCATTTGTAAGTATAAATTGTTAAAAGTAGTTAACAATGTTCAAAAAACAGTATAGGTGACAATTATGTTATGTCCTAATCATAATTTATGTTTATTTACTTATTTTACTCAAATATCTTAAAATTTAATGAAACTATTAAATAACAAATTTATTTCAAAATAAAATCAAACATTGTCAATTTCAAGTTAGCGTATTTGTGTCATATAGTGTTTGTTTTTTCTCTTAGTAAGTTTGTTTTTGTGTCGAGGGTGCTCATTTCATATTTGGGTCATATTTTTATGTTATGTCTAATATTGCTAGCTCTAAAATTATTATTTGCATAAGTCTTTATTTCATACCTTTTTTTTGGCTAAATTATGTTTATCTTACTATTTTACGTATATAAATATTTAGGCAAAATGACAACTAATGAAAGGGATTCGATAAATCAACCAAAACAGTGAAAGGAAGAAATGGAAGCATACGAAGATCCAAAAGAAATAAAAATTATGTCATTAGTCAAAATCAGCCCTGACTTTTAGGGGGCTTAAAGTCATTTGAAAAAATGAGGCCCCCGTGTTTGTGCATCGGGGCACCCGCACGCCATTTTGCGCGCGTTTGCGCGTGTTTGTGAGTGTGCGTGCGCCGACGCGTGTTTGCGGGCGTTTGTGCGCTGGGGCGCCCGGGCGCCATTTTGCGCGCGTTTGGCGCCTTTGCGCGTGTTTGCGCGCGTTTGTGCGTCGGGGTGCCCCCGCGCCATTTTGCTCGCGTTGGGGCGCATTTGCACGTGTTTGAGTGTACGCGCGCTAGCCCGTTTTTGGGGGCGTTTGTGCGCCGAGGCGCCAGCGCGCCATTTTCCGCCCCTTTGGGCGCGTTTGCGCGTGTTTGTGAGTGGGCACGCGCCGACGGGTGTTTGCGCGCTTTTGTGCGCCGGGACGCCCGTGCGCCATTTTGCGCGCATTTGGGCTTGTTTGTGCGTGTTTGTGAGTGTGCCCGATCTTTAGGACCCTTGTACAAGGGATATTTTGATGAACCTAAAACCGCCGCACCTTAGGCTTTAGCCCAAGACTGGCTCTATCACTGGTTGTAAGTTACATTGTTAGGTTAAGTTTAGGAAAGAAAAAAGTTATTTTTTTTTTTTTTGGTGTTCGAAAAGGGAGCTAATTTTTTAACTTTTTGTTAATTTGACATTTTTATCTTTCGTGATTTAAAAGAAATTTAAAATGTAACAAGATAAATTCAGTCATTTTATAAAAAGTCAAAAAGATAATAGTTAGAAGCTGAACTTTGAGTTTTGCTTCCCAAACACACAGTTAATGGTACTGGAATTTAGTATCATGGCAAATATATTATCAAGGAACTTTATATTAAGTGAAATTTATGAAAAATATCATAACATGGAGTTTTGATGATATATTTAGAAGATGAAACCGCATGCATACGGGAATTAAGGAGGGACACGTAAGCATTAAGAATTTATGTAACATTTTACGCGATGGTGAGAGATCAGTAGGCATGAAAAATGTAAATAGAGTGGTAAAAAATCTGGCCTAACAGCTACAATTGCAACTGATTAGCACTTCGGAGTATTGACTGCGTGATTGCATCATTTATGAAGATCTCAAGTACTTTTCTCCTTTTTGTTCTTGTCTGAGTACTTGAAAAACACTACTGACAAGAAGATTTCAAGTGGTTTTTTCCCTTTTGTTCCGAATACCTAAAAAACACTACCGACAGGGTAAAGTATGGCGATGTGTTGTATCATAAATGTATCCATGTATTCTTAGGCTATGCCGCCACCCTCTTGGTGAATTATATCTCTCTTGAGGTTACTTAATTCATTGTGGTGATTCTCTTCCATCCCCATCTGGGATTGGTTTTGAAGGGCCTCTCGTCCTCCTATTTCATCTAAAGAGATAAAATTGTCGAGTTGGGGATGCTAGCAGACGTAGTGTTGCCCGTCACCCAATTTCTCTAGTTAGGGTTCTCTAGCCTTAATCTTCCCCTCTATTTTCTTCCTATCTTCTTCTCTTACCAACGCCAGGGCATTTAATTTTTGGTCTTGCTAGAGTTGAATCCATCTCATCTCCAACCTCTTCATCTCTCACATGATGGATCTTAGATCTGATCCGAGAAGGCCTTGTTCTTTCCTCTCTTGATCATATTATATCTAGGCATGCAAAGAGGGTCAGGTTGATCTGACGTGACCTAGTTTGATTTGGCCTGACCCTATGTACGTACGAACTCGACCCTAATTTGTCTCTTCTCCCTGAGGTCAAGACTTGGGGCACTCTTGCCCCACGCTTGTCGCACCACGGCCTAATCCTAACCTAACTCATTAAATTTAATTTTATTTCTATTTTGTTTGTTTCACTTGTTTATTTAATTACACCAAAATAAGTAATAGGCTAAGTATTTTTATAATATTGAGCATGGAAACTCAATTAATTCCCTCGTTTGTAATTGAAAAATTCCAGTGCCTACGAATCATCAATAATTGTTAATAAATTTTATTTATTTTTAAGATCAATTGGTTAATTAATTTATTTTAAATTCAAGTTATAATTAATTTTTTAAAAAATATAAAAAAGTACTTAAAAAAGTAATAAAAAAATACATATAGCCAACGGGTTAGGGGATGTTCAATCCTAACTTGACCCAACGTAACTTAATTTTTGTAGGGATAATCAAGATTAGGAGCAATCAAATTAGATCAACCTGATTTTCAATTTAAGTCAAAATCGTGTCAACCTGCTTTACATGGCTAAGCGCATCCCATCAATCAAACAACTCTCTAAGATCTCTCCCAGGTGTAGCTTGTACTCCATGAGAGGAAGCTAGCCTTCATGCCATCTTAATATTTCAATGGTCGAATAGAGGAAAGTATTTTCCCACAAAAGGCATCAATTGCACAGGAAAGAATATGCTGCCCACGCCCAAAGAACACTGTGCCAGTTGACATTCTGCAATTTAACTACAAAACGAGAGCAAATCGGGCTTGACCGGCGTGATGACCAGCTAGGACTCTTCGACGCTCAGGCTAGTCTGTTACTCAAAGAAAATCCAGAGAATGCTACTATGGAAAAAAAAATGATTTCATACTTTTCCTTGACTTAGATTCTTATTCCTATAGTCCTCATTATCCGAAGCAATGGGATTCTCGAATTATTTCGGATTAAAGTTTATCCTCTCTTTGATAGCTAGATGTGAGTAGAAGACTCTGCTTCTCATGATATAACAAGGGACTCCCTCCTAATTGTGATCCAATTTATCTCTTTTAATATTGATAACTATCTAATTTGATGCCACATGTCCTTATCAAGTTATTCAAGTATTACTAATCTCAAGGTTAGTTAAACTTTATTCAATTTGAATTTTACCAGAAAAACATGTGACTTCTATTTAATTTAAAAGTTAAAGCTCAATCTTCTTATGATTTGAATTGCAATATAAAATTAATAAAATAGATTAAGTTTAATTAGATTTGTGTCTTATATAAAAGCTCATAATTGGGTAAAAGGTATTGTTGAGAAAAAAAATAAATAAATAAAGACAAATTTGTTTATGAATTTTTCCATCCATTTTTGTGGAAATCTTTTTCTTCCCAATGTTGATTGTTAGCCACATTCAATTAAATTTAACAAAATTTACCAATTTTGTACTTTAAACTAAATTATAAAAAAAAATTATGCCTCAACTGTTAAATTAAAGGGGAATTTTGTATTTTTATTTTTTTTTTACCAAGTCCTAAAAAATTTCAAATGCAATTATCTCATAACCTCAATGGAAAGATCTTTTATAACTATGTCGGAGGCGGCCTGTTAACATTCCAATTCATTCTCCCCGTCCAATATTTTCAGATCCGAGCCCCTGCATTCCTCCCATTGTCCTATGCCAGAAAACATACAGTTGTATATGATATTTATAAAATATATATGTATATATATAATAAGAAAATTACCCTTTCAAGTTTACTAGCAGAAATGATTTCAAGATGACATCCGGGCCTGTCACTACCAATCAAGTCAATTTGTGTTTTCTCCATCTGTAGCTTCTCTCAGTTCTGAACAACTAAATCATGAAAACCAAAGAGATTGGCAAACACAAACAGAGAATTGCGTCAATCCACTTAGAAGGAGAACAAGAGGAAATTCAAATGCTTAGTACAATAGAATCTCCGTTTCAGGGAAAACACGGTCTAAACAAAAATCAATCTATTCTTTTTCATTTTTGCTTAGTTTCACAAAGAAATGTGGCCTCTAACAAAAGTAGCTGCACGAAAAGCTAGGGATCATACACAGATATTAAACTAAAGAACTGAGTTTCAGTAACTACAACATGACTGGATCATGAGCTAGGCTCCTAAGAAGCAGCAGCCACTTCTGTACTTTCTCTCTCCTTCACCACTTTCTTCCACTTTTCAGCACTATCGATTATTTCCCCTGTTTTTATAAGGTAACGAACACGTTTCCCATTCTCTAGTGTCTTGTGACCTACCCGGCTAGTTACGTTCTGTTCTTTGGAGTAGAGCATTAAATTTGAGCTGTGAATGGGTGCTTCGATCTGAAAATATCAAAGTCAAATGTTCATTTCTGACTTTTAACTATGTCCAGGAAATCAGCAAAACGAAATTATAATTAGGATAACCTCCACCTATGCTCCGGTGTAACAATGAAAGCAAAGATACAAGTTAAAAACCAAAATAACAGGTGAGAGAACAACCTTGATTATCTGCCCTGGCTCACCCTCTTCCCTGCTCTTCATATGCTTGGTCTTCAAGTTGATGTCTTTCACTATCACTGTGCTGTTATGCTTAAAGACTTTGGTAATCTCTCCAATTTTACCCTTATCACTTCCTGATATAACTTTTACAGTATCTCCAAGCTTAACATGAATTTTTTGTAAGATAGGGAGGCTGTTTGGCTTACATTTTTTCCTCTTCCAATGCTTAAGCTGCAAAAAGAAACAAAGTGATCAATCCAGTTGACAAGATGGTAAAATAGCAATGTCCCATCATCCAAAGCATTACATTCATACAAAAACACTACCCTATTTGCTAGAGCAAGGCCCAAGAGCCTTCTCCACAGCACAGATAAGAGTGCATTAGTGAAAAAGATTGTCAAGTCTGAAGGCAATATGGAAATTCTTTTGAGGTCACGCCAATTTTTACATTAATTTTCATTCAGTTCAGCACAGAATAAGCTTAAATTAGAAGTATCTTGAGCTCATTGGAAGATGGAATTGGAGCAGGCTCCCTACGGCAATACCTGATGGCTTAGGAGGATCATCCACTTCCTACAATGAAGTAGCAAATTCATAAGCTTTTCCCTTTGTTTAATATGAAAAACAGAAAGGCCGCACTCAGAAAACTTCATTTTATAAGAATTTCATCCTAGTTTCTTTACATTTCCATCAGCTATGCATTTAGAATAGAATTTTTAATTTGGGATCAAATAATTGTAGCTTTCTTTATACACTGATAAAGGTCAGGTTTTATTGCTTTTCCTTTTATCTCTCTTTCCATAAATACCTCAAATTTGTATAAAAGATATAAAAACAGAACCATGAATGCCATATACATGTTGACAGATGAAAAAAAGAATTGAAATACCCACCCTTGCTACAATAGGAGCAGGACATGGCTTCTTTGTTGATTTGACCTGCATTTCCATTACACCAGTTGCTGTTAGCAAGTCATCACGTTAATCATCTATTTAATTTTGACATCTAAATTTAATGAAACTGAATGCTACTCAACTTGGCAATTTTTCCCAACAAAATTGGGTTTGGTATATGGCTCTTGTTTTTCTTTCCTGCTCTGTTATAGGCCATTTGCTTTGTTAAATCAGATCTAACCATACGTAATTTTTATTTTTTCTCTCCACATTAGCTTTGGTCTACCAGCCATTGGCATTACCCACGATTTGGATGGCAGACTCCTAATTTGCCCATCTACATGTCTCTATTGTATATAATCAGTCCGTTTGTAACCAAATTTTCCTCAATTTTTTTTTTTCAATTAAAGCCATCTCTACCATCTCACAAGTCCAATCCTTCCTAATCTTATCTTTACTCATTTTACCACAAATCAATGTTAGTATTCTCGTCTTAGCTATATTCATTACATTAAGATATTATTATTAGTTTTTGTTTGTTTTGCAATGCCCTTAACCGTGAGATTTAATTGTTATCCTATAAAACTTTACTTTTAACCTTAAGGTGCTGTTTAGATAACCATGAATTTTAAATCAATAGATTTGAGATTAAATTGTATCAAAATATAAAAAAATATAGCTAGTTTTGTGTAAGAATACATAAAAATTTTCTAATAAATACTCGTAAAGTAGCGGGGACATTACTTCCTAAAATAGAGAAGCTACTATTATGAATTCTTTCAAATTAAACCACTCAAATCCATGATGAAATACATATCTGAGCCTAAAAATATATATATTTTAAGCAATTCTCCTTAAATAAATATCACCAAATTCCTTGAACTTAAATTCATAAATACAAACACAACCAAGAGTATATGAACAATCATATAAAATACCGGATGCATTCATTATATATTTTTTCAACACATGTAGCATAGAATAGAAAAAGACAAGAAGGTAAATACCATATGAGCATTCTAGACATTAATTCACTAATTAACAAACAACTATAGGGGAGTAGCAATTCAATCCAAGCAATATATCATACTCAATACTGTGAGTTTCAGCAACTAGGAATGAATTAAAATTTGAACTTCCAGAAAGTAATTCAATTACATGGCCTATCGTGTTAACAGCCCATATAACTAGAATCCAAACAAGAGGATAATATATTCAAGACTTGCACACTCTTATCTTCCTACTCTAGAGGTTCATCTGCTTATGTACTTAATTCATTTTGTTGTCTGCATATGACAACCAAAAAATTTCAATCACTTCTTTCTACTAATGATGCACCAAGCATCCTAAGTCAATGCTTTGTCATTTGCTTGCGAGTCTTTCAAGGGCATAAGGATGAAAATAGAGCCACGTTACTCTAGCACCTGACCACCAAATACTTGCTCTCCCAAATGTATGCTGGAGAAGTGTATTATACAAGTTGATCTTGAACAAACCAAATTCAGAGATGGAACCATTCATTATGTCACAGTTCTCTAAGTGAATAAGACTTAACAATTCAATTCTCTGCAACCACATCACTGGGATTTTCCATAATTTCTCAGTCCTTTTCTCCACGTATAAAATCTGGTTTTTTCACACATTCAAATTAAAATTTAGCAGAGAATTTCACTTCTTTCTTTGGGCTGCAGCACCAGATTTGAATCTCACGTTGTACGATCTTTTTCTTTTTGGGTAAGTACATGTTGGACAGTTAGGGAAAGGAGAGATGAATCCTCTCCCATTAGTGTTTGTCTGTGTACGAAGGCAGAGAATCAGAATCACATGCTATGAAAAGAACCTACTTCTTGTTGATTAGCAAATAAGAAAATAAAAGAAAAATGGGTTTGATTTGAGAGCAATCCTTCTCTCCCAGTGGAATTAATTTTCAAAATGATAATTCTTTTCATAATATTATTTTTACAATACTTTATAACGACAATTAAACTAACTAGCTAACTTGACAATTGGATCCAAACTAACTAATTTGGGTCTATAACAACACCCACACCCTTAAAAACTGGCCTTGCCCTTGAGGTAAAAAATACAGCAATGCAAGACAATTTTAATATCTTTTTTTTTTTTTCCTATCCCCCTGAAAACAAAGTGAAATCATTTACTGCTCATTTCAGATTCATCAAGAACTTATAGGAATCTATGGTAAAACCCTAACTCAAGAAAAGAAACACCCGTGCATCTAACTAGTCAACGCTCTATTTATAAACTTTATATCAACAATTAAACTAACTAATTTGATAATTGAATCCCAACTAACTAATTTGGGTCTATAACATATTGCTTCATTTTTTTGGAGCTAAAATTTGGTGAAATTTTGTCATTTTGGCCTTATTGAGTAGCGGTTATCAAAGCTAGAGTCAAGAGTGCCCTTTAAAGAAATGGAGAAAGGCATGGATGGCGGCACCCGTGTGCTTAACGTGGTGTGTCAGGAGAGAGAGGAACCAATGAATTTTCAAGGACGTTGAGACAACAATTTTGTAGGCTCCTTGGCATATTTTATACACAGCTGTACTTTTTTTTTTTTTGGGTAATTACACAGCTGTACTTACTGAAAAAATGAAATAAATCGAGCATGTAGCATCAAATTTCCACAATAATGATCATAAGGAAAAAAAAATATACAAAATTTACCCTCACCCACTTACTTTAAAGCTGAGAAACAAAATAAATTAAAATAAAAATTAATAATTGTAAATAATATTGTATTTCCAAATGCAATTTTAGTTTTTATTTCAAAATAAAAAAGACAACAGAAAACAAAAAACGGAAAATATAAATAGAAAAATGATAGCTAAACGGGCCCATAACAGATCCTACAGCCTTTTTGGGGCCTATTATATAGAAAAAATCAAGGAGAAAGAACTGAAGAAATAAAGGGCCAAAGATTAGGTACTTTTTCAAATACCTGACATATTTGTACTACACTACTGGAGTCTATGAAAATGTTCTACATATCAGATATTGGGAACAAGAAATGCAGGCATCCAAAACTGTGCATTTTTCTCTCATAATTTTTTACAACTAAGTGCAGATGTGCATTCCATTTAACAGGCTAAAAGAGCTAAAATGTCATCCCAACTTGGGTTTTTGATGCCATTGCATATGCTATTATTGATCAATAACAGGAAATAAACCAGGCTACTTAGTAAAGTTCATCACGCTAAGAGCCAGCCAGCGAGTTGATAATCAGATGATATTCTGAAGAAAAAGTTCTCACTCAGGCAATCAACAAACATCTGATAGGGTATCCACCCAGTCATTCTCATACATGGGTCTTAATTACTTCACCATACACGAGACCATCAGTGCAACACCTTTTTGAAAAATATCAACAAGAAGTCCAAATTTGACAGACGAAATAAGGTGCTCAATCAAAACAACTGGGTTCAGACAAATCCAAGCAAGACCCATTCGAAAGCTATGAAAAGAAAGCCCAATTGAGACACCAAACCGAAATTACTTGATAGGTTTAGAATTGATACAACCAAGTACAGAAAATGACTGCAAATTTTGATACCCACCTGCTATTTTCAACACAAAATTGTGATATGAACAAAAAGCATCAAATTTGAAGTGAAACTAACACGGAACTCCAGCTTCGATGACAAGACGGGTTAAACGGTAGAGAAAGAGAAGAAAAAAGCATACCAGGGGCGAGCAGAGTGAGGGTGAGAAGCGTTCGCCCAAGAAGGAACTGGAGGAGAGAGAAAGAGAAGTAAAGGCGATCTGAAGAGCAACCATTGTTGCCATTGTTGCTGTGACTCTCGAAGATTGCTACTTCTGCGAAGAAGATTAAAGCACTGGACGCAAGTCACGCAAAGGAAGAAGTAGATAGACTCCGCACTGGGCGTTCCCTTGATTACGGAGCTTATCCGACTTGGTCGGATCTAACCCGACCTAGTACTATACAATAAACGGGGCGGGCTTTTGCTAAAGGCATGGGCTTTTGAAATCTCGTGGAGTGGGACGTAATTTTCATATTCACTCACACTTCCGTCTTGCTCCACGGAGAGAAAATCAAGCAACGGCAGGAAAGCCATCAAAACAACATCATTTCTTTAGTGGCAATTTGGTTTATTTTTTTATTTTTTATTTTTAATTTTCTATTTTAAGTATATTTGTCATTTTGTTCATTTGAAAACAAAGAAAAAAAGTACAACACATTTGGCCACTTGTATTTTTAAAATTATTTTAAAAAATAAAAAATGAGTTTATATATAAAATGAAAAATAATCAAAAGTCATTTTGAACATTTTCAACTTAAAACTAAGAAAATCTCAAAATAAGAAAAACCAAACATCTTTTATTTCCTTATTTTGAGCATAAAACAAAAAATAGAAAATTAAACCGAATGCCACCTTAATTTTTCAAGAAACGCGATATCGTTTTAACGGAGTCAGTTTTATTTTTTACAGAGTCAATTTTGTTTATCGTCTTGTCATTTTTATTATTTTTCTGTTTTCATTGATAAATTTCTATTAAATCTACTTTTATTATTTTGTTCCTAAAAAATAAAAACTTAAACAAAAAATGTATTTGTGCTCTCATTTTTTTCTATTAATAAACACTTGTTAATTTTGTAAACTTTGTCTATTTTTGTTACGTCATATTAAATTGAATTATTTTATTCAAATATTTTACTAAATTAAATTATTTTAATAAATAATATAATATAATTTGATTAATCAAATTAATAAATAATTGATTTAAATTAATATGAAATATATTTTATTAAATTATTCTTAATAAATAATATAATTAAATTATACTAATATATTTTTTTATTGAATTAAATTATTTTTAATAAGTAATATAAATAAATTAATTTAATTTTTTTAATTATTGTCATGAGTTTATAATTTTATATCTCAACCTCTATGACACCTAGGTACTTTAACCCCTTACTGAAGTATTGAATCAATCTAACTCTTGTTAAGAAGTTAAATAGTACTGAAAATAAGTGAATTAAAGAACTAAAACACTTAAAGAAAACACTAAATGGTAATGGGAGAAATTGGAGTATCGCCGTTTATTCCTTTTTCTCGTATTCATATCATTAATTCTTAATTTGAAAAAGCAAGCAGAATGGTTGAATGATTTCGATTAGGTTAATATTTGAAATTCTACAATCAAACTTTATCTCTAACAATCTTATACATTTTTAGTATTGTAAGTATAAAAATAATTAGGGACACATAACATCTTTTCGAGTAGAAGAGCACAGTATGGAAATATGCTCACTGTTGGTTTAATAATCAATAAACCACTACAGTTGGGTCCCACCACCTTATAAAATTATATTTGTGTGATTTTAACCATAAATGTAAAATGGTAATACGTAAAATCGAATTTATTATCTCATAATTAACCTGGTTAATTCATTTTTTTATAAGTGGCTGACAGATATAACATTTGGACGCCTCTAAAGGTTATGTCCTGTTTATTACAATAATTTCTCTCACGCATGTTTAATGCTGAATGGGAAGTATTAAATGTGAAATAAAAGATTTTTAAAGAAAAAGATACCGTCATACACTTTGGCATATTTGTATAAAATACATAATCATTACAATTCAATTATTTATACATTAATTTATTTATTTTATCTTATTATAAATACAAGTCTTAATCATTAAAATTAGATGTATTCACTATTATCAACTGTTTATTTCACTCTTTGTAATACAATCTTCTCAAACCTACCATCGGAAGATTTTTTATTGAAACCCTTTTCGATCATTTCCTCTGATTTTCTTTACTCTATAGACTTGACTTTAACTTTTCCAATTGACATAGTAATCAAGTTCAATGATCTTTCATTGCCGAACAAGTATATACCTGAAACTATAAGCAATAAAGTAAAAGCAATCATTCAATATGTTGATTTTTCGATTTTTATCTTTAAATTGTCTTGCTTTATTATGTAATTATGATTGTCTTATAAAATATTTATTCTTTCATTAGTAATAATATTTTTTAATACGGTAAACATTTACATCTTCTATACATATTCATCAATAATTTAATTTAATGATTCAAAATTTTGAAAAAATTAAAATCCTTAAAATTTATTGTTTTGTAACCAATAACTTAACGTTGAGTGAATAACAATTATAACATTGGAATCAATGTACACTTCTAAGTATTTTTTTAAGATTTATATGAAATCAAAAAATAAATTATTTAAAAAGAATCACTAAATCATAACTATTTAAAGATAAGTTAGAATTACAAAAACACCTCCATATCATCATCATCGTCTATTAATTCAACTTTCTTTTCAATTTGTTAATTCACTAAAGTTGACAATATTTAAGATCAATCTATTGTGCAAACCAATTCAAATAACTTAAATACAAGAGTAATGTGGACCTAATTGGACTTTCCGATGACTCAATCTGGTTACTTGTCGGTCTAAAAGATGCATACCCTGACATTCAATTGAGAAGATAAATCAAGGTTCTACCAAAAAAAAAAACTAGAATAATATATCAGTGCTAATGTTGTAATTAAAAAATGCTTTAGTGAATTTATTATTTTAAAGGTAAAGTATAAAAATCTCTTTTATAATTTACCTTCAATGTCACTTTAATGAGTTTAATCCCACACGTTTCAATTGTAAGAGTTAAATTCCTACATTTTTCGTTAATTATCAATTCAGTCTTTTCGTTAGTTGATCATTTGATTCAACAGTTAGACTAAAGATAAAAAAGTAATTTCATTTATAGTTTATTCTCAATATCATTTTAGTCTCTCACATTTCAATTGTTATAATCAAATCTCTACACTTTCGATATATATTTGAAATATATTTTATTAAATTATATAACATATTTTAATTTGAAATATTTCTTATTAAATTATTTTTAATAAATAAAATATTTAAATCATATTTAATTTATTTTCTTTTTATCGAATTAAATTATTTTTCATAAATAATATGATTAAATTAATAATATAATTAAAATAATATTTAATATAGTTCAATTAATATGAAATATATTTTATTAATTTGAATATTTTAAAAAATTATAAAATTAAATATTTTATTAAAAATAATTTATGTACATAAAATTGCATTTGTAAACGTAGTTTCAATTTTTATTTCAGAAAAATGATAACAGAAAATAAAAAGTTAAACAAAATAAAAAATAATAATGTTATCAAACGACTTTAGAATTGCTATTTTCTAAATTTTACATTTTCCTTTTTATATATAATTTTACATATATATTCAATTTGAGAGTATACATTTATCTATGCGACTCTTTTAATTTTATTTCACTAATTATAACAACTATTAGTGAAATTATCAAATTACCTATTAATAAAATTTTTAATTTTATTAATTTTTAAGAAAATTAATCGAATTTAATAAAATATATTTCACATTATTTAAATAAATTAAATATTATTTTAATTATATTATTAATTTAATCATATTATTTATGAAAAATAATTCAATTCAATAAAAATAGAATATATTAAAATATAATTTAAATATATTATTGATTAAAAATAATTTAATAAGATATATTTTAAATTAAAATATGTTATATAATTTAATAAAATATATTTCAAATTATATTATTTATTAAAAATAATTCAATAAAATATATTTCAAATATACACCAAAAGTGTAGGAATTCGATTGTTATAATTGAAAACGTGAGTAATTAAAGTGATACTGAGGGTAAATTATAAATGAAATTACCATTTTATCTTCAATCTAACAGTTATTTGTAACGATCAACTAACGAAATGACTGAATTGATACTTAATCGAAAGTGTAGGAATTTGACTATTACAATTAAAACGTATGCTACTAAAGTTATGCCAATTGCCAAGGGTACATTATAAGAGTGATTTTTGTACTTTATCCTTATTTTAGTGTAACAGGCTCGTAAATATATCACATTATTCTAATAAAAAATTGTGACTAAAATTTTGCTAGTAGACAAGTGATCCCAAATAATTAATCAAACAATCACACACGAGAAAAAATAAGAAGACCAGGCACAACAATTTTTTAATGAAAAATCCTTATTGAACGTGAATAGAGAAAACCCTCCAGTCTAAACAGAGGACTAACCAACATTTTTTCATTGTAAAAATA
This sequence comes from Vitellaria paradoxa, assembly GCA_019916065.1. Lineage (NCBI taxonomy): Eukaryota > Viridiplantae > Streptophyta > Magnoliopsida > Ericales > Sapotaceae > Vitellaria > Vitellaria paradoxa. Next base: position 1,762,830 of record CM034237.1, on the reverse strand, counting down.
TGGTTACAAGTTTTAACCACAAGATTTTACAATCATTTTCAAAGAGCAGTTGCTCTCGTCCATAACTAACCAAGCCAAGTGGAAAACCAATATTTAAGTCTGCGAAGTTCAACACCAAATTCATATGAATGACTCCTTTGACTGAATTGTTGAAAAAACTCTTACACGCACAATTTATATAGCATAATATAATATTTCCTTGTGGAAATCTTAAGAAAAGCTCTTTTTAAATAGAGCATTTGCGTTTAAACTTAAACAAGACTAGAACATAGATATTTGACTTTGAACACAAATCTAAATATTTTTCACTCTGGATATGATTCAAAAATATCATTATTTCTTAATTTTCCCTGTTTAGTGAGCTCTAGAAAGTCGCAATAACACTTTACATCAAATTCGTGTTTTTCAGAAGGTCCCAACAAGCTTGTCAGTGAGGTCTAAGTATATTTAAAGTTTGTGTTAATTTGTCTTGACTTTTCCTAGTAAGGTAGGTTTACGGGTACCTAAAATCTATGTTAATTTTTAGCTGAACTAAACTGCTTTAATAAATACTTTCAAATCTAGATCTAAGATGCCCTAACTCGTGTTAAATTAGAATCTAATGGAAATACCCTTTAAATTACACAGGAAATATTGTAAATAATCTTTATTCTAAATAAATAAGAACCAGATTCTCCTTAATAAAATTTTTTTATAAAAAAAGTAATCCAAGTTATAGCTGAACTATCACTCAATAAAGGTAATCAAACACAATTCAAATTCTATTAAATTTTAGAAATCAAACTTTCGAAATTTATCAAAAAAAAAAAAAAAAAACACACAAAATTCTATTTGATTAAAGAATATGTCAAACGCTTGAATTACAGAAGTGAGTGATATTTTTTTTTTATAAGATCATGGAGCAACACAAAGTAAATTTGTTAGAAGAAGCGTGAGACTTGCGTTATGGTTCCGAGAGTGCATTTTGGGTCCCTTGCTAGTCAGAGTCTTTGTGCCCCGTGCTATATTTGGTCCACGTGTAATAACCTGAATTTTTTTTCCTTAATTAAATTATTTAAGTGTGGTAGTGATATTTATTATAGTAAAAATCTAGAAAATTGAGCATTTGAAAATTTTTGGAATGATAAAAATTAGTTAAAAAATTTTTCGGATTAAATTTCACCCTATGTGGGAGTTTAATGTAGAATTTCTAAAATTTTTATCCAAACACTTCTTAGCCCGATTACTTATTTGGTTCAAACCAAGACCATTAACCCATGGATCAACCATTTTCTTTGACTCACCTCAACTCATTTCAACTCACTTTATCACTCAATGAATTGACTCATGAACAGTTGCTCTAAATTATTTCCCGACAACTTCATTTCCATCTTCCATACACTCTCACCATTTTTCAAAATTATTTGACTAATTGGACAAAGAGAAGACCTACATTGATGACCTTAAAGCATCTTTTTCAAATTATTTAGCAAACAAGATTTAAAGCATTTTGTTTGAAAGCTAGCATGATTTAAAGCATTTGGTTAAATTGTCAAAAAGCTAGCATGATTGTTTAAATTTGTCAAAAAGTTAGCATGATTCCCGGATCATGCCACCTCCATACATCTTCCCCAATGCTTTTCTTAAATGATATGGTTAGATAGTCAAAAAGTAAGTATGATTCTTGGATCATGCTACCAATTGTATAGGCATGATCTTACCTTAGTTGATTTTTTCTCCACTAATAATTTTCTCTACACTCCCTATAAATTGTGTGTCTTCAAAGAGAAGAAAATAAGAGAGAAATAAAAAATAAATTATTACTTAGTGAAGCTGAAGATTTGGTGTTGCTTGGAGGAAGAAGAAAGGCTTGGAATTTTCTAATTTGGGTGGTGTTCAAAACTAACTCATTTTTCCTTCTCAGACTTGGTCATTAATATCTTCATTGAGGTAGGATGATGAATCTCCTAAAATATATTTGATGCATTTTCTGGTTTGAAGTATGAAACTTGATTGTGAAAAAAATAAATACCCGTATATTGGGGGTATGGAACCCAAAATTTTGACTGAAGTAACTCAGTATGCTGACAGCTCTCTATTTTTAACTTCTTATGTGCTTCTAACCCCTAAAACGGTGGAATTCGGCTTTGGCTAAAACATAAAAGTTGTAGCCCTTTCAGTTTTCTTTTCAACCCAAAACGAATTGCATCAATCCGATTTGTGAGTCAAAAGTTATGCCCAAAATACTGAGCACGTGTAAAACTGTATTTTCTGAACAAACTGAATTCAAAGCTGTTTTTGTACCTTTACACCTCAAAATTTTAAAAAGTGTAGAACATGAAAGTTGTAGGTCTTGAAGTCTAGTTTCTACAGATGTAAAGTTTATAGATATTGGAGTCTTGCTCTATTTTATATGAATTTTCTTTCAAGCTGCTATTCTGCTTAACTTTAATTGATGCTTGTTTGGATTTGTTTAGAATATTATGTTTAAAGATTTATTTAAATTTCCAATTTCCTTCTGTTAGTTATTGTCATGTTAATAATTTCTATTGATATGAAATTATTTTAAACTAGATATTATGTATTATTTGACACTCTAATATTGATAATAATTGACTTAGATAATCAGTTTCATCATGGATAGTTGGATGACTTATTCAAACTAAAATGCTAGTATTTGATAAAATGCCCAAAAGAAATAATGGACTTGTTCTTTTCTCATTTGGTCTTTCTTAAATGAATTTGATTTATTTTTGACATTGTTTTGTCAACCTAGTAAGTTATATAATTATATTTTTATGATTAAGTGAATTTAATGAAACTCATTTAATACCTTCTTAAACATTGGGATAATTCTGTGGACATTTGTGGATATCTTGAAGCAAAAAAAAAAAACAAAACCTATGATAAGGGTTTGGTTATAAATAAGATGATGATTGGAAATTTATTTAAATTATTTTTTTTTGAATAAAATAAAACTTATCAATTTTGCTAAAAATTAAATATAAGTCCCAGAGCTATTTATTATCTTTATACTCCATAAAATAATAAAATAAAAGGTAAAAGGAGCAAAAACTGAGATTTGCAGCTAATGAGGTTCGAACTTGCGACTTTAAATCGCAATTAGGGTCGCCCACCCACTAAGCTACCAACCTTGGCCTAATTAATATATCATTAGAAATAATTTTATTCTTATCAAATTTGGTACGGTAAACTTGTCAAAATAATTAACTAAAATACTAATTTGTATTCTAAATTTTTTTTTTACTTGCTAATTGTTAATTTACATATAGTGCCTACCTTTGTGATAATGATATTGATGACTATGTTAAATCTTTGATTTATTGAGAATTACTATTAAAGTATGGACATAGATAAAGTGCTTAAAAATATATTGCATGTGACTAAATAATCTCACTTTTGATTCTTGATTCATCGCCCGGGAACATTGTCGGTTGTTATTAAAAATGTCTGATTTCCATACAAGGTACCCTTGGAATGTAAAAGGGTGAGAAGAAATTAAGGCACTTGGTGCTAAAGCTATTTTTGGCAATGAGGTGATGGGTGGGTAGAAATGACCTTTTAGATGAAGATGGGAACATGCATTTTATTTGGGAGATACTCCCTTTTGACCTGGCCAGTCAGGTAGCCGGTCGCGACGGCTAGGTTTTTGGTAGGTGACACCGTCGGTATGCATTGGATGCTAAGCCCATAAAGTCACTGATTCCCACGGCTGGGGGTAGAGGAGGATAGGAGTATGATTATCTTAGGATGATTTAGATTAAACTCCTTTACAAAATTTTACTGTGACCAGCAACCTCTCTTATTATGTATGAATGATGTGTTGGAATTATTTAATTATATTTAATTCCTCTCGATTAATATTTTATAAAAAATATATATATATATATATATGTATGAAACCTGTATCGCTACGGGATTTGATCCCGAGACCTTGAAGATCTAAATCTGAGATCCCTACCACTGCGACACAGACTTCATTGTGGTATACACATCAGTATTTAATTATTTTACATCTAAGTAAAATAGTAGTTACGGTGACGATTTCATCGAACCGTTGTAAGTATAATTTACATTGTTCAGTTGAGATCTATTGAATTAATTGTTACATAAATAGTATGTCACTTAAACACATTCACTTAATACAGTGTAGTATTACAACCACTGCATATAGGCACCTAGGAGATTCTGATTACTGGGCTTTAGTAGCTCACCCCTTGTGGGAATATTTTTTTCAGGATATTAAGCACAGGGATACAGAAGATGAGCTGGAAAGAGATTAATTTCTCTTAAATATTCCATCAGAAGAGTTATCTATTTTTTTCTTCTTTCCTGCACAGAGCTGGAGGACTTTATTTTTTGTCTATAATAATTGTTGGATGATTGTAATTATTAAGCATAGACCTAATTTGCTTTTATTTGGTATGTAATGTTAATAGCGTGATTGGGACACTTAGATGGCTCTGTAATATTTTTCTCTATCTTTATTTTGTGCCCTGTAGTTGAAATCTCATCAAATGGTTCAGTCCAATGACTTATAAATATTGTTTGGGATAAACATGGGATTTTGACTATCTTAAATTTTTCTTACGGGTCAATCCCAATCTGGAGGAAAACTCTGGAGTGTGACAGCGTGTTATTATCATCTTATTTTTATACCTAACAAATAAATTCCAAGTCACCCCTGGGCATTCGGTTATGAAAATCCGGGACGTGACACCACGACTCTACGGCAGGTCTAGGTCAATAATACAAGTACAAATTAATCATAAAGGGAAAGGGACAAACACCCCTCCCCCCAAGCTGTTAAGGGCTCGTTTGGCATGCAAGAATTTGGTGAAAATATCTGAAAATCTCTATAAATCTCTGTTAACTTTATATCACATCAACTTTTTTCTCTCACTGCACGTATTACGAACTCTCCCCAAACCACAATTTATCTCAATTTATCTCATTTTTTCTTACTCCAAACAAACCCTAAATAAAGAGTGTGAATTAAATTTTGATGTATGATTTATTTTGCAGAATTTGTATTCAAACACGAAGCAGATTTAATTATTTATTTTGTTAAGATTTTCGCTTGCGCCACATTATTGTATGATTTATATAAAATCATTTGCAATATATATATATATATATATACAAAGCAATAATTGTATTCTAAATTTTTAACTTTCCTCATGTGGAAGCATAGGACTTGCATTTCGATTCCAAGTAGGCAAGACTCACTTTGGGGGCCCTAGCTAGGAGAAGTCTTGCATAGAACGGGACATAAACTAATGCTATTCCTTTTTGAGTCCTTAACGGTATTTATATTTAAATATGTTATTTTTAAATAGCTAGGAAAGCCATCAAAGCAACATTATTTTGGATGCGTTTGAAATAAAAAAAAGTGAGATAAAATGAGATAAAGTGAAATAATTTATGAGTTCATAATTCAGCAGTGAGATTAAAAGTGAATAATATTTAGAGATTTTTAGAAATTTTAAGAGTTTTTCAGTAATTTTTAGCAAATCAAACGCACCATCCTTTAATTTTTCAAGAAATGCTTAGCGTTTTAATGGAGTCAATTTTGTCTATCGTCACGTCATTTTTATTATTTTCTATCATATTGATAATTTTTAAAAATTAAAAATAAGAATATATTTATTAAATCTATTTTTATTTATTTTGTTCCCGAAAAATAAAAGCTTAAACAAAAAAAGTATTTTCACTCTTATTTTTTCTATTAATAAACATTTGTTAATTTTATAACACTTTGTCTATTTTTATTGCATCGTATTAAATTGAATTATTTTATTTAAATATTTTATTAAATTATTTCTAATAAATAATATAAATAATTTAATTAATTAATTAATTTTATTAATTACTGTCGTGAGTTTAGAATTTTATATCTCAACTTGTATAACATTTAGACACTTTAGCCCCTTACTTACTGGAGTGTTAAGTCATTCTAACTCTTGTTAAGAATTTAAGAGTACTGAAAATAAGTGAATTAGAGAATTAAAACACTTACAGAGAAGAACACTAAATGACAATTGGAGAACTTGGAGAATGGTCGTTTATTCTCTTTTCTTGTATACATATCATTCTTAATTTGAAAAAGCAAGCAAAATACTTGAATGATTTCAATTAAGTTAATATTTGAAATTCTATGTTCAAACTTTGTCTCTAACAGCCTTATGGATTTTTAGTATTATAAGTACAAAAATAATTAGGGACATGTGACATTTTTCTGAGTAGAAGAGCACATTATGAAAATGTGCTTGGTGTTGGTTTAATAATTAATAGACCACCACAGTTATGTCCTATCGCTTTGTAAAATTGTGTTGGTATAATTTTAACTATAAATGTAAAATGGTAATAAATTAACTAAATTTATTATCTCGTAGTTAACTTGATTAGTTCGTTATTTTATAAGTGGCAGACAAATGTAACATTTGGACGCCTTTCAACATTATATCCTGTTTGTTACAAAAATCTTTCTCACGCACATTTAATACTGAGTGGGAAGTATTAAATATGGAATGAAACGTTTTCAAAGAAAAGAAAACCGTCATATATTTTGATATATATGTATAAGATATATAATTATTATAATTCAATTATTTACACATTAATTTATTTATTCTATCTTATTATAAATATAAGATTTAACCCAAAAATTCAAGTATACTCACAATCGTCAACTGTTTACTTCACTCTTTTCATTACAGTTCTCTTAAGTTTATTCTGACTTTATCATTGGAGGGTTTTTGACTGGGGATCCTCTTCGGCCATTTCCTCTAACTTTTTTTTTTTTACTCTGCAAACTTAACTTTCGCTTTCTCGGTTGACGTGGTGAGCAAGTATAACGATATTTTTTTTAATTACTGAATAAGTATATATATTTGAAGCTATAAGTAATAAAGTAAAAACAAACATTCAATATGTTGATTTTCAATTTTATCTCTAAATTGCTTTGCTTTTATTATGTAATTATGATTATCTTGTAAAATGTTTATTCTTCCATTAGCAATAATATTTTCTTATTACAATAAAAGTTCACGTTTCTATACATGTTCATCAATAATTTAATTTAATGATTCAAAACTTTGAAAAAACTAAAATCCTTAAAATTTGTTGTTTTGTCACCAATAACTTAATGTTGAGTGGATAACAATCACAACATTAGGATCAATGTACACTTCTAAGTATTTTTCTAAGATTTACGTGAAATAAAAAAAAATTATTTAAAAAAATCACTAAATCATAACCATTTAACGATAAGTTATAATTACAAAAACACCTCCATTACATCATCATCATCTATTAATTCAAAGTTCTTTTCAATTTGTTAATTCACTTTAAGTTGACAATCCTTAAAATCAATCTATTGTGCAAACCAATTCAAATGAGCATAACTTGATACAAAGGTGTAATGCGGACCTAATTGGACTTCCTGGTGACTCAATCTGGTTACTTACTAGTTTAAAATATGCACACCCTTGCATTTAATTGAGAATATAAATCAAGGTTCTACCCAAAAAAAAAAAAAAAAAAAAAAACTACTAGATTAATATATCAATGCTAATGTTGCAATTAAAAAAATACTTTAGAGAATTTATTATTTTAATGTGAGAAACTTGTAAATGTATCACATTATTCTAATAAAAAATTATGACTAAAATATTGCTAGTACACAAGTGATCCCAAATAATTAATTAAACAATCACACATGAGGAAAATTAATTAAGAAGACAAGACACAATAATTTGTTAATGAAAAATCCTTATTGAACGTGAATAGAGAAAGCCCTGCAGTCTAAATAGAGTAGTAACCAGCATTTTTTTCACTGGCAAAATATGGTTACAAGTTTCAACCACAAGATTTTACAATAATTTTCAAAGAGCAGTTGCTCTCATTCATGACTAACCAAGCTAAGTGGGAGACTAATATTTAAGTTTGCGAAGTTCAACACCAAATTCATATGAAGGAGTACTGTTTTAACTAAATTGTTGAAAAAACTCCTAAACGCACAATCTATATAGAATAATATAATCTTTCTTTGTGGAAATTTTAGGAAAAGCTCTTTTTAAACAGAGCATTTGCATTTAAACTTAAACAAGACTGAAATATAGATATTCGACTTTGAACACAAATCTAAATATTTTTCACTTTGGATATGATTCAAAAATAATATTATTTCTTAATTTTTCCTGTTCAGTGAGTTCTAAAAAATTGCAACAATACTTTACATCGAATTTGTGTTTTCCAAAAGGTCCCAACAAGTTTGTCAGTGAGGTCTAAATATATCTAAAGTTTGTGTTAATTTGTCTTGGCTTTTCCTAGCAAAGTAGGTTTTCGGGTACCTAAAATTTGTGTTAATTTTCAACTGAACTAATTTGTTTTAATATATACTTTCAAGTCTGGACCTAAAACGCCTTAGTCCATGTTGCATTAAAATCTAATGTAAAAATTTTTAAACTATGTAGGAAACTTTTTAAATAACCTTTATTCTAAATAAATAAGAATTAGTTCTCCTAAATAAAAGTTTTTGATGAAAAAATTAATCCAAGTTATAGCAGGATTATTACTTAATAAAAGTAATCAAAAACAATTCAAATTCTATTAAATTTTGGAAATCAAACTTTTTAATTTATCAAAAAAAAAATACAAAATTCTATTTGATCAAAGAATGTGTCAAACATTTGAATTACAGAAGTGAGTGATAATTTTTTTTTTCTTTTGTTTTAGATCATAGAGCAACACAAAGTTCCAAGAGTGCATTTTGGTTCCCTAGCTAGTCAAAGTCTTTGTGCCACTGTGCTATACTTGGTCCACGACTCTACGGCAGGTCTAGGTTAACAATACCAGTTCAGATTAATCATAAAGGGACAGGGACAAGCACAACCCCCCGGGGGTTGCTGTTAAATAAATAGCGTGAATTAAATTTTGGTGTATGATTTATTTTGCAGAATTTGTATTAAAACACGAAGCAGATTTATTTATTTATTTTGTTAAAATTTTCGCTTACGCCATATTAATATGAGATTTATACAAAATTCATTTGCAATGTATACATATATATATATATATATATAAAGCAATAATTGTATTCTAAATTTTTAACTTTCCTCGTGTGGAAGCGTGGGACTTGCATTGCGGTTCCAAGAGGGCAAGACTCACTTTGGGGCCCTAGCTAGGAGAAGTCTTGCTCAGAAGGGGACAAAAATTCTTTTTGAGGTCTTAACTGTGTTTGTATTTAAATATGTTATCTTTTAATAAATATATTAAATAATTAATTTATTTTATAAATAAATCAAATTTTCTAATTAGAGATTAATATGTTTGTGTTAGGTTGTATTATTACAAATGAGTAAATATATAAATTCTTAAAATTAAACTATTCATACGAGACAATTATGTAGAAATTATAGTTCAAATTCTCTTAGATAGGGTTTGGGAAGCATGATTAGCTACTAAAAAAATATTTTTTTTTTTTTTTTTTTTTTGTGTTTGTGATAACTAAACAGACTTAATTTTAATAGTTGGGTTATTTGATGATTTTCGTTTTTTTAGTGTTTAAATATTATATAATTTTGCATCACTAATATTTTATATATGCCCATTTCTCATCCGCCATAATTTAAATATACTACAAAGATTCGTAAGAAAGCGAGTGGATTCTACGTCAACTCGAAGTCTTTCTCCCCTGCGTTTACGTGAAATTGCACTGTCGTAGACTCGGTCAATAGTTATTATAAAAATTAGACAGGTCTAAGTCTTTCTCCACTGGCCCATCAAATTGCTAGGACGAGTACTGATCCCTCCATCTATAAATAGTTTAAATTAACAAGTAGGAGAAGCCACACCCAGATAAGCAATCCAGTGATTTGGGTATAATAAGATTCATATATATATATATATATATATATATGCATATGGCTCTGATTAGCAGAATTGTTTTCTTCTCTTTTCTATTGTTGCTGTTATGCAGCTTCAACGGGGATAATGTTTATGGAGCAACAAACCCATCAAGTCCGTACCATGTTGTCCCAGGAAAAACTCTCGTTCCCAATCCAAGTTGTGGTCATCCCCCCACCGAGGGTACCTCGCTCCTCTTACGCCCTTATTTTTTTTTTTTTGTGGTGTTTTATTTAATTAAAATTTGGTTTAACTATTTTTTTAGGAATTCTTGGTAAAAATTCTAAAAAAAAAAAATTCTAAAAAAAAGTAGTTAGTTTTAGAAATTTTTTATTTTTGCTATGTATAATAGTATTTACACTGAATTATAATTATTCCTGTAGAACCGTTTGGCTCCCACAAATTTTTATAATTTTTTTTTACCAATTATTAACGTTTATCAAATTTTTAACTTTTTTACTGAAATTTATCAAATACATTTTTAATTTTTACAAACTTTTTTCAATGTTTTTAACTTTTATCATTTTTTAATTTTTACAAATTTTTGTCAAATATAATTTTTTTAACTTTTATCAATTTTATCTAATTTTATTTAATTTTTACAAAATTTTACCAAATACATAATTTTTTTTCCAAAAGGTAACAGGTGATAATAATATGACTAGAATTATTTTTTTTTTGAGCGAAACGGCCCTATATATATTCTTATTTTGTCAACTATACTGCACCAGTACGCTATATTTTAGGGCTCCATTTGAAAAGTTCAGTACGTTTCTCACTTTTTAACTACTCAATGTTTTTGTCTTTTTTTTTTTAAATAATCAAATTTATTTTCTTAAATCTTATATTTTTTAAACTAGAAATGGATAAATTATTAAATTAATAAAAAATTAAAAAACTAATTAATAAAAATTAGATTTTTTTTCTTTAAAAAAATTAAGGGCTTATTTGGTTTATTTTTCTATTTTCTGTTTTCTGTTTTTGTTTTCTATTTTCTGTTTTAAACTCATTTTTCATTTTACGCTTTTGAAAATAAGAAAAAAGTTCAAAACGTATTTGGCCACTTGTATTTTCAAAATTTATTTTTGAAAATAGAAAATGGGCTTACACATAAAATGAAAAATGACAAAAAGTCATTTTGAGTGTTTTTAATCCAAAATAAGAAAAATTTCAAAATAACGAAAATAGTGTATTTTATGTTTCTTTATTTTGAGATTTTTAAAACAAAAAATAAAAATAGAAAATAAAAAATAAAAAAATAAATTAAATGTAACATAATTTTTTAATAATTAGTAAATAATCAGGTAAAAAAAATATTAATAATATATCTATATATTTTTTTTCTTCCGAAGCAAAGCCTAAGACCAAGATGGTTTCTTTAGGTTCTTCTACTCTTGGACCTCAGAAGCTACGAGTGACCTACAACTGCCCACAGAAGAGAACTCCTCCAGGTTCAGACAGTACTACGGCCAGCTTTCACGCCATTAACGACCAACAATTAGTGCGAACGAAGTCTTCTCTCGAGGACGAATCCATGGGCATTTACACAGTGGAAATCGAAATAGGAACACCCAAGCGAATTTATTCTCTGATGATAGACACGGGCAGCGGCATCACTTGGGTTGATTGCAGCACCAAATCCCCCTCCCTATCTTCAACTTTCTCACGGGGCGGTTGCGTATCCAATGAGCCCACGTTCCACATCACCTACGCCGACAAGTCTTATTCCAACGGATTCTACGGCTGCGACAACCTCACGGTGGAGCCCGACGTCTTCACTCAGTTCCAGTTCGGCTGCGGCCAGGACAACAAGGGCGATTTTGGCCACGCGGATGGGATTCTCGGCCTAGGTCAAGGGCCCCTTTCCTTCATCTCACAAACCGCTTCGAAAACCGGCAAATCCTTCAGCTACTGTCTTCCATCCCAACCGAATTCGACCGGGTATCTTGAATTCGGAAACCAAGCAGATTCCTCTTTCCAATCCTCTCGACGCTACACGCCTCTGCTCCCCATCACAGATCCTTCCTGCGAATCCTGCTATTTCGTCGAGCTCCTCGGAATAACTGTCGGAGCAAAGAGACTGGAGATTTCTCCGTCGGTCTTTTCGTCCCCCGGAACCGTTCTAGATTCCGGAACCACAGTTACCCGGTTACCTGGACCCGCCTACAGCGCGATGAAGTCTGAATTTCAAAGGCTAATGAAAAACTACACTTCTGCGTCGCCGGATCATTTGTTGGACACGTGCTACTATCTCAAGCCGGACATCAATACGAACGTTATGGTGCCGAAGGTGATGCTGCATTTTGACGGAGGGGCGACTGTGGACCTGGATCCGTCTGGTATTTTATGGACGGAAGAAAAGGGCGGTGGGGTAAGTTGCTTGGCGTTTGCTGCAAAAGAGACGGATGGGCATTTGAGCATCATTGGGAGTACTCAGCAGAAGACGATGGATGTTCATTATGACCTCAAAAACAGACAGGTTGGCTTTGGCATGAAGGCTTGCCCCTGATAAGTACGAGCGCAGATGTTGAATTCTCTTCTGATGTCGTGTTTGGGAAATTTTCAGTACTTGTGTGTTGTCTAATCTCGTTGGGTAAGAATATGGGAGCCCAAATAAATGCCTAACCACATTTCATTTCTGTGTACTTTGTGTTCCCTATTAGTAAAGGCTTCAAAAAAGTATTTTAACAAATTAGAAGACACCTACTGTGAGAGGTAATTCCCGAATATATTTCCTTCCTTGTATGAGGTTGCGCGTCTCTAGCTATCTTTAAATCTAACAATACGAGAGTCTTACGTATGGTTGACTTCTTTCTTTTTTAATTCACAGGAAAAATAAGGGGTTGTTTGGTTTATTAAAACCCATTAACTTTGATTAATTTTTTTTAATATCTTCTAATTAAAATTTACCACACATTACTTTTATATTAATTTTCTATACTTTAATTGTACTTTTTTTGTCATCCAAGCACTACCTAAATCAATAAAGAGGAATAACCATCCCCTTGTATTTTTACAAGACATGCAAGGTTCCTCAATATCCAGTCAAATTAACACCTAAGATGTGTTTCTATCTATGTTCTATTTAAGGAATACTAAGCAAACTTGCACGTGCCTGAGCAAGCCTTTTGTAGTGAAAAATTTGTGAGGAAAAAATATCCTTAAATCTATTTCCTTCGCACATAGCGATAAGATGTACAAGATCACGTATATTTAACTATCCTTAAATCCAAGAGTACGAGAGTCTTATGTATTAGACCTTCAACTTCCATTCAAAAATAAATAAAAACTTAAAGTTTTCAAAGTTGTTGCATGGAGAGAGAGAGAGAGAGTGAACTTTTGAGAGAAAATTGTTAGTATATTCTAACAATAATTAAGAAAAATAAATACTGATTAAAAATATAATAAAGTAAAAAGCATTCATCAACATAAATCGTTGGGCCAGCAGCTGGGCGTCTCTGAACCCAAAACAAATCTCCTTTCAATCTAACATCTGCATACGGCATCCACTGGCAACGGACAACACTGATAAGCATTCCCTGCGGAACCATCAAAATTGCTGACATGCACAAATTTGAGCGTAATTCTTACCCCTTCTGTACCCATAAAAATCAAATGCAGATACCAGATAATTCAAACAATTAAATCATTTAATTCAGAAATTTTACATCAGAAGGTGAACTTCTACAGAACCAAGGTAAATGTATTGAAGTCGCAAGCAAGTACACTTTACCCATTTTTATGTTACAGAGATCCTTGAACCTGGACGGAAACGTAAAAATTCAGTAGGGTATACACAGATGGTACTCCCCAAGACTAGCAAAGTCAGATCGCTTACTAGAGAAATGACGGAGGTAACCATCGTCTTTGAAGAAAAAAAAAATAATTAAGCAGCCCTTTTCTGTCTATAACTATTGGCGCAAAAGACGTAGAACACCATGTTTAAGAAGCTCAGTCCGGCCAAAAGCCAAAAGTAATAATCAAGATGACCCTCATTCAAGTTATCTGGTATCCATCCAGCAGCCTTCCCACCCTCAGTTGTTATAGATGTCACAACAGTCAGAATAAAAGAGCTCAAGTAATTTCCCAAGGCAGTTGTCAGAAGGGAGAACGCACTGCACAAGCTCCTCATGGCATCTGGGGACTGGTCATAGAAGAACTCAAGCTGCCCGATAAATGTAAATACTTCAGCAGCGCCCAGCAAGAAATACTGGGGAATTTGCCACAAGATACTAAGTGGGACCGGCGTGTCTTCATCAACCAAACCAAGGGCTTTTGCCATTGCCAACCGATACCTCTCCACCAATGCAGCAGCTGACATGCATAAGACCGAAATAAAGAGGCCGATTCCCATCCGTTGCAACTCTGAGAAGCCCTTTCCCTTTCCAGTAAATTTCCTTGCTATTGGCACGAGGACTCTATCATAGACAGGAACCCAAAAAATAACACTGATGACATCAAATGTTGAAAGAGATGCAGCAGGAATGGTGAAGGAACCAATGCTCGTGTCCATCATTGCCCCTTGCTCAACAAACATTGTGGACATTTGAGCATAAACAGCAGAAAAGACAATTCCAGTAGCCCAAATCGGAAACATACGAATTAAGATTTTCAGTTCCTCCACCTGCGTTACAGTGCATAGCCTCCATGGATTGGAGTAATCCCCAGTTTTGTACTCATTATCTGAGACTACCGCAGCTTTGTCAAGGCATCTGAAGAAGAGATGAGAGATTTAGCAAAAATTTGATAGAATGGTGTCCAAGAAACATATAGGTGAGAATTATCTATTGAGGCTTTGTTTGGTATTAAAAAAAAAAAAAAAAAAGGCAAAAAGCTAGCTTCTGCTTTTTTGTGCAAAATATATTATATCAATTATAAATATACCCTCATAGGTACCCTTGGTTTTTGTGCATGACAGGGATAAAATTGACCTTTAAAATACAAAAAAGCAAAAAACTGCTTTTTTTAAGCTAGCAAAAACCTAGCTTTTGCTTTTTTGTGCAAAATATATTATGTCAATTACAAATATACCCTCATAGGTAGCCTTGGTTTTTGTGCATGACAGGGATAAAATTGACTTTTCAAATACAAAAAAGCTAAAAACCGCTTTTTTTAAGCTAGCTTCTTTGTTGCAAACAAACATTAAGTTATCAAACCAAGAAAAGTAAAATATGGCAAAAGAAAGTTGTCGGTAGAAGATATTATTAGGGTGGTTCATATCTCAAATATAAGTCCATTACCAAGAGAAAACATATTGGATAAAGCAAGGTTCCCAATCCTAAAACGAAGTTTTGATCCTTGATTCTATACTAGTTTAATCAACATATCCTTTTTACTATTAGTACAGTAGAGGTTTTCAGTATAAGGACTATGTTTATTCAAAACAATGATTTTACTAGTAAAATTCTTTGTGCACACTATAGATATATCACTATGAGAATTGCTCGATACCTGTAAGTCAATAAAGTAAGTCATCAAAAATAAATAAATAAATAAGTCACCAAAAAATATATAAAGAAAACTAATTTACCATAATTAAAATATTTAATGGCGCTAACAAAATTGTGTTGTATAAAAAAATTCATCATGGAACAGATAAGAAATAACCACTAAAGTACGTTAAAATCTACATACTGAAAAGAGAAGTAAAGAACATTCTGTTAAATTCATCTATTAATTAATATAAAAGGGCTTTAAATTTTCTTGAATTACACTGAAATTGACCTCCATCTTGAGTACAACTGACAGAAAATCCCTGGCATTATAGGAAAAAGATCAAAACA
Organism: Vitellaria paradoxa; assembly: GCA_019916065.1. NCBI lineage: Eukaryota > Viridiplantae > Streptophyta > Magnoliopsida > Ericales > Sapotaceae > Vitellaria > Vitellaria paradoxa. Next base: position 1,747,138 of record CM034237.1, on the reverse strand, counting down.
GAATGCTATAGTCAACACAAGCTAGTATTTGACCTTAATTATGCCGTTTCTCTAGCCATATAGTTTGAAGCAGAGCAAGTATGGTTGGGAATCAATAACTATGCAACTTAATTTTGTGCTCAATGCAAAATGCATTAAAAAAGAAATGTTTGCCTACAATGCCCAAAACAACCCTGAAATAAATGGAAGCTGAAAATCAAGTCATAAATAAGCCTCTGAAACAGCATAATACAACTAACACTAGACTAAAATAAATGGTTCACAACGATAAAAGTTAACTAGGAGAAAAGGGAAAGAACTTGCTTGAGGTCATTAGTATGCTCCAGTTTCCTGCTTCCTTCAATTGCTGAAGTTTTTTCTGGTGTTTCATAGAGAAGGCTATCATCAGTAGGGACCTCCAAATTCCATTTACGGAATGACGCAATCAAAACTTGGCACATTCTTGTAAGGGGACTTCCCCCGGGTTTCTGAAATCTATACAGAGGAGTGCCTGAAAAGAAACTTGCAATAGCAATGCCCATAAACAATGCAGGAATGCCAAAACCCAGGCCCCACCCAGCATTGTCTTGAATCCACACAATAAAAGTACTTGATACAAGAGCACCTATGTTGATGGAAAAATAAAACCAATTGAAAAATGATCCCTTCTTTACCCTCTCTTTGGAATCAGTATCATCAAATTGATCTGCCCCAAAAGATGAAACGCATGGTTTGATCCCACCAGTTCCTAGTGCAATCAGATACAGCCCCAAGAAGAAAACTGCATATTGAGCAAAAGAAGAAGAAGGGCATATGGTATCAACACATTCAGCAGGTTTCAAGGCAGGAACTGTTGCTGACAGAGTCAATGTGCACATTCCCTGTAAAAATAAAACAGTCAACAGCATAAAAAATACAAACAATCATTGATGTAAATTTTGAATGGTAGACATGGACTAATGCCATTATCTTCTAATCATTGTCTTCATGCGCCTAACCATCAAATCTTTCAACTTAAATGGAAGTGTATATATGTATTAAAAAAATTATATAACAGACATGCCATAAAAATACCAAATGGGATACGATTCAAATCACACAAAAACTCAAAGGTGTGAAAATTTTCATTTTTGTAAACAAATTTGCTTTTGCTTCTTTCCCTGTTTTATATATCAAATATTAGAAAATTATGATAAAAACAAAATAAAATTGAGTTTTATTAGGAAAAGGAGAAGTTAAAGAGAAACAACAAACCATTTCATTCATACAGCTACAGCTCATCAAACAATCTTTTTTTTTTTTTTTTGGTAATTTCATCAAACAATCTTTGTTATATATAATTTCCATTCCTTCACCTGTTCAACAAGATTAACCAAATGTCCAGATTGTTTTAGCTTATATCCTAAATAGTAAATCCCAAGTTTTAATTGACATAAGTATGTCCGCTCTCTTGATGCCGCCACTTTGTTTTTGCTTTTTATTTCATTTACCCCCCCCCCAAAAAAAAAGTGACATAGGTATGTCAGCATTGTGGCGTGCTGGGTATGTTGCAGGCTGCTAAATCATTCTGCTAGTAAAACTAACACTATCAAATTTCTAGTTAAAACTGTTTTTGTCTTCCACATAATGGAAGTTTAGTAAGAAAATTTCTGAAATACTAAATGCTCTTAGCAGCTGCCAATAGAAATAAAAATGCCCACAATTTTTCATCAAAACTCCAGTCTCCTCCCAAAAGGGGAAAAAATATCTTTGCCCCACACTGACCTCATTACCATACTGCCCAACTATTTAATTCTCTATGTCTAGAATGGTTATTTATAGAGTATAATCATTCTTTACTACAATCTTGATTATTTATTAAAAAAAAAGAACTTTTCTCTAAATGGATTCTTGCCCTACGGTAAGAAAGGTGGTTCTAACAAGAAGCTATAGAGTTCTGTAATCTAAAAGATCATTCAAGCAAACATGGTTTTGACCGGAACACAATAAATTGCTGTACTGCATGCCCAACGGAAAAGAAGCAAGCAACAATGAGAAGGGGAAAGGTGCTCATGTATCGTTATCCATCTTTTGTGAATTAAGTTTTCAGCACAATTGCAACTTCACTTCATACTTACAATGAAATAAATTGTGGAGAAGGTAGCAATTGTCCAATATCTTCCCCAGTATGCATCTGCCAAGACTGCTCCAATAAGAGGTGTTAGGTAACAAGTGCCTGCCCAAAGGGAAACATTTCTTGCGGCAGAGACATTTCCTTCGTGTAATTTGTTGGTGAGATAGGTGACAAGATTAGTTGCAATCCCATAGTAAGCTAAACGTTCACAACATTCAGTGCCTGTTTTTAAATTGAAAGACGTTAGAAGGAATGGTGGACAAAGAACAGAAGACAAAATAGAAAACGATGGACTAGTAACTACCAAGAATGAAGGGGCAAGCTCTCCAATTGCCAGTGTTGCTCTTCAACACAGGTTGCCCCTTAATGTCTACCGAACCATCTCCTGTGTACAGTCCACTGCTTTCATTCTGAAGACAAAAATAGTAAGGCAGAGAGCTGAAAATTTCTAAAATATGAACCTTGCACATTAAATATCTTTTGTGTGTGCGCACCAGACAGGGTACTTTTGGCCTTAAGCATCTCCAGAATGAAGTGGCTCCTGTAATCTATTATTAAGTTGTTGATAACCTTATATAAATGTTTTTGAGTTTGCAGAAGATAATCTAGCTTGAACCACACCGAATTTGCTGCTATTGCAACAACTAATGAAAACATGGCACACAGTCAGCAGCAAGTTCACCACTAGATGGGCCTTTTTTCTTTGAGGCAGGGTGACTTGGAGTAGAGGAAAACCTTTCATATTTCTCCACTCCCCAAAAAAGTTAAAAAAATCCTTTTATTTCATTAATTCAAACACTTTCCTCCCTCAATTCTTCCACATGATATATTGTCAATAGATAGCATCCAAATCACACAAAAAAAGAGAGAACCAAAACCAAAAATATAAAATATAAAACACTACTCAGAGATAGCATCAGTCTAGCTCTGGGCAACAAAAAGGCAGATATAAGGTTTTTAAGAGGGGCAGGGGGGGTTAAAACTCTTCAGAGAGCATCAGCCTAAAAATGACAGTTCCTGCCCAGAAAAAGGCAGATATAGAATTTTGAGGACCAAAAAAAAAAAAAATTCTTTCTTTCAGCCTGAGAATGAATTTATATCTCAAACAACATAATTTTATTGATAACCAACAGTTATAAGAATTAGTCCCACTTCTTTATTGGCTTCCAAAAGAATACAAGAAATAGTGTTATGGAAAAATTAAGAGAAATAGAAGTCACATTAACTTGGGATGGGTCTTAAAAAATTTGTGGAGTATAACAAGAGTATTTTTTTTTTTTTTTTGATAAGTAATAATTTATCCAAAAATGCATCAAAGGGATATTACCTTGTACAAATACCTCCAAGAGGCAAATTACAATTCCAAAAGCTCGACAAAATTCAAAAAGCTATTCCAGTCCGATTCTAATCCTTCTAATAACCACCTATACAAAATAGCCAAAAAATACTTTTCAACCTTTAAATCAGTAATTCTATACCTTTGGAAGCTCTCTTATTGCTCTCCCCCTAAATCAATCAAACTACACAAAAATGGATTAACTTTCACGCTATTTTTCTCTTATTCTGAATCTTGACACCCCACCGAGCATCAAAAACTTATTTTGCTTTCATAGGGAACATCCATTGCATACCAAAGTGTAATAGCACTAGATCCCACAACTCCTTAGACCATGAACAGTGTAAAAATATAGTCAATTGATTCGCTTTACTTCCTCAAAGACAACACAAATTCACCATAACTTGTCAAACATTATCAATGGTTAAATTGAAGCTGTATCAAGAAAAAGCTACCTTGGAGACACTCCAATCCTCCATTGCAAATGCCATGGAAAATCCACATTCCAATTCCCGTTATAGAAATTTCACCTAAGAAAACACTTGACTTTGATTCTTTCCAATTCATACCATCCTCCTCCATTCCCACTTTTGGGCATATAAAAGTTGGATAAGGTTTAGATAACAATCCAACTTCCAATCCTGAAGATTCTTCTAGAGAGGCAAACTCCAAATCTCAATGCCCCCTCTTCCACCCAAAAAAAAAAAAAAAAATGCTTATCAATTGAAGCCTACTGGTCAATTTCTACAACATAAATGTTAGGGAAAACATCTTTCAAACTTTTGTCTCCCACCCAAATGTTAGGCCAAAACTTTACCCTATTACGCATGCCAACCACTATCATGCTAAGATCTGCAAAAGCAAACCATAATTTCTGAATGCCCTTCCTAAGTTGGTACCTAATGCACCAACATCTGGACTGATTTGACAAAATGGATCTAAAGATCCACATCAGGATTTTAACAATCATAATATGAATATAAATGACCAATAAAAAAGCATGCACGCATAACTATCTAAAAATTCAATACCAACAGAAGTAAACTAGTAATAATTTGAGGAAGTGTTCCCACTCCTTTCTTTTCCTCCTAGTCTCCTCAATTCTTGATCCGAACCACTTCTATTTTTTTATTTGCGATAAAATTCACAATCCACATGCCAAGAATACTAGATCTATTGACCAACAAAATAAAGAATAAACAACCAAGAATCCCAAATGAAACATGGACATGCACGCAACCTAAATGTATCTTAGTACAATGTATTGTTTCCAAGCAAAATATTTTCATTCCCAAATATCCCAAATTCTACAGCACAGGCGCAAGCGTCAGGCTTCAACAAAATTTAGAATACAAGGTACTGTTTCTAAACAAAATATTTTCATTCCCGAATATCCCAAATTCTACAGCAGAAGCGCAAGCGTCAGGCTTCAACAAAATTTAGAATACAAGGTACTGTTTCTAAACAAAATATTTTCAATACCGATTCTCCCAAATTCTACAGCAGAGCTTCAGGCTTCAACAAAAAAAAAGGGCATTCCGCCCTTAACATGCTATCTGAAATTCCAAGGTTTCAATCTCCCTTACACGCATTGTCTACGGCTACAACCCCTCAATCAATTGTTTCGTGGTACCATTCATCTAAAATAAATAAATAAATAAATTGTTTCACTGTACAAAGGTCAAAATTCATGTTAGTGGAGGATAAAGACAATGCCCCTGTAACAGTTCCAGAGCCTCAGATTTGTAGATGCCACTGAAACAGATTCCACGTCCACCAAAATGACAAAAAGTTCTGAAGGAAAATCAGTTTAAAAGATCCAGTATGAGTAAAATTAAAAATTTTTCCTTTGAATTATACATCCATAAAAAGGCAATCTTTGATAAAAATATCAACTCAGATTAGCCGAAACTTGGAAATAGATTTTCGTCAAAATCAAGTCCGTAGTTCGTACTCAATCTGGAAATCTGTTCGCAGATTTGAGGTCTAATACTCTAATATTCCAAATCGAATATTTAAGCATTAAAATTAAAACCAAAGCTGCAAACCCAACTCTGGAAATACCCACAAAACCTAGCCACAGATTGACCCAATAATCAATTAGCAATCTGAAGAATATATCGAAAAAAAAAATATCAATGAAACCTGCAATAATCGTCAATTGTTCGGAAATTTGAAGCAAAATTTTAACCCAAAAAAATAAAAAAAAAAAAGAAAGAATTCGAAGTTTGTAAATGGTACCTGTGGAAGCACATCTTCCAATAGCAATCGCTCCTCTAACCTCTCATCCTCGTGAGTTCCCATGACCGAAGAATAATCAACAAATCCCTATGCTTCCCTCCGTTGACGAAAAGCTTTATAGCACTGGGTAGATATTTATTGAGACAGATATGGATAAAAAAATAGCGTGCAGATACAGAATCCCGAGGCTAACGTATGAGGTGAGCGAGAAATATGGCTTCTGTTTATGGGGGAATCTAGTATGACGCAATAATTGATAATAAATGACGAGAAGTGGACTTAATTTTCAAATCAATTCCCTGGATTTTCTAATAATAAACTCCTCGTCTGGAGTTAAAAAAAAAAATTAAAAATCGATAGAGAAGTTAGACGCAGCGAGAAAATTAAATCTTTTTCAAATTTTTTGAAAAAATTTTGTAGCGAATAACTATGTTTGTATTACTTTTTTAACTAAATTTTTATTTGTATTTCAGTTTTAATTGTTTTTTTTTTAGGAAAAGTTTTAATTATTTTCAAAAGTTACAATCGCATAAATAAAAAAAGAAAAAGAAAAAAGCCTAACTTCAGTTTTATATTTATTAGTATTTTTTAAGAGACAAATAGTGAAATAAAATAAAATGAAATGAGATAAGTTGTAGGTTTATAATTTATACAGTAAGATAAAAAATGAATAATTTTTAAAAATTTCAGTATTTTTTACTGATTTTCGGAATTTTTTATCGTTCTAAACAGAGCCTATATTTGTACACACAAAACTAACCCATAGGTAAAGTTTAGCATCAAAATAGTAGAAAAATATCAAATTTTGCTCTTTAGATATTTGGTAAAATACCAAATTTTATTACTTTTTTACTCTATTACAATAACTTCTCAATTCAAACGTTACTAAAAGTTACTAAAAATTGTTAAAAATTATTAAAAATTATCAAAAGTTACAAAAAAATCAAAAGTTACTAAAATTTTACCAAATAAACACTCAAAAGTTATAAAAGTTATTAAAAATTACTAAAAATTGTTATTTGTTTCACCAAATACACCAAAAATTACAAGTAATAACTTTTGAGCAAAAATTACTAAAAATTGTACCTCCAAACACACCCATAATTTCTTCACATTGTCACGCTCATATGATAGAGAAAAAGAGAGATCGGAGAACGTGTAAGAAAAATATAAATATCTTTAGAAGATTCAGGTATCGTTTGGGATCTAAGAAACTAATTGGCTTATTTGTTAATTTGTAAAATGACTAAGTTTACTCTCTTACATTTTAATCTTCTTTTAAACTTTTAAGGGAAAAAATGTCAAATTAACTAAAACTAAAAATTCACCTAAAAAAGTCACATTTTTTCCCTTCACAAACACACAAACACAAGTAGCTGACTTATTTTTAACCAACTACTATCTTACTAAAATAAATTAGCTACTTTCCTTCTCAAACCAAGTCTCAAACGAATGAAAAAGAAAGTTCTTAGGGAGTTTGAATCAAATACAAAAATATTTTTTATTAATTATTTTATTTTTACTAATTATGTTTTATTTTTCTTGATTTTTACTAATTTTTTAACTTTTATAAGTTTTTTTAATTTTAACATATTTTTATTAAACGCTCAATACCTAATTAAAGTGATACGTGTCAAAATTTTGTATAAAATTAGTTAATTTTTATATTATTAAATGACCTTTACGTAACTTCAAATTGATATACATGTATACATATAAATTTAGAATTCCAAATTTTATCCAAAAAAATTTTATAACTTTTACTAATTTATTTTAATTCTTATTATTTTTTTTACATCTTTTATCAATTTTGACACGGCAACTTTTAAAAGAAAAAAAAAAAACAAAAAACAAATAATTAGAGTCCAACTCAACGGCGCCTAAAAGTGTGTACATATACAGGCATATTCATGCGCAAAAGTAGGAAAACAAGCATCTGCCCCCCACAAATCCATCATACGCAAATCCAAACCAGTCCCACCAAATCCCTCGCAGACTGAAATGGTAATAGTAGGTTTATAGTAATATAGTTTATAATAGTTACATTGTTTTACTTTTTTTATAAAATGGAAACTGAATAAAAATAATTGTTTGTTGGTTCATTAGTGCTATATTTTACCTCATTATTAACTTATAAATGTCGAATAAACAAGATTAAGGATAACTTGTTTCGATGTAAAATATATATATATTTTTAAGAAGTTTGAAGACCTGAGAAATAAAAGACTTAACTCATATTTTAGGAGCGTTTGAAGTAAAATAAAATGAGATAATTTGTGGGTTCGTAGTTCGTGTAGTGAGATAAAAAATAAATAATTTTCACAGATTTTTAAAATTTTTCAGTATTTTATATCATGCTAAACAGACTCTTTATATGTTTAGTTTATTTTTTATTTTTGTAAAATGCTCCAAGTCAACGTGCACCATTTCTATAATTAATCTCATTTGTCTAAACTCATTTACTCATTTTAAGCTCAATTTCTAAGTTGAACACCAGAAAAAATATATATATTATATATTTTTTCTTGTTAGATCATAACACATATTTTGATCCCATGTATATTAATTTAATGGACAATGCGTGCATGTTTACATGAATAATAAGGTAATTTGTAAGTGTCAGGGACGAAGCCACGTTAGATCGAGAGTAAATGAAGATCTACGCTGAATTTTGATTAATTAAAATAATTTAAGTACTTTTAGTTGATGTGAAGGTGATGATCCAGTTGACCAAGGTGTTAGTCTTATAGTCTTTGTGCCACTCCAAGATCTTGCCCTCTTAGATATATATATATATATATATATATATATATATATATATATATTATTTTCTTCTTTCATATTTAATAAGAACAGTGAAGAAAAGCAAAATATGTTCTCGTGTTCTTTTTTTTTTTTTTTTTTCCCTTTTAGGTAGAGAGCAAAAACAACTTATTCTTGTATTTTATGTAAAAAAAGACATTTGATGTTAATGTATAATATTTTGTATTTTATCATATTTTTATATTTATTTGAAATTTAACTTGTGATTTGAATCTACGCTAACTCAAATTTCTAAGTCTGCCACCGGTAAGTGAGACAAATTATTATTACTTTTTAAATAGAAATAGCTTTATAAGATCAATTAGATTAATTATTTTTTATTTATTTGTGTTAAATATTAACAACATTAGATAAGTTAAATATAAATTTATGTATATGTAAAAATTTATCGAATTTACATTATTATAGTAAGGCAACATAAAAAATTTAATAAAATTGTAAATTAGAAAAAACCAATTACTTTATGAAAATTTTGCTTTCTTTTTTTAATATCAATTAAGCACATTTAATTTGACGGGGTATGGTTGTAACACATGTATTTTAAAATATTTAGTTTTATTAATTAATAATCTATATAATAAAATGGGACAGATTTTAAAAATATTCATCTCACAAATTAAGATTCAACAGCTAAGATTGAATTTTATTCTTCAACAGGTGACTGAGATCTTTTACAAATCAAAACTTTTCCTCATAACTTTTTTTTTTGTTCTACATCGTCAAAACACTACAATTTCACTTTTCCTTTTGCCTATAAAGTCACTAAAATTGGGACATATGATATTGATAAATGTAAAAAAACTCATGGGTTTTTGAAAAGGAACCCACCTTCTTGGGTTTTAAGAAGGACTCACCTTCTCATGAGTTCCAAATGCAGACCTACTTTTTTAAAAATTTAATGTTGTTAAATTTATATATTTCAATTATATTAATAATTAAAGTAAAAATACAAATAAGAAATAGAATTGAATTAAGAAACGCAAATTAAAAAAATTAAATAATAATTAAGTTATTTTTCTCATAACAACAACTCTTAATATTTGTAACATTTAAAAGTAAAAAAAATATATATCAAACATTAATTAGGCTTGAAGGTAGTTGTTTTTTAAAATTCTAATTTTAAATTTAAATTAGTTATGTTAACTGTATTTATTTTATTTTATAAGGCATATATAACTAATAATAAAATTTTTTATTTGGATTATTTTTATAAAAATAATTAAAATTTTATATTCCTCGTTTTATTTTTTATTTTTGTAAATATTTGAATAAAATTAGTGCTTGTGGAGTGATTTTTTCTAAAGTCTAATTTTATGTTTAAATTGATAAGGTTGACTATATCTATATTATATATTCTATATCTATATAATAAAATATGATAGTTTTTCAAAATGTCCCTCTCACAAATTAAGATCTAACTGTTGAGATTGTTTTTCTAAATTTAAATTTAAATTAATTACATTTGCTATATTTATTTTATTTTATAGAGCACATATGATTAATAATAATATTTTTGTTTAAGTTATTTTTATAAAACTAATTAAAAATTTATTATCAAATCCTAAGTAATTTAGAATTTAAATTGATAAGGTTAACTAATTAATATTAATTTTAGTTAAAGAGTGCCATAGGCACAGGTTATTCACTAATTATATAATAAAACATGATGGTTTTTGAAAATGTCATTCTCACAAACTTAGAACTAACGGCTAAAATTAAGTTTTATTCTTCAACGAATGGCTAACATCTTTTACATTTACAAAATCTTTATTTTTTGTCTCATATCGATAAAGCACAATAACTTTATTTTTTCTTTTACCTATAAAAGTACTAGAATTATGGCATAAAATTTTAATAAATAATAAATGTAAAAAAACTCATGGTTTTTATAAAGAAACCACTTTTTTGGGTTTTAAAAAATGAATTCACATGGTTATGGATTCTAAAAGGGGCCTACTTGCTTAAAAATTTATTATGATTGTTAAATTTATATATTTTAATTACATTAGTAATCAAATTAAAAAGTTGATAAAGAATACAGTTGAACTAAAAAAACTCAAATAAAAAAATCTTAAATAATAATTAGGTTATTTTTCTTATTACATCAACTCTTAGTATTTTTAAAACTAAAAAATACAAAAAAAATATCGAATATTAATTTAGCTTGGAATCAATTGTTTTTTCTAAATTCTAATTTTAAATTTAAATAATCACATGTTATTCGCTAATAATAAAACACAATATATTTCAAAAATGCCCCTCTTACAAACCAAAATCTAAATGCTGGGATTGAGTTTTATTCTTATTATTTAACAAATGGCTGAAATCTTTTACAAACTTTCCCCTCAAATTCCTGCATTGTCTTTCCGTTACTTCATATTCTTATAAACCATTGATTTGAACTTAATGATAATATTTAAAGAGTTGCATTGAGAAAAACAAAAATTTTGTTTCTTAATATTATGTTGCCCGATAGTGAATGAGAAATGATACAAAAATACATACATATTTTATTTTAGTCGAGTAGTACTGTAAGCATGGGCTATTCCTAATTACTAAATACTACTTAATAATTAATACTATAATTATTTAAATTGGTTAATATTATTTTATTATCTCTTAATATTTGAATTATAAATTGTAATGCCCCGAGTTTTGACAAAATAACCGAAGTATATTAACTTATTATACAAACTTATTGCATAAATTCCCTCCTGTTTTAACTGTCTTAAAAAAAATATTGCACATGTGCTATACTTTATACTAACAATTAATCATCGATCTTGGTTAGCTGCTAACATCTGCTAGCCTCACTTTTTGCTATCAAACGACTTATTTGTATAAAAACCCGTACAATGGGGTGAGCCGCTAAGCCTAGTAAATAAAAATATTCAAATAATATCAACAAGCATTTTCATATAAGGACAGCAAGTAAGTGCTCAAAGTAGCAGTTATTATCATATAAAACAGACAATAGCAGTACAAATCAAGTAAATAAGCAGTGAGATGCCCATGCAAGCCATTCCCTTTCCACCCTTATAATGTATTGCCACGCTTATAACGCCTCAACATGCCTGCGTAAGTCATTCCCTTTCCACTCTTATAATGCCTTGTCACCCTTATAACGTCTCAACATGCCCGTGCAAGCCATTCCCTTTCCACCCTTATAACGCCTAGCCACCTCTATAACGCCTCAACAAACTTGACAGACTTGGGGATCAATTCACATTAAGAAGAAAAAGCCAAAATGACTTTCCTAAGTTTCACGTGGCTTCAGGCCACTTTGACAAACCTTTTTTTCTTTTTTTTTTTTTAACACCAATCATCATATACATCATATATATGCACGTGGCAGCTACAAAAAACAAAAGTAAAGGAAGTTCCAGATGGATTTGGCCAATTTTTTTTATATATTTAAAAATTAATTAATTTTTTTAAATAATACATCAAAATAATAAGTATATTAAAAGTTAAAATTTTAGGGTTATTACATAAATATTATAATTGTCTAAATTGGTCAATATTATAGTTTCAAAATAATTTTTTAGAATATTATACAGATTAATTTTTTTTATTTCAGTTAAATACTATTAAGAACAATCCTAATTCAAAATGATAAAAATTTTCTAAAAATAAAATTCTATTTGATTATTGATTGCAATATTTATTTGCTACTTGTTACTTAGTACTACATTTTTCATCTAAATTAAATTATATATTAATTAAAATTTTTGTATAGTACTTAATTGGGTGTATTTTATGGGGTTTTAAGCTTCCTACATCTTTAATTCTTCAATTTATGGCTTTTTCTGTGCAAGTAACTATTTTTGTTTTTAGATGAATAGGAAAAATTAACTTACTTTGAGAAAAAAGTACATTATTTGTTTTATTTAAATATCAACATGCATGTTTTCTAAATTATTTTTAATTATGGATTATTTTTTTTAATAATTATAGTTTTATATATTTTATACATCTCTATGTGTGTCAAAAGCTGGCCATAATCTTATTTATTGGAATATTATTTTTTTAAATTTTGGATAAAATACAAAAATAACTCTTACAGTTTTTTTTCGGTATCACTTTAGTCCCACATGTTTCAATTGCAACAATCAAATCCCTACACTTTCAGTCAAGTATTAATTCGGTCCCTTTGTTAGTTAATCGTTAAAAATACCCGTTAGTCTGAAGATAAAATGGTAATTTCATTTATAGTTTACTCTAAATATTACTTTTGTATTTCACGTTTTCAATTATAACAATCGAATCCTTACACTTTTGGTGTATATTTAAAATATATTTTATTAAATTATTTTTAATAAATACTATAATCTGAAATATATTTTATTAAATTATATAACATATTTTAATTTGAAATATATCTTATTAAATTATTTTAATCAATAATATATTTAAATTATATTTAATTTATTCTATTTTTAATGAATTAAATTATCTTTCATAAATAATATGATCAAATTAATAATATAATCAAAACAATATCTAACTTAGTTTAATTAATATGAAATATATTTTATTAAATTCAATTAATTTTCTTAAAAATTAATAAAATTAAAAGTTTTATTAAAGGTGATTTGATGGTTTCACTAACATTTGTTATAATTAATGGAAAAAAATTAAAAGAGTCACATATATTGTAACGACCCATATCCATATAGTACAATATTGTCCGCTTTGGGTTTGGTAAGCTACTTCCCAGAAGGTCGCCCATCCTAGTACTGCTCTCACTGGAGCACGCTTAACCATGGAGTTCCCACTGAACCCAATGCCCTCACGGCTTTAAAATGCGTTGTTCTATATTGATATCGAATATTACATATATGCCATTTCTTCCACGACCCAGGCGATGTGGGATGGGAGGCATTGCTTCTCTACTTCACCTCCTGCTTCACTCTCCCGCAGGCAGAGTCCCTCACGAGCAAGTCCCTCGCAATAGCTGTCACGCCCCGAAATCCACAACCGGGGACGTGTGAACAAAAACCAAAAATAAATATCAAACTATGAAAAATATAACATATCAGAGCAGAAGCTAATTAAAGTAAATATTATTCAATCTCTTGAATATCCAAAATACCATTAAAATGCCCTAAGAATGGGCTACAAAACCATGCCACAAATATGGGCCCAAATCAAAACTCCATTACATTAAAATTTAAACGCTAGAATGTAAAATAAAACAAATCATTCAGCTATAACAACCCAAGATGGCTAGCTAACCCACTGGTCCATCACGAGCATCAATCCCTGCATTACCAACTGTAGTAGGTGGTGAGCACTAAATTCCACGTGTGCTCAGAAAGTGTTTATAACATATAATTTCTTAACCATGCAAAATTATTAAAACTAATTAATAAGAATAAAATTTAAAATCTTATAATTTTCAAAATATCCATATTCAATCATAACATTCAAATTATAAAGTTACTTAGCCATGATCCCGCAGTCTCATGCTAAAAATAAATCATATCACTTCATTCATGTCACCACACATCAATATCATACTATGGGTCAGGTACTCTGCAAGTTTAGTCTGTGGTCTCAGAACTAAACCCAAAATAAATCCCCAGGCTTAAGCCGTGGGGTACAACTAGTCCCGCAATCCTAGATGTACTCATCACATCTCCAGATCTTAGTCATGGGGTACAATTGGTCTCGCAGTCCCAAATGTACTCATCATATCCCCAGACCTCAATCATGGGGTACATTTGGTCCCGCAGTCCCAAATGTACTCATTTGCCTTAGTAGGCAAACCGGTCTCGCAGTCCCGATACTAAATATACGCTAGAATAAGCTGTTTATACATTTCGTAGGTTTCTAGCCCACTGGTTATGCTAACCACCCTGCGCAAGTTTTGGGGCTTTTAACCATTGTGTTCTAGAACCCACTATTTCTAGTACCCTTAATGACCCCAATAACCCAAAAATCAAATCTCAAGTAATTCTTTTTATTAACATACACAAAAGTTCTTCCTAATTTGATTTTTGTGTGTTCTTCTCTTTACTTTATAAGTTTTATGAAGTGTGAATGTGTTTCGGGCCTAAGTTTCATGTTGCCCTTTCATAAAAATATTCTCATACAAGATTTATCAAATAAATATCATGCAACCATATTCAGGAATATATATATGCAGCTAGCTTGGTAAATAAAATTTTATATCAAGCATGTCATGACAATGAAGGATTCAAGACATAAAGTTTGATAATTCATAAAAAATAGAAAATGAAATATGTTACACTAATTCAAAAGCCTAAAATACTTGTAATTAAGTCCAATTTCATAAAAACAAGATTTAAAATTTATTCATAAAGCCATATAATACGGATTTTAAAAATATTAAATGGGTATTTCTGTTAGAACCATACAGAACAGCTCATTTTCATGATTTTTATAAAATACATTTTAAATCCAAAAATTTTGAAATTTTTACAAAAAGCTCATTCATATATCTAGTTTAACATATAAAAATTTTAAAAATTATATCAACTTTTATCTATACCTTTTATACCAAATATCTAACTGTTGTTAGTACAGCAACATAAACCAAACAGCTAGGTTTCAATATTTTTATAAAATAAAATATTACTAAAAAATTTATAAAATATTTACTATAGAATCTCTAACATGTCTAGTTTCATATATAAAATTTTTAGAAATTAATTTAATCTCTAGGTATCATTTTTATACCAAAAATAAACTCCTATCAGCACATCAATTTAAAACAAACAGTCAAATTTCACGATTTTTGTAAAATCCATTTTAACTCAACAAAATATGAAATTTTTACTGGATACTATTTTGGATATGTACTCCCATATATAAAAATATCAAAAATTAAGTCGACTTCTAAGAATGAATTTCATATAAAAACAGTGTGCTGATCCAGGTACAGAAATCCTAACCAATCAGTCAAGTTTGACTATTTTTAATAAATTCATTTAAATTCCAAAAATTATGAAATTTTTACAGAAAACTCATATACATGTCTAATTTAACATATAAAATTTTCGTGAATTAAATCGATCTCTAAGTATGATTTTTGTGGAAAAATAGTGTACCTGTTTCAGTGTGAAAGTTTCAGAATTTCACATAATCAAAAATCAATTCATAGATCAAGTTTTTCATATCTTGCACACCCACATATATATACATGACATGATAAGAAAAATTATATCAAATAAACACAATCCCACCTACCTCACTACACACATAGACGATCAGTGGGTAAAATAATCAACACCAACTCAAGTTGGCCTTAAACACGATCCGGTAATCGTCTTTGAAACGGTAATTATGCGTTTTTCGAAAATCTCTTTACGATCTTTACCAACGTACAACCAATAGCATGATTTCTCTTTCCCCCTCTCTCTTAAATTTGAAAGGCCAAAATGAAAAATGCAGAATTTTTGTTGGTGGAAACCATAGATGGTGAAGGTTCTTTTAACAACCCTAGAGTCCCCCTTCTCTTATTCAAATGCACTCATAAAACCCTCCTTAATTTTCCTATAACTCCCACAATCTGCCAACTCTAAACCTCTCATCCCTAATGAGAGTTATTAATATAATTACATACACATAACATTAAAAAAAAAATTAACACAAATACATAAAATATAAATGGGGTCTAAGAATATCAGAATTTAAAATATTATAAAATAAAATAAAAAAAAACCAAAAATTTCGAATGTTTACATCCTCCCCTCCTATAAAATTTTCATCCTCGAAAATTAAAACAGTAGAAGGAATAACAAGATCACGAAAACAACTGGGGATAACGATGCCTCATACCTTGCTCACGTTCCCAAGTCGACTCCTCTATTCCATGATGCTTCCACAGTACCTGAACCAGTGGTGTTGTATTTCCTCAAAGAACCTGCTAATGAGAGTCCATAATTCTTACAGGCTTTATCTCGTAGGAAACATCAGAATCTATCTCAAGCTCTCCCCAATCCAAAACATGTGACGAGTCAGGGATGTACTTCCTTAACATGGACACATGAAACATTGAATGCACTCCAGACAATCTCGGTGGCAAAGCCAAATGGTACGCCACCTCGCCAACCCGAGCCAACACCTCGAATGGCCCAATGAACCTCGGTCACAACTTGCCCTTACGGCCAAACCGGAGCTGTCCCTTACGTGGCGAGACCTTTAGAAACACATGGTCTCATACCTCAAACTCCAATGGCCTTCGCCTCCGGTCAGCATAGTTCTTCTGGCGATTGCGCGCCGTCTCAAGCCTCTGCCTGATGATTTTGATCTTCTCTGTTGTCTCTCGAACCATCTCAGGTCCCAACAAAGTTCTCTCCCCAACCTCTACCCAACAGATAGGGGATCTGCATGGCCTACCATACAATGCCTCGTAAGGTGCCATCTCAATACTGGACTGATAGCTGTTATTGTATGCAAACTCTACCAATGGAAGGTGCGTTTCCCAACTACCCTGAAAATCTAGTACGCATGCCCGAAGCATATCCTCCAAGATTTGAATGGTACGTTCAGACTGCCCATCTGTTTGAGGATGATAGGCGGTACTGAACATCAACTCTGTACCCATGGCTTGCTGGAGACTCTGCCAGAAACGAGATGCAAATATGGGATCCCTATCTGATACGATTGACACCGGAACCCCATGTAGCCTCACAATCTCCTGAATGTACAACTGAGCCAAACTATCTATTGAGTCAGTCAAACGAATCGGTAAGAAGTACGCTGACTTTGTTAATCTATCCA
The DNA here is from genome assembly GCA_019916065.1 of Vitellaria paradoxa. Lineage (NCBI taxonomy): Eukaryota > Viridiplantae > Streptophyta > Magnoliopsida > Ericales > Sapotaceae > Vitellaria > Vitellaria paradoxa. Next base: position 1,729,895 of record CM034237.1, on the reverse strand, counting down.
CCACCACCCAAATCGTATCATGCTTCTTAGGAGACTTAGGCAAACTAGTAACGAAGTCCATTGTGATATTTTCTCATTTTCATTCTGAAATTGGCAATGGCTGAAGTAATCCAGCTGGCCTCTGATGCTCTGCTTTCATTTGCTGACAAGTCAAACACTTGCTCACAAACTCAGCTATATTTCTTTTCATCCCAGCCCAAAAGAACAGTCGGCAGAGATCATGGTACATCTTTGTCCCTCCAAGATGTATTGCAAACTTGGAGTGGTGAAACTCCCTCAATACTGCATCTTGGACTGAGATTGGCACAAACAGTCTTCCCTAAAATCTCAATCCTCCATCTGACCCTGTCGTCCAACCAGGTATGACCTCATCATTACTCATCCGTACTCGGTATTTATTAGCCTCAGTATCAGTACCTAGGGCCTCCACAACTCTACTTAGTAAGGTAAGCTGAATCACCGTAGAACATAACACTGCTTAGTTCTCCACCTCTTGATAGTCAAGTTCAAACTCACTCAAACTATACATCATTTTCCACTCCCGCATTGCCACACTGGCTAAGGTGGCATAGGTCTTCCGGCTTAAGGCATCGGCAACCACGTTGGCCTTGCCTGGATGATAATGTAGTTCAAAATTAAAGTTTTTCATGTATTCGACCCATCTCCTCTGCCTTATATTCATATCCTTCTGAGTATATATGTACTTCAAACTCTTGTGGTCGGAGAAAACTTCAAATTTCTCCCCATAGAGATAGTGCCTCCAGCTCTTGAGTGCAAAGATAACTGCTGTCAACTCAAGCTCGTGCACCGGGTAATTCTTCTCATGAGTCTTTAGCTGTCGAGGCCCGTAAGCTACTACCTTCTCTTCTTGCATTAAGACACAACCTAAGCCTTTTTTGGAAGCGTCACAATAAACTGCATACCCTAAACCCCTTTCTAGAATTACAAGCACTCGAGCAGAAGTCAATCTTTTCTTTAATTCTTGGAATGAACGCTCACAAGCTTCATCCCACACAAATTTGGCTCCCTTCCGAGTCAATCTCGTCATCGGCCCAGCTAGTCGTGAAAAATCTAACACAAAGCTTCAATAGTATCCTGCCAACCCTAGGAAACTACGGATTTCAAACACAGTTGTTGGCCTTGGCCAGTGTATAACTGCATTAATCTTTGAAGAGTCTACCGCAACACCCTCAGCCAATACCACATGTTCGAGAAATTTCACCTCTCGAAGCCAGAATTTACACTTACTGAGTTTGGCATACAGCTGGTTATCCTTCAAGATCTGAAGCACAAACCGTAAATGTCTCTCATGCTCTTCTTCTGATTGTGAGTAGACTAATACATCATCAATGAAGACAACCACAAACTGATCCAAGTATTTACTAAATATCCGATTCATCAGATCCATGAACACTACTGGAGCATTTGTCAACCTAAATGGCATAACAAGGAACTCGTAATGGCCGTATCAAGTCCTAAATGTTGTTTTGGGGATATCCTCTACTGGCACTCTTAACTGGTGATAACCTGACCTTAGATCGATCTTCGAAAAGAACACTGATCCCTTTAACTAATCAAATAGGTCATCAATCCTCGGCAAGGGATACCGATTCTTGATGGTGACTCTGTTCAGTCTTCTATTGTCAATGCACATCCTGAGAGTACCATCTTTCTTTGCTGCAAACAGTGCTGGTGCACCCCACGGAGATGTGCTAGGTCGGATAAATTCTTTTAAGGTCAAATCCTCAATCTGAATTTTCAACTCGGATAGTTCTGCAGGTGCTAACCGATAAGGCGCAATAAATATTAGCTCAGTCCCTGGAACCAAATCAATTGTAAAGTCCACTTCTTTTTCTGGCGGTAACCCAAACAAGTCTTTCGGGAAAGTGACAAGTATCCAACAAATAATTTAAGTACAGATACACAATTCTCAGATATGAATGAATGTGAAGCTCCCGTATCTACCAAGACAGTAACATGTGAGGAGAAAACTGTAAATGTATCTTTAGCCACAATGGGCTCAGTAGGTCCATCGGTTGGTGCTATGGCAAATACCCTCCCTTGAGTGGGAGCTGCTGGTGGCCTTCCGCCTCTCTGCCCTTGCTGCGGACCACCTTGAGCTGTCCTCTGAAAACTTTGGGTAACACCCTGTGGTTCATGTCGAAACTGATTCTGGAAAGACCGTGATGCTGCCGGCCTGTTACTTTGAACTGATTGTGCCAGTTGTTGGAATCTTGCTGTACTATTACCCTGAGAGCAGTTTTTAGAGATATGGCCCTGTTGCCCACAAGAGTAACACGTCAGCAATCCCGACCTCTGCTGAAATCTGACTCAAACCGCTGCTCAGTTCTGGCCGATGCACTCATCAGTGGGCAGTGATACTTCTTATGCCCCGGTTGATTACATATATGGCACACAAGCGACCCTTGAGACTGTACCCTGCTAGTTGTCTGAGTAGGAGCCACACTCATCTGCTAGAAACGTTGTGGCTGGGAATCACTGGGTCCCTCCCTGTTCCTTTTCTTATGCCCGCTAGCTGATTGAGGAGCAACACTCTTACTCGACTTGTTTTCATTCATCATCCTGACATCATTTAGGTTCTTCTCAATGGTCATAGCCCGACCAGTCAAGATCTTGTAATCATCCAACCCCAGTGAGACAACTCTGCTCCTGATGCCTACTCGTAGACCTCTTTCAAACCGTCTGCACCTGTATCTCTCTGTGGATACCAGTTCTGGAGCATAGGTGGAGAGAGAAGCAAACTGACGTTCATACTCCAACACTGTCATGTTTCCCTGAGTCAAGGCCATAAACTCGTCCCTCTTCCCATCCCTGAGAGCAATAAGGAGAAAGTGCTCACGAAATAACTCCTGGAATCTCTCCCAAGTCAAGGCTGCCACATCCTATGAACCCTCTACAGAGCTCCACCACATAGCAGCATCACTAGTGAACTGAAAAATGACCAGTGAAATCCTCGTCTGAATATCTGTGATCTGAAGAGCCTTGAGAATTTTCTCGCACAATCGATAGCATGATCTCTCTCTCCCCTTCTCTCTTAAATTTGAAAGGCCAAAATGAAAAATGCAGAATTTTTGTTGGTGAAAAACCATAGATGGTGAAGGTTCTTTTAACAACCCTAGAGTCCCCTTCTCTCTTATTCAAAATGCACTCATAAACCCTCCTTAATTTCCCTATAACTCCCACAATCTGCCAACTCTAAACCTCCCATCCTTAATGAGAGTTATTAAAATAATTACATACACATAACATAAAAAAAAAAATTAACACAAATACATGAATATAAATGGGGTCCAAGAATATCAGAATATAAAATATTATAAAATAAAAAAAAACTAAAAATTTCAGGTCTTTACATATATAAATGTATACTCTCGAATTGAATATATATACAAATTGTAGAGATAGAAAATTTGGAAAATAGTAACTCTAAGGCAGTTTGATAGCATTATTGTTTTTTAATTTCACTTTTTATTTCTAGTTTTATTTTTTGTTATCATTTTTTCTAAAATAAAAATTGAAACTGCATTTGTATATGCAATTTTATTTACATAAATTATTTTTAATAAAATATATAATTTTATTATTTTTTAAAAATTATTCAAATTTAATAAAATATATTTCATATTAATTAAACCATATTAAATATTATTTTAATTATATTATTAATTTAATCATATTATTTAAGAAAAACACTTTAATTCAATAAAAGAAAATATATTAAATATAATTTAAATATTTTATTTATTAAAAATAATTTAATAAGATATATTTCAAATTAAAATAAGTTATGTAATTTAATAAAATATATTTCAAATATACATCGAAAGCGTAGGAATTCGATTGTTATAATTAAAAACGTAAAGGATTAAAGTGACACTGAGGGTAAATTATAAATAAAATTATAAATAAAATTATCATTTTATCCTTAGTCTAACAGTCATTTCTAGCAATCAAATAATAGAAGGATCAAATTGATACTTGACCGAAAGTGTGAAGATTTGACTGTTACAATTGAAACCTGCGAGACTAAAGTAATACTGAGAGTAAGCTGTAAATGAGATTTTTGTACTTTACCCTTAAATTTTTCAAAGTAAGTGGCAATTTATTTATTTATTTCAGTTTAAATATGTGTTATTCATTTTTATATTTTAAACATATATAAATTTCGTGCATAGCACAGGATTAATCATTCATGTGCATATTCAGAGTGCTAGATTTTAGCAAAAAATAATAAAAAATAAATAAACTTGTTCGATGTATTGCTCAAACAGTGTAATACCTAGTATTTATTTTGACCATTTATATATTATTTTGGGTCAATAAAATAATTAGGCCGAGATAGAGTTTGTTTAGTTAGGTTTATTTTATTTTTCCTCAGCCAAATTTGGCTCAAAGTGGTATTAGGTTGGACAACTAGACCATCGACCTTGCCATTCTTTTCTCTTTCATTTCCTTCATTTCTTTTTCTTTTCTTCTTTCTTCTTCTTTATTTCTAGCGGATTCTTGACCAAGGGAGGGGAGAGAGAGAGAGAGAGAGAGAGAGAAAGAGAAGAAAGAAGAGATAGAGAGTAGAGAGAAAATGGGTTCCAGGAAGAAATGTCGACGGATCAGGGTAGTATTCGATACCTTGAATGTCATGTCAGTATTCTTTCTCGTGATTTTACTTGAGGTAAAGGATATGGATATTTAAAGTTTAAGAATCGAAACCTAAGTCTTCTCATTTCTTATTTTCTCCTCGGATTCAAGTTGTGTGGGACTTATATTCGTGTTCTAAACATTGTTAAGATAATTTTGAAATATATACATGCCTGATTTGGTTGAATATCCTGAGATTTGTGTATATATATTTATATATGAATGTGTGTATATATATGCACATGAATGTGAAAATTTTGCATATATTTGAGTTATTCTTCGATTAAGTGTTATAGAAATATATGGTTTTAAGTGTTTATACATGAGTTATTGTTGAGATTGAGGCTTGAATTAGTGATTTGGGGAATGAATTAGAATTGGGTTTTATTGAAAACGAACCTAAGAACTGGGCGCTGGACTTTGATGTTTGGAACGAGTGACCAGGGTGTTCGGACCGGAAGTGTTTGAATCGGCTATTTTGGGTGTCTGGACCAGCTATTTTGGGTGTTCAGACTGGGAAAGTGTCTAGACCGTAATTTAGGGTGTCCAAACACTAGTTTGGTAAATTTCTAAAAATGTTATAATTTGATTTCAAAAGATATGTTTTGTGCCCAAACCTATTTATCAAAGATTCTTCAGGATAAAAGGAACCCCAAATTATCATTGAACCTAATAAGAATGCATGTTTATATTAAAATGATATTTATTTTACATAATTGAGCCTGTCATGTGCATGGGCTGGGGTTGTATCATTTGATTTTATGCTGTGATTATTAATTGGCCGAAAGTGCCATATTGATATTATTGACGTGCCGAGGCACAGGTATGGATGGGATCCATAATTTTGAGAAATAATGAAATAAGATTTTGAAAATACTGGATGATCCCCGGTCAATATATATAGCTAGAGTTTAATTATTGGAATTGGGATGTTAATCTTAAGATGCTATTATATTAATTTTCTGCTTCAACTAAGTAGATGCCTGACTAAATGTATAACATGGTTCCTTTGATTCTTAACTAATTAGAGGTGCAACTCGGTCCTCTAATCGCTGTTTATATTGATTTCCTGCTTAAGTTAAGTAGATGCCTTATCAGGACTGTAACACGGTTCTCTGACAAAAGGGTCAGGGGTGTAACATGGTTTTTTACCTGTGATTGTACCCTGTTTGAGGAAAGTGGATGCCTGACTAGAGGTGCGACATGATTTCTTAGCAGATGGGCTAGGGGATATAACACGGTTCTCATAAGTCTTACATTAGTGGAGGTGTAACACGGTTCCCCACTTAGCTTATATATATATATATATATATATATATATATATATATATATATATTGAGATAAACATTCGCCGTAAAACGTAAACGATGCGATTGGTGACCTCGCATACTTTACTAAGCATAATCCATTCCAGGATAAAGTTAGGGTTAGATGGAGACTAGAGTATACATTGATATTGCATGAGATTGCATTTATGTTATTTTATATTAAGATGTTGATATAATGTGGCTGTGGCATTGAGATGTATGGTTTATCTGGTTGATCATAAGTTGGGTTATGAAAAAAGATATATAAACTAGGAATTATAGTGACCTGATTATCAAAGTGGGATAGGTGGGTCGCTTAGGCTTGAATAGCCTAAGTTTGGTCTTAATTATGGGTAATAATAATTGTGTTTATTCTTTTTAACTGAGAAATTAATTATTAATATTATAAATTATGTGACCGATATAGGTTTACTATTTACATTTATGATGTCATTAATTTAAGAAAATATAAGCATAATAATAGTATTTGATCTAATCGTACAGACCTTGAATGTGGTCATTTGAAATAATATTAAAGAGAATTATTTTTTGATAAATTGATAGTGATGTAATTACATATTATTTTACATGAGAATTAGTAATAATTTTAGATATATTGATAACTTTAACTCAATGTGAATTGAATTTAAATTGGATTTTATTTATTTATTTTTACTTTCACATTCCCATGCCGTCCTTCTCGAACTATGAGGTTAGGGGTGTGACAAGAAGTGTAAAACAGTTTATAGAAGTTGAAGAAAAAAATTGGTAGAAGTTGAAAACAATTGGTAAAAATTAAAAAAAAATTATAAAAGTTATCAACAAATTTTAGAGAAAATTAAAAAATTTAACCAAATTTGCATTCCAAACTCACCATGTATTATTATGATGAATTCAATTTGCTGAAAACAAGTCTTAAATTTGATTCAATTCGATTTTGCTGAAAATCAAATTGGTAATCGAATTCAAAAAAATCAAACTTACATTCCAACATTATAGAGAAGTAGAAGTAAATTTTAAAATTTTATTAGTTATTTAAGTTTAATTTTAAATTATTTTACATCTAGTAATATCCCACTCTCAAATCGCAAAGTTGCCTAACCTCGCACAAGGGTCAGTTTCAACCTAATTAAATAAGTAAAGAAAAACAAAAAGCTTGATAGATAAGTAATGATGCAAATGGATCTAGTCGATCCACAACTTGATTCGAAAATCAACTCACCCTCGCCCTGATTCATGTGTTCATATAGCTCGACCTATCCCTGCTCACTTTACTTGGTTCAGGGCTTGGGGCACCCTGGTCAGCCTGCCTAACCCCCGGCTAACTTTGCTTCCTACTCTTAATCTGATCCTTTGCTAGTAGTTTTTTTTTTTAAGGCAACATGCTAGTTGCTGTCATATTTATTTCTTTCAATTTTTTCAAAGGAAACTTGCCTGCTGCTCTCAGTATTATATATATATATATATATATATTTAATATATACCACTAAATTATCTAAAAAAATATATAAATCACATTTAAACACGATATGAATGTACTTTTAAATAATAATTTTTTTTTATCTATTGGAGTTTGGGTACATCTTGATTAAGATTGACAATTTTATATGTATTATTATGATTAATTCTTGTATTATGTTATTGTTATTAACAAAAGAGTAATAGTATTAAATAAATTAATGAATTTAAAATTAAATTATATTAAAATACAGGTGATGAGCTTAATTTATGTAAAAAATACATAGAATAATTTAATATCTATTTTTTGTATAATTTTTTATTTAGATTCTATATTTGTAATTTAGATTAAATGTTAATTATGTAATTATTTAATTCCTAATAAGATTTATTGATGAGTTTCAATGTGTTTTTATGATTTTTTATTTAATTATAAAAAAAATTAAAAGTTAAACTGGGTAGTTAGCAGGTTTGGTTGACTTGGACTCACTTGATCCATTGGATATTGGATCAGGGATAACCCAGCCCGATTTCATCTTTATAGATAGGGCAAGAGTATTTGCAATTTGGTCTAGTATAGAGAGAGAATGGCGAGGATGACGGAAGGGTTGGTGGTGCTGACGAACAGAGACCAGAGAGGAATGGTGATGGACAAGGACGAGAAGCTGGTGTTCAAGACTAGCAAAAGGGTTGAGCCTATCATCAGCTTCGATGAGATGGGCACAGATGACGATCTTCTTAGGGGGATTTACAACTACTACTTTGAGAAGCCTTCGGCCATCAGCACAGGCCCAATCTAGTACCGTAACACCTCCATGATTGCCCTCATTATATGCTAGATCATTACACTTTTATGGGAGATGTTGGGACTTGTAGCTCATACAGAGAGGAACCCAGTGCTAAGAAGGAGGGGTGGATGCGAAGCGATCGAGCAGAGCAAAGCATCCGCCCTTATCTCGGATTCAACATGTAGTGAGCTAGGCCACAGCCCCGAAGGTTTTGGGGGTGCGGGGGGCAACGCCCCCTGCGATACAGTACGATGTAATTAAGGGTATTTTGGGAATTAGACCATGTAATCCTATTAGAGTTAGGAATAGAGGTGGCTATAAATTTTCTCTATGTAATCCTGTGATCAATAAGAAAAGAACTCTCGCTCATGCTCCCGTGGACGTACCCAAATTTTGGGGAATCACGTAAATTTGTGTGTTGATCTCTTTACTGTTTTCTTCCGTATATCGTGTGTGTGTGTGAATCGATCCAACATGAGAGTATGCAACTTTTATTTTCTTTTAAAACCCTTGTTTGTCCTCTTTTTTTTTTTTTTCTCTATTTTGGGCAAATGGCTTTTTTTTTTTTAACAGTTTTTCTTATTTTTGATTGATTGCTTGAATAATATATCTAACCCTAATTTGAGTTACAGAAAATCTTCTGTTATCTTATAAGTTCGTTTTTGAAATAGATTTTTTTTTATCATGCATATGATTATAAGTGTTTGAAGGAAACTCATTTTGTTGGCTAACTGAACAAGTTGCATCCCAAAATTTATAACGCTTAAGAATTTTTTTATACTGCCACTAGCAATTATTTTTTGTTGTGTTTTCTAGGGTTTTAATTTTGAGTTTTCCAACTCTAATTAGATTTATGATTTCAAGGGACGGCTGCTATTTTCACGATTTTTCCTGCAAAATTCATGCTACCTTCACTTTCCCTTATCTTTATAACACACCACTGCCCAAATCAATTAACCTGCTTTCCAATACACTGTAATCACCCTCTCTCTGTGCCATGCCTACTTTATCTCTCAGTAAACCTGGACGCTGCAAATCCCAAACTTAATAGATTTTTTCATTGCTTTCTCATTTTTCATTTTATTTGTAAAGTAGTTAATGTTAACTAGGAAAGTAGTTTACAAAAAGAATGACATAACATTTATCGTCATGGAAAGTAGTTAACATTCTACTTGTAACACTACATTAGAATAAATGGTTCATAACGATAAATGTTAACTAGGAGAAAAGGGAAAGAACTTGCTTGAGGTCATTAGTATGCTCCAGTTTTCTAATTCCTTCAATTGTTAAAGTTTTGTCTGGTGTTTTATAGAGAAGGCTATAATCAATAGGGACCACCAAATTCCATTTACAGAATGAACGCAATCAAAACTTGGCACATTCTTGTAAGGAGACTTCCCCCAGGTTTCTGAAATTTATACAGAGAAGTGCTTGAAAAGAAACTTGCAATAGCAATGCCCATAAACAATGTAGGAATGCCAAACCTAGGTCCTACCTAGCATTGTCTTGAATCCACATAATAAAACTGCTTAGATACAAGAGCACCTATGTTGGCGGAAAAAATAAAACCAATTGAAAAATGATCCCTTCTTTAGCCCCTCTTTCAGATCAGCATCATTAAATGATCATCTGCCCTAGAAGATGAAACACGTGGTTTGATCCTACCAGTCCTAGTGCAATCAGATATAGCCCCAAGAAGAAAACTGCATATTGAGCAAAAGAAGTAGAAGGGCACATGATATTAGCAACACATGCAGCATGTTTCAAGGCAGGAACTATTGCAGAGAGAGTCAATGCACACATTCCCAGTAAAAATAAAATAGTCAACAACACATTTCATTTTTGTAGAAAGGCATTTATGACATTAAAATTATACAACATATTTTATTAGATGAATGAGGGTAATTGTGTAATTTTATTTAATAAAAATGTAAAGTGGAGTACAAATAGACCCACCCAATAAAATATTCAAATAAAATAATTTATTTTAGTATGATGCAATAAAAATGGACAAAATGTTAAAATTAACAAAATATTCATAACAGAAAAATTGAAAACATTTTTTCTTTATGTTTTTTCTGTTTAAGTTTTATTATTTTAGAGAAAATATAAATAGATTTAGTAAATATATTTCTGTTACTAATTTCTACAATTTTAAAAACATAAACGGAATCACCTAAAATGAAATGTTACCAAACGAGGGTTAAGAAATTTTCACTATTTGTGCCACCATGAAGATGTCCATCTTGTTGAAAAATGTATACAAGGAGCCTTTTTGACAACGCTGTCGTTTTTTTGTTATTGTTTTTCTATTTTTTTGTTTTCTGTTACCGTTTTATTTTTTCTGAAATAAAAACTAAAACTGTATTTAGAAATGCAAGTTTGTTATAATTATTAATTTTTTTATTTTAGAAAATATTTAATTTTATTAGTTTTAAAAATTAATAGAACTTAATAAAATATATTTTATATTAATTTAATTTAATTAATATAATTAATTAATTAATACAGTAAATTATTTATTAAAATCATTTAATTCAATAAATATAAATATATTAAAATATATTATTTATTAAAAATAAATTAATAAATATATTTCATATTAAATAAATAATTAAATTAGATTAATTATTAAATTAAATTATTTATTTTTAAATTAATTAAATTCATTTAATTATTTATTGAAATAATTTTAATAAAATATATTTATATAAATTAAATTAATTAAATCATGAATAATTTAGTTATGATATTTATTAAAAATATTTTAATACTAATTATTAAATTAAATTAAATTTAAAAATTAATGTAATTTAATTATTAATTATTTTTATTAAAATTAATTTAATTATTAAATTAAATAAATTAATTATGATATTTATTTTAGATAATTTAGCAATATTTAATTACTAAATTAAATTTAAATTAATTAATTTAGTTTTATTATTTATTAAAATAATTTATATTAATTTATATAATTAAATTAATTTATTGAATTTAATTATATTATTTATTAAAATAACTTATTTTAATAAAATATTAAATAAAATAATTTATTATTATGTAATTTAACAAAAATAGTTAAAGTTTTAAAATTGGCAAAATATTGGTTACAGAAAAAAAATCAGAGTGAAAAATATATTTTTTTATTTATATTTTTATTTTTTGTGAAAACAGAAAAACGTAAATATGTTTATTAAACATGTTTCTATTGCGATTTAACATAATTTTAAAAATATAAATAAAAAAATAAAAAATGAAAACATTACCGAGCAGGACCAAGACATTACCTTTAGACATGAGCCTAAGCTTTTGTAACTTAAATTAGAAATATTTTTTCTCTGAATTTTTTTATGTGAAATAATATTTTTTGCCTGTAAAATATGTTGCCATCAAACAAACTGATAGATGTAATTCATTCATACAAAAAAACTTGAAAGGTTTGAAAATTAAACTAATTCGATTTCTTTAAATTAAATTGTTTTGGCTCCATCCGAAGCGTAAACTTGTTAATTCGATTAACTTGGTTAGCATATTTTGTGAGTTACCCTTAATATGAATATTTATTTTTCTCATAAAATTAAATTGGTTTTGATTTTATAAAATAATCGTTTATTTATGGGTTAAGTATTATTTAGCTTGGTTAATTATCAGGTATGTTTTATAAAATTATTTTTAAATGTGAATTATTTTTTAATAGTTTTAATTTTATATATTTGTATACATCTTTCTATGCATTAAAAACTAATAAAATATAATTTTATTTGATTATTTATTAAAATACTATTTAAAAAATTTTTCTTAATGGGATAGTTAATTAATTTATTTATTGTAGTTTAAGTGGGTGCTCAGAGCGTCGAAAAATAAAAACAAACGGCGAAAAATGTGATTTTGGTAATTTTTACCATTTGGCGTGTAGCCATTAAACCACATTTTTCAAAGGTGAATATTAAAACTTTTTATTTTTTGCATTAGGTATATTTTTTGAGTCTTTTCGAACAATTTTATGTAAAATTTATTGAAAGTCGTTAAAAAATTTTTGAGATTTGTAGAAAAATTATTGAGATTCGTGGAAATGTTATTGGGACTAGTAAAACATTTATTGGGGTATATATAAATTTATTGGGATATGTAAATATATATAAATTTATAAAAATTTTGCGAAGTACAACAAAAATAAAATATCTTATAAAAGTTTAGAGATTTTTAAAGATTTTAAAAAGTTTTTTCACTCTTTCAGCGTTCCAAAGAGGACGCATGTTATTTTATTTTTATAATTTAAACCTATATAATATGAAAATTCGTGCACAGTGATTGATCAGTGGCATTGTATTACTATAAATCTAATTTATTAAAAATAAGTCTTAAATTTGATTCAATTCGATATCTCTAAAAATCAAATAGGTAATTGAAGCCAAAAGCCGAACGTACGTTCTAGCGTAGCAGAGATGTATTAGTAAATTTTAAAATTTTATTAGTTATTTCAAAGTATTTCACATTTTTGGGAGGTTATTAAAAAATTAATTTTTTTAATTTTTTATTACTTTAACATATTTGTCCTTTGTAATTTAGTAAAAAATTAAAAATATAAGAGATAAAATATGATAACTAGAAAAATAAAAACTGAGTAGCGAAAATTTGAATCACTGCCTTACTTTAATATCCCAACCTCAATATTATTGAAGGGGACTAATAATCAGAAAGGGTAATCGCCAGCTTTGTACAAGGATAAGTTTGGAAACTCTTCCGGAGGAGAAAAGCAAAGAGCCTGATAGGTAGCGCAACGGTCGTTTTTCTTTTTTCTGCAATTGGGCGTAGTGCAGAGGGAGAGAGAGAAAGAAAGGCGACGACGGCGGGAGGGTCGGTGGTTCCGGCGAACAGGGCCGGAGGGGAGGGGTTGTGGACGAGGACGAGAAGCTGGTGTTCGAGACCAGCAAAGGGGTCGAGCCTATCATGAGCTTCGACAAGATGGGCATAAATGACGATCTTCTCAGGGGGATTTACAGCTACGGCTTCGAGAAGCCGTCCCCCATCCAGCAGATAGCGGTGCTTCCCATCATTCAGGGCCGCGATGTCATCGCCCAGGCCCAGTCCGGTACCGGCAAGACCTCCATGATTGCCCTCACTGTCTGCCAGATCGTTGACACTTCCATGAGAGAGTACGCAACTTTTGTTTTCCTCAAAGCCCTTATTTGTCCTCTTTTATTTTCTCTATTTTCAGCAGTGGTTTTTTTTTGTGGGGACTCTTTTCCTCATTTTTGATTGATTGCTTGAATCCTATATGTAACCCTAATTTGAGGAATTGATTTTTTTTTTTTTATCATGTATATGACTATGAGTGTTTGAAGTAAACCTTCCTTTGTTGGCTGAAGAAGCCGCATACCAAAATTTATGGCTGTGCGCGCTTTAGAATTTTGTCCATGCTACTATCAGCACTTCTTTTCTGTTGTGTTTTCTAGGGTTTTAATTTTGGGTTTTCGAACACTAATTAGATTTGTGATTTCAAAGGGCATCTGCTATTTTTACAGTTGCTCCTGCAAAATTCATGCTACCTTCCATGGTAAAACGCCCTCACTTTCCCTTCTCTTTGTAACACGTCACTGCCCAAATCAATCTGCTCTCCAACATACTGCGTTCACCCTCTTTTTGCACCACATCTACTACCAGTCCCAGCAAACCTGGATTCCGCAAATCCCAAACTTAACAAATAGTGCCCTTGCTTTCTCTTATTCCATTCAATCTGTAGCTCCCTACTGCTGGCACCATGCTGCTTGCAAACCTGCCGCCACGACCCTCTACCCCCATCTATGCTTCGCATATTTCCATCTTGTAATCTTCATACAACCACATGTCTTCATCTTTCTTATCATCCTCATACCAGTAGCCACTATGATGTGGATTCGACCTTGGACTTGCCTATTTTACTCGCGATAACAAATTCTGCAAGTTTTTGGTGTCGTAGTTGGATAATAATTAGGGGGTGTATATTGACTGTATTGGAAGGAAAAATATGCGTATTTTGTTTGGATGTAATGTGACCCGCACTTGTTTTTGTGTGTATTCACATGTTTACTACATGTTGGACACTGATATGACACTAGTGCTGAAGTTTTAGTGCTTCACAACCAATTTCACTTCCAATATTTCTCCTCACTTTCTCATTGCCCATGCTTACCCAATATTGCAATCACCATTGACGTCCTCTCATTGCTCCCCATCTCTTGGCTCATGCCCATCGTGGACATGACAGTTGCATTCTCCACCTGCCCGTTTTGACTTGATCAAGCACTAGTACATCAAGTAAATCCAATTAGCACCACAACATCCGGCAAACAAGCACTGGTAACAAGCACACAATGACCACAACTAGCATTGCATTGAGTTGTATTGCAAATTGGCACCACAATTGCTGTCAAACCCCAGCCAATCCATCCATGTCAAATTAACACCATGATTATCAAACTTAGAATTGTTTCATGGACTGATATTTTGTGTATTTGCGCTGGGCCTTATTTTGTTGTAACTCAGGTTACGTCCAAATTGCTTAGTGTGGCCCATTAAATAAGCCTAAACCTTGCTCTCTAAGTATTCTTAGTCACAAGTTTACTTATCCTCCAAGTATTCTTGGAGACCAATGCTATCCTTCACTCTATATGTAAAGCTTGTAATGGTTCATTTCAAGTTAGAATGATTGAAACAAAAAATTAGCTATTTCAATTGTGATGCATGGGGCATCCTCCTCTTGGGTGTGAGGCCTAAAAACCTAGGTTTGATTCCTAGGCTTGCTTCTTATTTCTTTGTTTCCATTCCCTGTTGTCTTCCTTATTGTTTCTACACTCAGTCCCTCTAAAAAAAACCTAAAAATTCTCCAAAAATTCACTGTGCGAAGTCCTCTAGGGAGGTGCTGGTTGGGGTGGACATTTTAGGTTCATATATTTTCTTCCAGGCTTAGGATTGAACTTGTAGGCCCAACCTGGCCTGGAATAATTTAAAAAATGTATTTTGTGTATATTCATATTATTTTATTTGTATTTTCTTATAAAAATTAAGTTATTATATCAAAATTTTTAAAAACATTTATTTTAATACGAATCTACTTAAAAAATATTTACTTTTTTTTTTTAATTTGAGAGTATAGTTTAATTAAAAAAAAAGGGGTTCATGTAAGCGGGTTTGGTAATTAAATTTAAGGCTGATGGGCAAAAACTTATTCTTAGCCCGCCCTGCCCACTGGGCATCCCTAGGTGCTAAAGTAAAATCACTTGTCATGTTTTTGTGCTTGTATTTATATGAATGGACTCAAGTTTGGCAATTGTCATGTGATATTGCGAAGTCTTAGTTTTATGTATATATATATTTATATATATGATATATATGAAGGGGATTTTTGGATATAATAATAAAAAAAGTGTTCAAAATAAAATAATAATAAAAAATTTCAACACAGCAAAAAGTTAGTAATAAATGTGTCTAGTGCGAGTGTGCCACGTGTCAGTGGCCCTTAGTTCGACTTCAAGCCAACGCTGTTGGTCGCAAATATATGCTTCCTAACTTGCACCTTTTTTCATGATATCAATAACAGATCAACATTTCTTGATTCCTGATTTTGAAAATCAGCGGATTATTACATTTAACTCGATGGACTTTTTTAAAGTGTTGAGTGTGCATATGTGTCCATGTGTTAGACCTCCCAAAACTTTAATTTTAGGATGTGGGTCCAAAAATTAAGTAGGATACTTGGACATATTGCAAGCATTTAAATATAATATATATTGATGTAAAATACAATTATTATTTAGGAATGTAATTGGAATTTAAAGGAAAAAAATCAGATTCTAATATTCTATCTACATAATAGATTTAAATTTTTTGTAACCATCAAATGTATGTTGCATGTCTTTAAGAAAGTTAAAAATTAGAGGTTTTAGGTGTCCAATTTGGGTATGGGTGTCAGACACATATTCTATATCTTACCACCCATGCCCTTGTCATACTTGGTGGACACGGGTATATTGGAGGAAATAGAACGGTCCACGGAACACTGGTTTTGACCTGATGGAATATATTTTCCATATCCTCTCGATTCAATCAATAGGAAGAAAAACTTCACTTGGATGCCATGCTGATAAAGAAATCCTACAATGAGACGCATCTTGAACCGGATTGCTGAGCCAAAATTGAGCAGGCCCTTTATGGAAGTTTTAGATTGATTATTTCCTTGTTAAAAGCCATGTATTAATTTCCATTAGCTACGTTGTTGCTGCTGGTGCTATTGTGATGAGTTGCTATAAAGTATGATTTAGTTTATTTATTTATTTATTTGTTGCGATGTGCAAAATGCAGTGTGGTGGTGACTGGTCTGTTGAACTTAATTACTTGGTCCCTTTCTGCTTTCTAGACACTAGAAAGTTCAGTTGCTTTCTATCTTGTCTTTGTTTACAGCGTTTTAATTTTCATATAAATCATTCTCTTTACAGGGTCCAAGCATTGATATTGTCACCTACAAGGGAACTGGCAGCACAGACTGAGAAAGTAATATTGGCTCTTGGTAATTTCATCAATATTCAGGCCCATGCATGAATATTGGAGGCAAAAGTGTGGGTGAGGATATCAGAAAATTGGAATATGGAGTTCACATGGTATCTGGAACTCCAGGAGGGGTGTGTGACATGATCAAGCAAAGAACATTGCGGACTAGAGCTATCAAGTTATTGATTCTTGTGAGTGCAAGATGTCTGCCAATCCTTCTTTTTTTCCCTACCTTTTTGTTGTTCTCTGCAATTTGTTTTCTATGGCAGTGCAGGGAAGACTGCTTCACTTTATTTTTTAGGGGGATATTATCGTTTGCATGTTGAGTCATTTGGTGAGGAACTATGTCTAATGTTGTAGATATTCCACGAGGATGAGTCTGATGAGATGTTGAGCAGAGGTTTCAGGGATCAAATTTATGACGTTTACAGATATCTTCCACCAGAGCTTCAGGTTTTGCACAATTGATCTTCCTCTACTCATTTTTTTGCACGCTTGATCTCGTTTTCATTGCAAATATTATCTGGCTAAGATTTTCTCCCATCATGGTTCACTTAATATGAGCTGCTTGATAAACCCATGTACTGCAGATAATATCTACGGTATTCTCTGCATTTATGGCCTGTACTTTGATATGCATAAATGTTGTTTTTTGTTATGTTTCTTTAACTTAACTGAAATTAAATTTCACAATGCTTCAAAATTTTCCTCATGATGCAACACTTCTGATGGCATGGCTTCTTGACTACATTGTTCCAGGTAATGGTTCCTTGATTTGTATCTCATATGTTGCTACATACATCTTATATTTTCCATGCATATTTTATTTTCATAATTGTTGTTTTTTTATGTTTCTTTAACTACATTGAAAATAAATTTCACAATGCTTCAAAATTTTCCTAAAGATGCAACAATTCTAATGGCATGGCTTCTCTGAATACATTGTTCCAGATGATGGTTCCTTGATTTGTATCTCATATTTTGCTACATGCATATTATATTCTCCATACAAGGACTTGCAACTAACCCATTCACGGGTGGATCAACAATTTATAGGAATGAGAAAAAGAACTAAAATGCCCAAAATATTTTCTTTATATATCATAAGATTTAGGTTGTAGTTTTAATTCTGTATTTAGGCACCATTTGGGAAGAGTAGCCATTGGCATGTGCTAATGGCTACTTCAACAGTGGTTAGACTTTTTTACCCTCTTATATTTTAATTTTCTTTTAAACTTTTGATTGTAAAAATGTCAATTTGTTCTTACAAGTTAGCAACCTAAAAAAAAGTAACTTTTTTTTTCCTTCCCAAACACAAAATTAGCTAGCTTTTTTAGCTAACTACTAGCCTAACTTTGTTTTAGCTACTATTAGCACATGCTAATTTTCCCAAACGGTGCCTTATTTTCACTACCTATGAATGGCTTGTATCGTTGTATCAATCACACTGTTGCAATTTATGGCACTTCTAAACGTGATAACAATTTTGTTTTAACAAGTAGGTATTAGTTAAAATGTAGTTTATTTAATTCTTCAAATTGATTACTTAGTTAATGATTCTGCAAATATTGTCCCCTTTCCTTATGAAAGAAAAAATTGCTTTACAAAATATCACTCTCTTGATTTGAGATCTTTAGATTTGAATTTTTTCCTCTTCAGGAGAATTTTTAGGTATGTAGATAGCAAAAAGAATTATATTACTGATTCATCAGGTTGAAATTGAGATCTTTAGATTTGAATTTTTTCCTCAGGAGAATTTTTAAGTATGTAGATAACAAAAAGAATTATATTACTGATTCATCAAGTTGAAATGAAAATGGACCACGTTATGGACCATGTGTTCCAAAACGCATCCAAAGATTTGAATTTTTTCCTCTTCAGGAGAATTTTTAAGTATGTAGATAGCAAAAAGAATTATATTACTGATTCATCAAGTTGAAATGTAAATGGACCATGTTATGGAGCATGTGTTCCAAAATGCATCCAAAGCGCATATTGTTAGGGTATTATTGTTTTCTAGTAACACTAGACCAAACTATTGGAATCAGTACCACTAAGGACATCCATTGCAACGACCATTTGGATATTTCTCTTTCTATATTCCATCAACGGTGAAAGCATGAAGCACACTTAATCACCCCATTCTAATTTTTACCCACTAATCACCGACCTAAACTTCATCTCAGCAGAAGTTGAAAATTTGGCATGAAATTTCTGCTGCTTGTATTTTCTTGAATCCCACCAACTTCTCCTATTAATTTTCTTTCTTGTTCCCTCTCCCCTTCTTTTCCCCCCTTCATTTTTATTCCTTCAAAACTCAAGAATCCAGATCATGTTTTCCAAGGTTAGAGATTTGGCAGCCTGTTTTACTTTGCTGCACGATATGGAAAATCACAGATAATGGATGGCACTGTTTTGCAAAGGTTTTGAACCTTTTTTTTTCCCTTGGTGGAGGGTCTTTCTTTTTGTTTTTTGACGAAAATATAGATATTCATGTCTTAAGGCCTAATGTTGGATTTACATGAATGAGTTCGAGGAGAGTTATAAAAAGCACAGATACAACACACCATGGATTTGGATATGTCGACATGTCAATTTCGAAAAAATCAGAACACGACATGGTAGGGAAGGGGCAGGGGTAGGGGTGAGCCTAGGATTTGTAATTAATGTGGGCAAAATTACATTTTTAAGGTGAGTAGTGTTATAAGTAGAAAAACAGTTGGGACAAAGCTTAATAACATTGGGGTAAAACTAAAATTTCTAGGTAAATAAGATCAAAGTCAATTGGATCTTGGTTTAATTTTCCAACTCAGTGGGGGCAATTGCCTCCAATAGGCCCTAGGTGCATCTGCCTCTGGTAGGGGAGCATATTCATGATTAGATATATATACATGAGAAACAACTATTTATTAATTTTTTACATTGTTTATGAGTTTTATAAAAAAATTCCTACTCAAATTGGAAGGATTAGATTTTAAAGTTATAAAATTGAAAAAAATCGAAGGAGTTAAGGTTAATAATATAAAGTATACCTCTAGTATCCACCAAAAGAAAAGAAGGGGGGGGGGGGGAGAAAGAAAGAAAGAAAGAATCACTCTAGTTTTGTTATTGTTTAATTCCAAGTTTTTTCTTCAATGTTACAGAGTGTTTCATGTGTGTCAAGCGATGGACACATGTTCTCCAAATGATCAATGAGTGTCTTTATTTGACACGATTAGGACATGACACAAATACAACACTTTCCAAGAAGTGTCCATATTTGGGTTAAAGGTGTTGTGATCTACTATGTCAAAATATGTGGGCTTCTTCTGTTTTGAGATTTTTGCTGTGGTTTTGATGCCTAATAAAGTGGTCCAATGGTGTCGTCGGCATAGAGAAAAAATTGGCCACGTGGAACTAGCTTTGGCATTGTGTTCTTTTATTTCTGCTGAGGGGAATGCTCAGTGCTTGTCAGAGCAATGACTGATTGGGGATACAAATTAGTTTAATGTACTTTCATGCCCTTCGTTTGTGGGTTTTCAGCATTAGACCAGTTAGTACTTTAGTTTTTACCATTCCTACAATATATTAACTTGCCTGGGACGAGTTAAGTTAACAGCACATACCCACATATATATTTGCTTTCTATCATATTTGTCATGCGTCATGTCTTCCTGGTGCTGGAGTACACTAGTTTCATCTGTATGCATTTTTTAACACTCCCTTATGTTTGCACATCTTAATAGGGTTATGGTTGACCAGTATATCACCATTTTTTTTTTTTGATAGGTAAGCGAGGGGGGAGGGCCCCGGGTTTGAACCCGGGTGGTGAGTGGGCAAAGAATGGAACTCAACCACCGAGCTAAGTGCCTCACTCGTTGACCAGTATATCACCTTATCCCGCAGGGAGTTAATTGTTGAAAATTTGAATCAAATATACGAGCTACTGTTGCAGGTTGTTTTGATTTCTGCTACCCTTCCTAATGAGAGAGATAAACAAATAGCTTCACTTACACAAGTAAAAACATTTAAATATATAAGCCTATATCCTTTACAATGTGCATAGAAGCACAAAAGTTAAGAACACTCAAATACAATCTATTGAATAATGCATCTATAAAGGCCACTTACGATACTTTAGTGATATCAAAAGCGTAAAACATAAAGAAAAGACAAAGGAAATTGTAGATGGTTGGGGCAGATTGGAGATTGCAATCATTTAGAAATAATGCTGAGCGTTATTAATGACAGAAGTCCCTAGAGGCGAGGGGAGTGAGAGTTATGGCAATTTAGAGAAAGAGAAAGAGTACAAGATCAGAGGGTTTGACTATGGTGAAAGCCTAATGATGTTGATCACTAGAAAAAACGAAGGAGGGTTTAAATAGTAGAGGAAGGTCTAGCTTATTAAGGCCAATAAGGTGACGACAAAGCTAATTAAATGGTGTCATTTGCTGCGCAACCAAGTGTTGCAAAATTGTAGCTATTAAGGAGGTGAGGATATTATGGGGTTTGCCTTATGGTCTCTCTCTCTAGATTGAAGGATCCGCCACCAATCTATTGCTCTCCAGTGATCTTGCGTGAATGTTAGGACATAAGACCCTCAATGGTGCTCATAGGCTGCGGGTGTCATCAGGAGAGGAGGTCATTAGGCCTTGTTTTGAGTCGAAAGTGGATCTTTTAGAGGTTGAATAGAGATTTGAAATTTATTTGATTAGAAGGAGATTTCATATGCAAAGCATGCGGCGAGACTAGGCATACTCAACTGAGTACTAAATATGGCAGGAAGAGGTACCTCTATGTCGGTGAATTGACTAACCACATGTAACATCCCTGCATGCCATTCATTGAGGCCAATTATAAAATTAAAATTACAGTTGAAATGGTACCTGAAATTTTGAACTAACTATCAATGAAAATTTGCATAGGAATGTCGGCCACAAGAAAACACCAACTTCCAAAATCAAAACAAAAAAACAAGGCATATTTCATCTATTAGAGCACTTACATTTTTGCATTGCCTCTTGGATGGAACATAGCAAATTACTTTGCATTGATCCAACCATTTCTTGGGGTTTTATATATATGCAATCAGTAGTTGGATAATGGCAACTTGGAAAGTAGTCGAGAGATATCCCAAATGATATGATTATGAAATCAAAATACTTGAGAAAACAAATTTTTTCTTGTTTTGGTTGGGGGGGTTGGGAGTGAGGGATTCAACTTACATCTTCATTTTTACCTTCATGGGATTCGTCTTGTCAATTCCATCCAGAAGAGTCAGCCGAGTCTTTTCCATCATAATTATATTATTTGACTAGAATCTATATACCATTTGTGTTTCGACAAACAAAATTAAACAAATAACAAGAAGAAGAAGAAGAAATTCTATGCCTAGGCAGCATAACTTTGATCAGTCTCAAATGACAAGTCTTGGTCTTCTTTAAAATTTTTCACATCTATAGTCTACTTTCTTGGAGCGACTGATGAATTATGTATGTACACAGAAATCAATTACAAATTGTGAATAATAATCTATTTTCATAACTCGATAAAAAAAATCATTTTTTTTTTGTATTTATTCACTAAACAGGGCATTTGTATATATTTTTTAACCGGAGTCATAAAATACTTTTTCATCTTCACTCCCAGATGAAGAATTTCGTAGTGAAGACAAAGAGGCATCAGATTCAGTGGAGAAGAATCAGATGAAAAATAAATGCCTCTTTCCTAGCCCCCTCAACATTATCACCCTTAGCAAATGGAGAAATAGATGCCTTTTTCTCAGCCCTCTCAAAACTATACCCCTACAAGATGAAGAAACAGATGCCTTTTTCTCAGCACCCTCAACATTATCACCCCTTTCTTTGGTTTGTCTCTGGAGTCTTTCTATTACGCCCATCAACTCCCAGTTAACGTGTTCAAAGGGTGATATATTCCAAAAATAAACTACCCAATCACTCCAAAAAAGAACAACACATAATAAAAGGATATGCTATTCCAAACCTGAAGACTTGCTAGGAAATCAGATATGTCAGTATTGCAAGTGGGGCACTTCATGACATTCTTTAGAGAGCGAGGGTTGTGTCCTCGCAAACATTTCCTCTCTCTCGCAAAACGTTGCCCAATAAAGGCACCCTTGAGACAGCCTTGCAAAAATTGTGGCCGTAAGATGTTTTCAAAGGCAAAGTCATTACTTCTTTAAAAATCAAGCAAGTGAATCTTGGATATATGTTCTTAAAATATCAAATCACTCTGTATTTATAATTGTGAAAATGAATATGTATCATTTCCATTCTCTTGTAATAACAGGACTATATCTAAGAAAAAAAGGATGAGAAGTGGGGATGTGATCGTACCTTTCAATAGTTTCTTTGAGGATGTATTGTGTTCTTTCTTTCTTTCTAGCTCTTCGTCCTGAGGAAAATTGCCTGTTGCACCACCAATTTTACTAGCAGGTGGTTGCTTTTTCCACTTCCAAACACCACCTTCCTCTTGATATTCAAAAGTAGGACAGTTAGCTAATAATGTAGAAATAAAATGTATTTAATGAAAATCAAAGGATATCTGCTCACATGGAAATCCTATGAAGGACTTTCCGTCCTCTCTGTAATCGCAGTTGCCATTTTTAACTCGGGAATGATCGGTAGTACTTTGAATTTGTCACCATGTAGATTACAGAAATTATAATTAGTAGCATTTGTCATCAAAATAATTATATTACGAAAGTAAGAACACAGTTATTATTATGCCCAAACTTTATTCATGGTGGAGGAAAGGTGTCGCACCTCACGAACAAGAATCTACAGATTTTGAACTCCTTTTAAAAGTAAAGTTGTATCAATAAAATTTTCAAGGAAACAAACAGTCCATTAACAAGATGGTGCTTTGATTGAAAAAGGTTACCTGCTCTCTCAATTTCAGCCAGCATTAACATCCCAGATGTTAATTATTATGGGTAGATTCGATATGCTTAAGTATATCGGATTAACATCCCAGATGTTAAATATTATGAGTAGATTCGATATGCTTAAATATATCGGATTGAAAAATGCTGGATGAAAGTGGAAGTGTAGGTAACATTTTTCAATTAAAACACCGTCTTGTTAATTGGCTGTTTGTTTCCTTGAAAAATTTATTGATACGGCTTTACTTTTAAAAATGGTTCAAAGTCTGTAGATTCTTGTTCGTGAGGTGCGACAACTTTCCTCTACCATGGACAAGGTTTGGGCACAATAATGACTGTGTTTTTACTTTCGTAATATAATTATTTTGATGATAAATGCTACTAATTATAATTTCTGTGATCTACATGGTAAGAGTCAAAGTCTTGCCGATCATTCCTGAGTTAAAAATGGCAACTGAGATTACGGAGAGGACGGAAAGTCCTTCGTGGAATTTCGATTTGAGCAGATATCTTTTGATTTTCATTAAAATACATTTTATTTCTACATTATTAGCTAACTGTCATACTTTTGAATATGAGGAGGAGGGTAGTGTTTGGAAGTAAAAAAAGCAACCATTGCTAGTAAAATTGGTGGTGCAACAGGTAATTTTCCTCGGGACGAACAGTTGGGAAGGAGACAACCTTTGCAAAAATTGTGGTCGCAAGGTGTTTCCAAAGGCAAAGTCATTACTTCTTTACAAATCAAGCAAGTGATTCCTGCATATAGGTGCTTAAAATATGAGATCACTCTGCATTTATAATTGTGAAAATGAATATGTATCATTTCCATCCTCTTGTGTAACAACATAACTATATCTAAGAAAAAAGGACGAGAAGTGGGGATGTGATCGTACCTTTCAAGAGTTCTTTGAGAATGTATTATGTTCTTTCTTCCTTTCCAGCTCTTCGTCTCGAGGAAAATTGCCTGTTGCACCACCAATTTTACTAGCAGGTGGTTGCTTTTTCCACTTCCAAACACCACAATCCTCCTGATATTCAAAAGTAGGACAATTAGCTAATAATGTAAAAATAAAATGTATTTTAATGAAAATTAAAGGATATCTGCTCATATGGAAATCCTACGAAGGACTTTCCGTCCTCTCTGTAATCTCAGTTGCCATTTTTAACTCGGGAATGATCGGCAGGACTTTGACTTTGTCACCATCTAGATCACAAAAATTATAATTAGTAGCATTTGTCATCAAAATAATTATATTACGAAAGTAAAAACACAGTCATTATTATGCCTAAACCTTGTCCATGGTGGTGGAAAGCTGTCGCACCTCACGAACAAGAATCTACAGACTTTGAACCCATTTTAAAAGTAAAGGCGTATCAATAAGTTTTCTAAGGAAACAAACAGTCCATTAATAAGACGGTGCTTTGATTGGAAAATGTTACCTGTTCTCCTACTTTCAGCCAGCATTAACATCCCAGATGTTAATTATTATGGGTTGATTCGATATGCTTAAATATATCGGATTAACATCCCAGATGTTAATTATTATGTGGAGATTTGATATGCTTAAATATATCGGATTGAAAATTGCTGGCTGAAAGTGGGAGAAGAGGTAATCTTTTTCAATCAAAGCGCCGTCTTGTTAGTGGACTGTCTGTTTCCTTGGAAAATTTATTGATACGGTTTTGCTTTAAAAGTGGTTCAAAGTCTATAGATTTTTGTTCGTGAGGTACGACAACTTTCCTCCACTATGGACAAGGTTTGGGCATAATAATGACTGTGTTTTTACTTTCTAATATAATTATTTTGATGACAAATGCTACTAATTATAATATTTGTGATCTACATGGTGACAAATTCAGAGTCCTGCCAATCATTCCCGAGTTAAAAATGGCAACTGAGATTACGAAGAGGACGAAAAGTTTTTCGGAGGATTTCGATGTGAGCAGATATCCTTTGATTTTCATTAAAATACATTTTATTTTTACATTATTAGCTAATTGTCCTACTTTTGAATATCAGGAGGAATGTGGTGTTTGGAAGTGGAAAAAGCAACCACCTGCTAGTAAAATTGGTGGTGCAACAGGCAATTTTCCTCGGGATGAAGAGCTGGAAAGGAAGAAAGAACACAATACATTCTCAAAGAAACTCTTGAAAGGTACGATCACATCCCCACTTCTCGTCTTTTTTTTCTTAAATATAGTCATGTTGTTACAAGAGGATGGAAATGATACATATTTTCACAATTATAAATACAGAGTGATCTGATATTTGAAGCACCTATATGTAGATTCACTTGTTTGATTTGTAAAGAATTAATGACTTTGCCTTTGAAAACACCTTGCGGCCACAATTTTTGCAAAGGCTGTCTCAAGGGTGCCTTTATTGGGCAGCGTTTTGCGAGAGAGAGGAAATGTTTGCGAGGACGCAATCGTTGCTCTCTAAAGAATGTCATGAAGTGCCCCACTTGCAATACTGACATATTTGATTTCCTAGCAAATCTTCAGGTTTGGAATAGCATATCTTTTTATTATGTGTTGTTCTTTTCTTGGGTGATTGGGTAGTTTAGTTTTAGAATATATCACCCTTTGAACAGGTGAACTAGGAGTTGATGGGCGTAATAGAAAGACTCCAAAGAAAGGGGTGATAATGTCGAGGGTGCTGAGAAAGAGGCATCTGTTTCTTCATCTTGTAGGGGGCATAGTTTTGAGGGGGCTGAGAAAGAGGCATTTATTTCTCCATTTGCTAGGGGTAATAATGTTGAGGGGGCTAAGAAAGAGGTATTTATTTTTCATCTGGTTCTTCTCCACTAAATCTGATGCCTCTTTGTCTTCACTACGAAATTTCTTCATTTGGGATTGAAGATGAAGAAGTATTTTATGACTCCGGTTGGAAAATATATACAAATGCTATGTTTAGTGAATAAACACAAAAAAAAAAAAAAATGGTTTTTTTTTATCGAGTTTTGAAAATAGATTATTATTCACAATTTGTACTTGATTTCTGTGTACATACATAATTCATAAGTTGCTCCAAGAAAGCAGACTATAGATGTGAAAAATTTTAAAGAAGACCAAGACTTATTATCTGAGACTGATCAAAGTTATGCTGCCTAAGCATAGAATTTTTTTTTCTTCTTGTTATTTGTTTAATTTCGTTTGTCGAAATACTAATGGTTTATAGATTTTAGTCAAATAATTTAATTATGTAACGATTTTCTTTTTGATCAAGGGGTACAAATGCATGAATGTAAATTACATAGTGCAAAGTTAATTTTTTTTTTAACTTAAAAGTACACCGTTTTTAACCAATTTGTTAATTTATTCATTTTTCTTTACGAAAATTTTATGAGTTTTACGTTTTTTTGTGTCAGTGTAATTTAAATTTTTCCTGGAAAATATATATATATTTTTCAATTTGTCCTGTACAAAAGTTGGTAAAGCTAAATAGTAATTAGACCTAAAGTCTTCCACCAGTGCTCCCCATCAATTTTGCTACCTGAACTCGCAACTGAATGTTTTGCCCAAGTATAGAACTTCTAAAAAGATAGCATGACGCAATAATTGGTAATAAATGACGAGAAGTGGACTTCTAATTAAATTTTCAAAACAATTCTCCGAGTTTATTTGGCAGCAAATAAAGCGTAATTTGGAGCTTTAATTGTTTGAAAATTTTTTTAAAACTTTCAAAGTTCGAATTTTTTTGAAATTCTAAAACATTCTTACTCTCTTAAAAATTTATCAAAATTCGTTTAAACAAATTATTATACTGTGTTATAACGAATTTTGATAATTTTTAAAAAATTGGACTGATATTTTACCAAAAAATTTTACAAAATTCTAAAAATTTTCAAGATCCTCTCTTAAAATTTTCTCACATGTCATTTTATATAATTTTTAATGACTTTGTATTAAATCAAATTCAAACATTCAACCATTATTTGAAAATATTTTTTACATTCCGAATTCTAAAAATTTTTCACATTTTTTTATATTTAAAAAGTCAATTTGATCTCTATTATACAAAAGTTAAAGGTATCTACAAGGGTATGTTTGTAATTTTGTTTTAATATATTTATCAATTTGGGTGAAAAAGCAAAAAATTAACTTTTTGCTTTTGTTTCCGAACAAATCCATTTTATATTATATTTTTAACTAAATTTCTTATTTTTATCACATTTTTACGATATATCACATAAATAAAAAATAAAAAGTAAAAAAATTCTGATTTTATATTTTATAGTTGTACACGCACGATCTAACCCACAATTTCTTCGCACTGTCACTTTCACTTGATGGAGAGAGAGAACGAGGAATGTGGAAGAAAATATAAATATCTTAATTTAGAAGATTCAAGCTAACGAGAAGGAAATTTCTTAGAGGGTTCGAACCAAAAAAAAAATTAATTTTATTTATTTTTATCAATTTTTATTAATTTATCTTTTTTTTTTAAATTTTTATTTATTTTTATTGTTTTTATCTGTTTTTTAATTTTTACAATTTTAATTTTTCTTGCAACCGAGAGTGTCTGAACTAATTTATTTGCATCTCAATTATTTTTTACAATTTTTATTAAACACTCAATTCCTAAAATGGCACGTCAAAAAAAGTGTCAGAATTTTATGCAAAATTAGTTAGTTTTAATGTAGATAGCCTCTAAGTAACTTCAAATCGATATATATATATACATACATATATATATATACGTACATATAAATTTGGAATCCCAAAATGTCCAAAAAAAAAAAAAATTCTAAATTTTATCAATTTATTTTAATTTTTACCATTTCTATACACTTCTAGTTCGTTTTGGCACTGCAACTTTTAGAAAAAAATAATAACAAAAAAATAGAGTCCAACGCCACCATTATAGGTGTGTATATATATATTTATTGTTGGGGTAAAATGAAATTGGGACATTTGATGGTGACACGTGACCACTCGCGAGACACTCTTGATGATGGCACGTGGCTGCTTTTCTGAGACTTTGATTTGTGACACATGACCATTGTCGAGCGTTATAATTTTAACTCGTGGCCTCTACCGAGTGTGATTTAAGATTCCGAGGTGTCAAAATTGCAATTATCATGTTGTGCCACGTGGTGTTTGCCGAGTATATCTTAAAGTTGCGGATCGTGTGTTCGGCATGAATATAGAGGACGAAGAAATGTCAGGGTTGGGCCCCACTGTATTATAATAAGCTCATAACCATAAATGTTTCGTGGTAATAAATGAACTAGATTTATTATCTAGAAGACAACTTAGCTAGTTTATCTCGTTGCAAGTGGTAGAGATATGTGATAGGTAGACAGTCCTGTATTTCGACTATTCGGACACATCTAATCGTCCACACGCATTAAATGGCACATAAGGGTATTAAATGAAAAGTGAAAGGCATTTAAGAAAAAGTAAGAAACGAGCATTAGAAAGCATCATTGCCATGCGGTTTATGGGTATTACTTTACTTGTTTATCATACTAAAAATGCTACACGAAACTCAGAAATTCAGGTACGCTTACTATTTCCAACTCAATACTCTTTACTTTTCTTCTTTAAACTAACGAAAGGTATCTACTAATTTAGGCATCGGAGGGTTTTCCGGTTGAGAATCTTCACTCCGGTTGTAACCTTTCTTTTCCTTTATGTTCGACAGGCCGACGATTGGATTTCCGATAGGCATGGTGAATAGTTTCGACGATGAATTTTTGCTGCCTAACATTTATCTTCACACGCAGAAGTAGAAAAACAAGCATCATCACAAATTGATCGTACGTAAGAATTGTTATGTTGTTTTACTTTTATTATGAAATAAGAATTGAATAAAAATAATTGTTTGTTGGTTTATTAGTTACTGTGGGTGCGTTTGGTGCACCCATTTTTGGTAAAAATATCTGAAAAATCTCTATATATTTTTATATATTTCTACCTTCTCAAAATTCAAAAAAAGTTTAATATCTTTCAAAAAAAAGTCCGATAACTAGAATTTGATTAATTAAATAGCAAACATTTTTTCACTATTCTCATTATAAACTCTTAACTCCTAAGTTATTGAATGACACTCATTTTAACTATTTTTTGTAAGGTCGTGAAAACCGTTTTAACAGATTGTAGAAATCGTTTCGACGGATTCGTACGGTTAACTTTTGTCCAAATGGTTTTTACAATCCGTTTGGACAGGTTGTATTGCAGAGAAGTTATGACTGTCCCAAAATTTTGAATTCGTTCAAATGAAAATCTAATTTGTCAGAAACGGGAATCTTACTATTTATCTCCAAAAAACGCGGTTTGAAATGTGTGCACCAAACTCAAAAAGTTTTCCTAAATCACATTTTATCTTATTCTTTGTCACTTCAAACTCATCCTATATTTTTACGTGACTGTTAACTTATAATAACCTGTTTTGACGTAAAATATATATATTTTTTCTTTTATTTATTTATTTATTGGAGTTTGAAGACTTGAGAAACAAAAAAAAGACTTCACTCATATATTATGTATCTAGTTTATTTTTTATTTGCATAAAGTGCACCAAGTCAACGTATACCATCTCTGTGATTAATCTTGGAGAGTTTTTGTTTTTTACTTCCTTCTTTTTTGTTTCTTTTTGGGAGCTGGTCCAATCCATCTCCACAAAAATTTGACTATGCATGGTTGTGTCACACATATTTTAAAATATATAGTTTTATTAATTAATAATTACTAAATACTACTTAATAATTAATGTTTTAATTATTTAAATTTTATAATACTTATCTCTTAATATCTGAATTATAAATATTATAATTATCTAAATTGATTAATTTTATAATTTAAAAATAATAATATTTTAAAAATATTATATAGCTTAAATTTTTTATTTAGGTTAAATGCTATTAAAAACAAACCTAATTCAAATATGAAAAAAATTTCTAAAAATACAATTTTATTTGATTATTGATTGCAATGGTTCTTTGTTACTTAGTACTTTATTTTTTTTATCTAATTTAAATTCTATATTAATTAAAATTTTCATGTAGTACTTAATTGGGTGTATTTTAATGAAGCCTTAAACTTCCTACATCTTTAATTCTTCAATTTATTTATTTGTCTTTGCAAGTAATTATTTTTATTTTTTGATGAATAGTAAAAATTAACTTAACTTTAAGTAAAAAGTATTGAAAAACGGTGAAAAATTCTAAAAAACCTCTAAAAGTTATTTACTTTTTATTTTTTTACACGAATTACGAACTCATAAATTATTCCACTTTATCTCATTTTTTGTCATTCTAAAGCTCCCAATACATCTCTCTATGTATTAAAAATTAGCTATAATTTTATTTATTGAAATATTATTTTTTAATTTTTTTAATGTGACAGTCAATTTATTTATTTATTTCAATTTAAAATGTGTCATTTTATTTTTATATTTTAGACATATATATATTCCGTGTATCGCATGGAATTAATCATTGCATATTTAGAGTTGGTGTAAAAAAATAAAAAATAGGTAATTGAGTAAAAAAAAAAAACATACATTCAAACGTGCGAGAGATGTATAAAATTTTTATTAGTCATCTAAGTAATTTTAATTTTAAATTATTTTACATTTACTAGTAGCCCACCCTCAAATCGCATGCCGGCTGCCCAGCTCACCGAGGGGTCAGTTTCACCCTAATTAAGGATGTACTTGGTTTATTAAAAATTACTGAAAAATTCTGAAATTTTTTAAAAATTTCTAAAATTTATTCATTTTTTATCTCAATGCACAAATTATCTTATTTTATTACATTTTATCTCACTTTTTATTATTCTAAATGCATTCTAAATGAGTAAAGAAAAACGAAGAGCCTGATAGATAGATAATGCTGCAAATGGGTCTGCTTGATCCGTAACTCAGTTTGGAAATCAACTCTTATCCTAATCCCAATTCATGTTTCATACAATCCGACAATATTCTACCCCACTCTACTCGGGTTAGGTCTTGAAGAACCCTGACTAGCCCGCCCAACTTCGTCACCTGTTCCTACAGCTGTGGCTTTTTGCCGATAACTTTTATTTATTTCAAGGCAACATGGTTGTTGCCATGTTCCTTCCTTTCATTTTTTTAAGGCAACTTGCTAATTGCTGCCAACCTTATATGTACATATTTAATATATACCATTAAATTATCTAAAGAATCGATAAATTACATTTAAACTTGATACGTATGCACTTTTTAATAATACATATATTTTTTATTTCTTTAAATTGGGGTACATCTTGATTAAGGTTAACAATTTTATATTTTTAAATCGCTAAAAATAATTTTTGCACTATTTTATTGTTATTGACAAAAGAGAAATAATACTTTTATTTAGATAAGTAGATATTTTAAGTTAATGAATTTAAAATTTAATTATATTAAAATATATATGAGAAGGTCAATTTATGTAAAAATACATAGAATAATTTAATATATATTTTTATATAATTTTTTATCTAGAATTTTATATTTGTACTTCAGAGAGAGAGAGAGAGAATGGCGAAGACGGCAGGAGGGTCGGTGGTGCCGGCGAACAGAGGTCGGAGGCGAGGGGTGATGGACAAGGACGACAAGCTGGTGTTCGAGACCAGCTGGGTTACAATTGTTTTTTTGGTTTCCCGTGGATGTTGGGCATTAATTGATTTAGAGAGAGGGAGGAAAGGGTGAGAGGTGGTGTAGGTAGTTGGGAAGGCACAGGTGAATGTGATTGATGGTTGTGGTGATTGGGGTGGTACTTTGTGGGTTGGCCGTCACACATTGCACAGAGATGGGCTTGAAGGTGGAGAGAGAGAGAGATGATCATTTTGTGGTCTTGGAAGTCTACTTGGGTCTATGAGAGAGGAGAGAAAGGTGTAAAATGTTTTGACAACTTTTTAATGACTTCTTTTTAAAAATATTTTGTAAAATTAAGGCCTAAGTGGTCATTTTACAGTTGTAATTTGAGAATGCGGATAGAAGAAGCTTAGTTTTTGACATATGTGAGGTCGGTATAATTTACTCTCTGTTAATTGCATGTACTGCTGTGATGCAAATGGAATGCGGGGAAGTTTGAAAAATATATCAAGCAAAAAGGAAAGCCAAATTCACATGCACATACTGTGATTTGGCAAAATTCTGACATTGGTCTTTGCCTAGGAGACTGTTTATTGAAGTAATCTTTGCAAATTTTAGGCTTTATATTGTATGTGTATTTTTGTGATTTTATCGAGTTGTTTCATGGACTGCTATTTTGTTTATTTGCACTGAGCCTTATTTTATAACTCAGGTTACATCCAAAATGCTTGGTGTGGCCCATTAAATAAGCCTAAACCTTGCTCTGAAATATTTTTAGTCACCAAGTTTACTTATCCTCCATGTATTTTTGGAGACCAGTGCCATTCTTCCCACTACATATAAGGCTTGTAATGGTTTATTTCAAGTTAGAATGATTGAAACAAAAATTTAGCTTTTTCAGTTGTGATGTGCAGGGCATCCTCATCTTTGATGTGAGGCCTAAAAACCTAGGTGTGACTCCTAGGCTTGCTCCTTATTTCTTTGTTTCCATTTCCCTTTTTTCTTCCACATAATTTCTACATTGAGCCCCTCTAAAAAAAACCTAAAGGTTCTCCAAAAAATCAACTTTGTGAAGTCTTTCTAGGGAGTTGTTGATAGGGGTGGACATTTTAGGTTCAGTCCACAAGGCCCACAAATTTTTTTTTGGGCTTAGGATTGAACTTGTAGGCCCAACCCGACCTAAAATATTTAAAAAAATATATTTTGTATACATTTATATTATTTTATTTTATTTGTCTTTTCTTGTAAAAATTAAGTTTTTATATCAAAATTTTTTAAAATATTTATTTTGTATATATTCATATTATTTTATTTGTCTGTTCTTGTAAAAATTAAGTTTTCATATAAAAATTTTTATATATTTATTTTGATACTAAAACTACTTAAAAATACTTTGGGCCTAGGCCTAAAATATTTAAAAAAATATATTTTGTATATATTTATATTATTTTATTTGTCTTTTTTTGTACAAATTAAGGCTGCGTTTGGTATTCTAACAAACAAAATAAAATAAATTAAATCTCCAACAACCTTTATAAATCATTAAAATTCTCTATTATACATTTATGCATTTCCACCTTTACTAATTTCAAAAAATTTCAATATTTCACTAAAAAAAAAAAAAATCCGGAAGGAGGTTTAACCGAATGCGTAAATTTTTTTTGACAATCATATTCTTCAAGTCGAAAACTTTCAAACGAGTATTATTGTCGCTATTTTATACAAATATTTTTTGAATATGTGGGAACGGATTTGGAAAACCGTTTCGCGTCTCCAAAGTGGAACATTGAGTGTTGATTTTTTAAATCCGTGGGAATGATTTTTGGGACAACCGTTCCAACGGTTTACTACTATTCATCTCAAAAAAACACGGTTTGGAAAGAAGATACCAAATGCCAAAATTAACTCAAAACCACATTTTATGTCAACTTGATCTTTTTTTTTTCTTATTTTTTACTACTCCAAACAATACTTAAGTTTTTATATCAAAATTTTTAAAAATATTTATAAATTCATATCATTTTATTTGTCTTTTCTTGTAAAAATTAAGTTTTTATATCAAAAATTTTAAAATATTTATTTTAATACTAAAACTACTTAAAAAATATTTACTTTTTAATTTAAAATATAGTTTAATTTATTTTTTTAAAAACAAAATGGGTTTATATGAGTGGGTTTGGGAATTAAATTTAAGGCTGATGGGAAAAAAAATTATTCTCAGCCACCCCGCCCACTAGGCACCCTAGGTGCTAAAGTAAAATCACTTGTCATGTTTTTGTGCCTATATTTATATGAATGGACTCATGTCTGGCAATTGTGATGTGATTGTTTTAAAAAAAGTGTGTGAATTGTGAAAAAAAAATATAAAATTCTAACATGGCAAAAAGTGAGTAAGACGTGTGTCTAGTGTGAGCATGAATGTATTGGTGTCTCTCAAGTCTGACTTGGAGACAGTACACTTGGTCGTGAGTATATGCTTCCCAACTTGCACCTTTTTCATGATGTTAACTAACAGTTCAATATTTTTTATTCCTGATTGTGAAAATCATGGGGAGTATTACATTTTAACTTTATGTTACATGGACTTGGGTAGGAGTGTCGAGTGCGGATATGTGTCTAGATGTCAGACCTCCGAAAGCTTTAATATTAGGATGTGGGTCCAAAAATTGGTGGGATATTTGAACACACTGTAAGCATTTAAATATAATATATTGTGTGATATATTGACATAAAATACAATTATTTTTAAGGAATGTAATTGGAATTAAATGAAAGTTAAAGAAAAAATCCAGATTCTAATATTTCTATCTAAATAAGTGAAAGATTTAATTAAATACATTTGTTTTTTGTTGCAATAATCGAAATGTAGCATGGTTGTTGACTGGCCATGTTGATCTTAATTACGTAGTTCGTTTCTGCTTTTTAGACATTAGAAAGTTCAGTTGCATTCTTTCTTGTCTTTGTTACAGCCTTTTAATTTTTATATAAATGATTCTCTTTGCAGGGTCCAAGCATTGATATTGTCACCTACATGGGAACTGGCAGCACAAACTGAGAAAGTAATATTGGCTCTTGGTAATTTCATCAATATTCAGGCCTATGCATGCATTGGAGGCAAAATTGTGGGCGAGGATATCAGAAAATTGGAATATGGAGTTCACGTGGTTTCTGGAACTCCAGGAAGAGTGTGTGACATGATCAAGTGTAGAACATTGCGGACTAGAGCTATCAAGTTATTGATTCTTGTGAGTGCAAGATGTCTGCCAATCCTCCTCTATTTCCCCTGCTTTTTGTTGTTATCTCTGCGATTTGTTTAGTGCAGTGGAGATTACTTTAATCTGTTTTTTGAGGGGATGTTATCGTGGTGAGAAATTATTTCGATATGGTTAGTATTCCACCAGGATGAGTCTGATGAGATGTTGAGCAGAGGTTTCAAGGATCAAATTTATGACGTTTACAGATATCTTCCACCAGAGCTTCAGGTTTTGCACACTCGATCTTCATAATTAGTTTCCCCACCCACAAACTCTCCCCCCACTTTATGGCACTGTTACCTATGAATGGCTTTTATAGTTGTATCAGTCACAACTGTTGGAATTTACGGCACTTCTAAATGTGATAACAATTTTATTTTAACAAGTAGGCATCAATTAAAATGTGGTGTATTTAATTCTTCAAATTGATTAATTAGTTCATGATTCTGCAAACATTATCCCCTTTCTTTTATTTAAAAAAACAAAAAAAGGAAAGCAAAAATTGCCTTACTAAATGTTACTCTCTCGATTTGAGATCATTAGATTTGAATTTTTTTCCTCTTAAGGAGAATTGTTAAGTACTTGGATAGCAAAAAGAATTATATCACTGATTCATCAAGTTGAAATGAAAATGTACCGTGTTATGGAGCATGTGTTCCAAAATGCATATTGTTGGGGTGTTATTGTTTTTTAGTAACACTGGACCTAACTATTGCAATAACTACCACCAGGGACATCCATTGCAACCACCATTTGGATATTCCTCTTTCTATATCCCGTCAACCATGGTAGCATGAAGCACACTTATTCTAATTTTTTAGATTTGTAATTAGTGGGGAAAAAATTACATTTTTAAGGGGAATAGGAGCAAAAGTAGAAAAACAGTGGGGACAAAAACTTGATAACAATGGGGTAAAAGTAAAATTTCCAGGTAAACTAGAGCAAAATCAATTAGACCTTGGTGTAATTTTCTTAATCGGTGAGGGCAGTAGGCCCTTGGTGCATCTGCCCCTGGTTTTTTTTTTTTTTTGGGGGGGGGGGATGTTCACGATTATATATACTTATATATGCACACAAGAAAGCTATTTATTAATTTTTATATATGTATACCACACAAATTGGAAGTTTTAGATTCTAAAGTTCCCAAAAGTGAAAGAAATTAGAGACAAGATTAATAATAGAAGTATACCTCTGGTATAAAAAAGGAAACAATCCACTTTAGTTTCGTTTTATTGTTTAATTCCAAGTTTTTTCTTCAGTGTTACTGTGTGTTTATGTGTGTCAAGTGGTGGACACGTATGTTCTCCAAATGACCAATGAATGTCTTTTTTGACACGATTAGGACATGACACAAATACCAGCACTTCCCAAGAAGTTTCCAAACTTGGGTTAAAGGTGTTCTGCTCTACTATGGCAAAATGTGTGGGGTTCTTCTGTTCGAGATTTTTATTGTGGGTTTTGAATCATGCTAATAAAGTGGATCGATGGTATCATCGGCATGGAGAAAAAATTGGCCACGTGGAATTAGCTTTGGCATTGTGTTTTTTGTTTCTGCTGGGGGGATGAATTATTGCTTGTGAGAGCAATGACTGATTGGGGATAGAAATTAGTTTAATTTACTTTCATGCCCTTAATTTGTGGGTTCTGAGGGTTAAATAGAAATTAGTTTAATTTACTTTCATGCCCTTAATTTGTGGGTTCTGAGGGTTAAACCTGTTGGTACTTTAGTCTTTTACTATTCCTACAATATGTTAACTTGCCTGGGACGGGTTAAGTTGACAGCTTATATCCCCCATATACTTCCACTTTCTGTAATATTTGTCACATGTCATGTCTTCTGGTGCTGGAGCACAGTAGTTTCATCTCTATGCACTTTTTAGTACTCACGTACGCTTGCACGGCATCGTAATAGGTCATGGTTGACCAGTATACTGCTGATCCCGCGGGGAGTTAATTGTTGATATTCTGAATCAAATATATGAGCTATTGTTGCAGGTTGTTTTGATTTCTGCTACCCTTCCTAATGAAATTCTGGAGATGACCAGCAAATTTATGACAGATCCTCTTAGGATATACTTGTGAAACGTGATGAGTTGACTCTTGAGGTAGCTAATGGCTTTGCTTACATATATCAGCGTCCTTTGAAATAATTCAAAATTTCAATTTCTTTTTTTGTCTGTATTATGGTCGATTTTTTAACTATATTACCCAAATATGGCAGGGCATCAAGCAATTCTTTGTTGCAGTGGAAAGGGAGGAGTGGCAGTTCAATACTCTATGTGATCTGTATGATACCCTTACCATCACCCAGGCCGTTATTTTCTGTAACACAGAGCGGAAGGTAATATCTTGAGTGCTATTCATAATATTGGAGGTTTGTTGGCTTATTAGTATGTACCAATGGATATAATATGGATTTTACAGTCAGAAAGATGTGACTTGGCTAGAAATCAACTTCCATATTTTTGGCTTCTGAAGATGACTAATTCAAAAGCAAATATTTGGCCCGGTGGTTTTCTTCTTTTATAGAATGTTCCACTTTTGTTGTACTGGCTAGGTGGTTCTGTGTTTAGTTAGTTTTTCTTCACGGGAAGATTTCTCCCCTCTGTTTGGATAGTATTCCAATTTTGTGAAGTTGCTTTTCAAGGGAAATTGTTTATATTTAGCCCTTGAACCAAACTTTGCTTCTTGGGTTATGGATTACAGAACAATTTATTTTTGGTTGGTACTCATCTTCACCTAATTCCACCTGTACAGGTAGTTTGGCTAACTGAGAAGATGCGTAGTAATAACTTTACCGTGTCCTCTATGCATGGAGATATGCCCCAGAAGGAGAGAGATGCGATAATGGCAGCCTGTGTCCTGATCACAACAGATGTTTGGGCTCGAGGGCTGGATGTTCAACAGGCAAGTATTTTGTTTATCATCATGTTCTTTTTTTTTGGGGGGGGGGGGTCTTTAACAATTTTGTATCTTTATAGTAGGCAATATAGGTTACATAAGTAGTTCTTTCACATGCAAGGGGGTTAGATTATTAACTATTGTTTGAAAAATAGGTAACGAGTCTATGGACCATTATGCAACAAGTATATTCAGCCATTCTATGGATTTTAAAGCTATTCGATTAGTAATTTTGGACATCAAAACATGGAATGTAATGGCTGGTTAATAAATCAGCATGCAAGGTACTGGTTCAAGTAATCTGCATCTTGTTGCTTGAGGGTTAATAAGCTACACGAGTAAAAGAGTTGCGAGCCATGATTTAAATAACATAGGAGGATCAAAGTTATCCACACAGAGTGTTGGGCCATTAACAACCGATAATCTCATAAGATGAGTATGGCACAAATGGGAATGTTAAAATGGATGTGTGGTAATACAAGAAAAAGATAGATAAGAAATGAATTTATCAAAAAGAAGATTGAGAGAACGTCATTTAAGTTAATTTGGTCATGGCTAACATAGATATAGAGATGCACCTATAAGAAAGAGAGGGTGAATCCAAGTAGAAGAGGTAGAGAGAATAAAATGCAGGCTTAAGTTTATTTGGACTGAAATTGTGAAGAAATATTTTCATATAGCCTTATGAAAAATATGATGAGAATGAATAAAGGAAGACGATTCTTGTTGCCGCCCCCTACTAGTCTGGGGCTAAGGCTTTGTTGAGTTGAGTTTAGGGACCAAAGTTGATATGTATACTTTCCAAAATTTGGACCACAGCTCTATAATATTGTTGCATACTGGCCAAAAGTTTGGACATCAAAGTTGATTTATGTTTGCTTGACCCAAACAATGTACAAAGGAAGGAAGTCTATTTATTTTATGTTTCCGTATGTGATAAGTTTGTGGGTACACAGAAGAAGTATAGAGAAGAAAATTACAATAAACCCCTCAATAGAACATAATTTTTATCTTTCGGGAAGTAAAGGTAGACTTAATGTGTACCTGAAAATAGTGATTGTGAATGGGAATGTGTGAGAGATTCATGTGAAGCTGTGTCGCACTTTAATATCAAAGCATCTTGTTTAATTAAGGTGTTCCATCAAAAGATGTTAATACATGTATGATGTTCACACTATCAAAGCAACTTGGTTAGTTTAGCTGTTCCATCAAAAGATGTTAATGTGTGTGTAATATTTGTACACAGATTTGAAGGTGTGCATATGTACGCATTTCCCTGCTTATACTTTGAAGATTGATTATATCATCTTTAAAAATTTAGTAGCTTTAGGATGTGGAAATAACAGATAACATTGTAACCATCACTGTTAATCAAACTGTTTGGTTTAGTAAAGCGTGCATGGTCATTAGTTGTATTAATTGTATACATTGGTACCATCTTATACTTGCGTTCTAACTTATATTGCCTTCATTTGTTCATTCTTTAGGTTTCTCTGGTGATTAATTATGACCTTCCAAACAATCGAGAGCTTTACATTCATCGCATTGGTCGGTCTGGTCGTTTTGGACGTAAGGCATATTTTTTTTAGATATCTTGACTTTTGCTTGGGTGGTTGATTTTTTATTTTTATTTTTTGGTCCAGAAGCTGATATGTGCTCTTTATTTCGTCAAAAAGTGAACCTAATTTTGCTATTGCTCAGAGAAATTATAAACTGCCTAATGGATGCTCTATTTTATGATGTCTATATTGTTAGTTGTTTTATCTCTCTGATGTATCTTTATGCAAGGTATTGTGATTCATGTACCTTTGTTCTTGAATTCTATGCAGGCTGATGTTTATTTATTTATGACCTTCATTGTGGTGTAAAATGTGTCCCATACTTCCTTGTTTATTCCTGCTGTTTTTCTAATGCCTTTGTTTTGCTGTTTGTCCTCCTCCTGGTTTTGTGTATGAAACTCCTGAGAATATTTTCTTTTCTTTTTTTTTCTTTGAAAAAATTTAGAAGCAAGATGATAAGGGGGAAGTCATACCTTATGCTTCTAAATCATTGTAACCATCATGTAAAGACGTTTTGGTGGTTTCAATATCATATGAAAATGAAAAGCATTTGCTTAGTTCCATTCTCTGTTGGTGTGTTAGATAAACATTAATATTGCTTTCTACAACAATAACATTTCATGCCGTTGACATTGAAATACAATTGTATAGGTTGAGGAGTTACTTTTATCTTGTTATACAGTTGGTTAGAGGGGGAAAGGAACTGGAGCTTCTTTCATTTTTGCAATTTGTAGATAGCTTCGAGTTTTAACTTGACGTCCTTTGCATCTTTTTGATGCTTCTACAAAAATTTGCTTTAACCCCCCCCTCTCGGATGGAATTTTCTATACCCCAAAATCTAGATGGTTGTGCAGTGAATTTTGGAAGAATAGATTTGTCATGCATTGAAATTGCCTACCTTATATCAAATTGTGATGGGATTTCTTGCAATCTCTCGATCTCATATGCATTCTTGCCGCTGTTATTCATTAAACCAACCGCTTTGTGACAATTGATATCCTAATTGCCTTTGAAATGGGATGCTTTAATGCTTTGCAGGGTGTTGCGATAAATTTTGTCAAAGTGATGATATCAAGATTTTAAGAGACATTGAGCAGTACTACAGTACCCAGATTGATGAAATGCCAATGAATGTTAGCTGATTTGATATAGCCACCTTTTTGCCTGTGTAGGGGGTGGATCGAAAAAAAAAAAAATTTCCTGGTGAACAAGGGCTTGTGGGGCAGTTTCTGGATTTGCGTATGCTATTTTCTTGGTAATGGTTTTCGCGTGTGATTTGCAGTTTTCCTGGTTTTGTAACAAGAAACATTTGGGTCACATTCATTCTCTTCATGTCTGACGCTTACAGTGAATGAATAGGTTTCTAATGCTACGTTGCTGCCTTCATCTCATTGTATACAGTATGGAATGTGATATTGTTTCTTTATGTAGGACCTTTATATATATATATATATATGCTGTACTTTGTAGAAGATGGTATGCTTTGGGCTTTGGTGACCAAACTGATGATATTTTTAGGGGAAAATGGTGTTCCTGTATCGCCATTGAATAATTTCAGTTACAGCAACCAATTTGGTGATGCCTAGAGTTTCAAATCGTGAAACCCTGGCTAAAAAATGCGGTCTCAAACTGTTGGTTAGATGAATCGATGTAGAATGAAAATATATATATATATATATAATAATGAGCGAAGCTTGAGTGTTTTGGCTAAGTTAATTTGCATCCCTGTGCATATTATTAACTGGATAAATAAGAAGGAATGAATTTCGAGGTATTTTACGTGGAAATATGTCAAGCATGCTATTTTAACATTGTTACTAGCTTTCAAGAAAAGAGGGAAAAAAATAGAAAATGTTTCAGGAAATAGGTTGTACCTACTCTCGGCCAAGTAAGGGAAAGTGTTATTATTAAAAATCAAAATTTCATTCATTTTATTTTATTTTTACTTAAATTACATTCTTTATCCTACCTTAACTAAATATATTATACAATAATTTAATTTCATAATATATACCATATTATTATTTATTCCTATGATAGTGTTAAGATAAAATTTTATCATCCAACCAAACAAAAAAGAGACATTGGAGGGATTATATTCAGAGTTCAGAGATTCATCAGCAATCACGTGAATAACTTCAATAGCTCACTCATTGTATATACCACACCTCCTCTAAGATTGGCCTTACACTTTTATGGAGAATTACTTACCCAACTGGATTCAATATTTGTCATTTTAAATGGCACACTAACGTTGCATAAGCGAGGCCCATGGAGTATATCGCCTTGAACCACTTATTACTTCAGCACACAAACATTGCCTACATTGATTGTCAAAATACTAGTTCAGTTTTGTGTATGGCCCCAACCAAATGAAATTATTAAATTATATCATAGGGTTCACAATAGAGCAACAAAATTCATCTAGAAAAAAAGCCAACAACATATATATATATATATATATATATATATAAAGAGAGAGAGAGAGTGAGTGAAAGAGAGTATCACAAATTAGATTGCAAAAGAGAGAATTAGAAGCTGTAAACAGAAATTTACAATAATTTTGTATATACAGGTATGCCTACGACGACTAAATGAAAAGCACAAAGGAAACTAGGGAAATACAAGCCAACACTGTTTCGATGTCTTAACATTGCCACCATCAGATATCAATACTCACCAAAAGACATAACTTTTAATGATTTTGTAGGGTGCATCAAAATAGAATCCACAGACCTTAAAACCATAAACGTGAAAGACGAAGTCTTCTCTGCGAAAGTGGTTCCTCCCATGCTACAAATTGGTACGAAGTCTTCTCTGCACTTCTCACAAATCGTTCAAACAATCTATCTATAAATCCATTCATTGGCACGGCCCCCAGAATCGTCCATGTCTATGAAAATGCTAACTGCCTGCGCAAATATAAAGAAAGAACAAATAGTATTGTATTGCATAAAAATAATGATTTTCCAGGCCCTTATGACAGGAATGTTAGTCCACTTTATTGTTAATCTGTTCTATCTACTGTTAAATTTTAGCTATCATAGGCATTCTATTCAAGTCCAAAGACTCAGATAATTTTGCTTACTCTTTCCATGGTTTGTTTCAGCGAGGAAGGGAACATAAGCATGGTTTTATAATGCCTCAGCCAGCCATATGTAGAATTCTTTTTGTCAAACACTAGATTTGCAAATTTTTCACTTTAATCCAAATCACGATAGGATTATGTGTTGACTTTTAAACTAGAGAGAGTTCATATATTTTTTAGCCAAACCCTAAAAAGTGTAATTACCCCCGTGGTATCATGGTCAACTAGAAGGATTTGAAGATGGTTTATTCGAATATTCATTTAAAGCTACTCGTGTCTTTGTGCTCTACATGACTTCTTGTTATGTTTCAAAATGTGATTGATAGTTCCATCTATACCAAACAATAAATAGGTTTTCACTAAACTTTCAGCCCCTTTTGTCTTCCCTTTATATTTTTCATTGTTTTCTACCGCAAGAAATTTGATATATGAAGTTGCAATATCTAAATCAATTAAATTACCTTCCCAATCCGAGGCCTCTCTTTCAGCTTTGCTAGGCTATTTCGAACATGTGAGACAGCTCCCCAACATTTCAAAGTGTTAGCCACATCATCAAGCCTCAATAAATACTCTTCCTCGATCAATGGAAAGGATCTCTAATAAAAGGACAATT
Organism: Vitellaria paradoxa; assembly: GCA_019916065.1. Classification (NCBI taxonomy): domain Eukaryota; kingdom Viridiplantae; phylum Streptophyta; class Magnoliopsida; order Ericales; family Sapotaceae; genus Vitellaria; species Vitellaria paradoxa. Next base: position 1,686,307 of record CM034237.1, on the reverse strand, counting down.
AAAAACATGCTTTAAAATGAGATGATGCAATTGAACTTCAGATATTGAGTAATGGAGTTGAGGCTTGTTCAGTAGCTCTTGTAAAAAGTATGCGTCTTTAACGTCTAATTTAATGACAGGGGAAATTTATTTATATGTAAAAAGGGTAGTCTAGTGCATGAAACTCCTATCGATGCGGAGTCACAATCTTACTCCCAACAATAAGAGAGACTCTTCCTGAGTTTGAACCCGTATAATTTATTCATACTTGCATGTCGACCAGAAAAAAAAAAAATTGATTGTATTGTGCATAATCCTCTAGATTATTCTTTTCCCTTTCCTTTTTTTGGAACGGTTAGCCTTAAAAGATATAAATACAGAAGTATGGAATTTTTTGAGTCAAAAGTAATTAGAGCAGCCCAATTTTAACATAAGCTATCACCCTTAAGTTAATTTTGCAAAAAAAGCTTAAACTACTAAGAATTGAGCGCAGCCTCTCTCGTGTAGACAGCTACTCACATGAGGGGGGGGGGGAGAGAGAGAGAACTAAAATGTGGTGCAGGTAATAGAACAGAGTGAACCCTGACAGATTGGCAAAATAAACACCATATAGATAGATTCAAAACCAACCTCTTAGAACCAAAAGTCTGATGCAAACAATTGTCCCAAAGGCTTAAGCCACACAAATATGGGGTCAAGCAACTAAATATTAGCTTTTTTAGTCTAATATTTCACATTATACATAATTTGAGTCATTAATATCTCCATACTATAAAAAAGAACTTCAAGAAACATCTAATTTGCCTTGTTATTAATGCTGTTGACAAAAGTACACTAATATCATTGCATTCGACGAATATATATATATGCACAATAAAATATAGAACAAAAGCCAAGATTTATGAAACTGAAAGCACCCATAAAAATCCATTTTCCCAGTAAGTTTACAAAAATTCAGCAAGCGGATTGGCGCTTAAAGTATAAGCTATTCCGATAGAAATTATGTTGAATAGAGTAGTTTGGTAATGTTCAAGATGAATGAGAGCATATTTTCATTGACTCCTAACAATGTTAAGTTGTGAAAATTTTTCAAAACCCTTAGCATATTCAAATATATTTGAAATTTGATGACAGAAACATTCTGCATACAACCACAGGTTCTATGGATAAAAAATTGCTCACCTTACTCCATGTATTCCACAGGACTGTCAAAGCAAGGAGACTTTCTTCCAATGACATTCCTATATTAAGGCATTGTAAATAGAGCATGAAGGACTTCACTAATAAACCAAAGAGCACAACAAGCAATCGATTAATATTTAAACTTCTCCCTAACAACATTCAACACGAATCCCTCAAACAACCATAATTTTACAAGAACCTTCTACCCAAAAAAAGAGACTGTTCACAGTAGTCTGTGAGTCATCTAGAGAAAGAAGAAAACTATTATCATTGAGAAAACAATTTCTATATTTCCAACATTACTCTTCGTTTCAAACAACTCTATACTCCCCAATCCTGTGCAAGCATGCAAAACACATTTCAACTTATAGCACACTTTCTTTGTAAACCGATTCTGTGAATCTCGGCACAACGCAAACATAAGTGTTCATGCAGTAAGGATTACATGCTAAAACAAACGAAGTCATTTTTTACTAGTAAAATGATAGTTTTAACAGGTAATGGATACTAAGAATAGATAATTTCTTGATATCATAACTCTCTGTTCTTATTCTTTTGGTCTTCCTGGCCTTAATATTAACTCAATTCAGATACAAGAACAACAAGGGCTGGTGCTTGAGAAATTTTACGATAACAAAAGAGAGATTAGTCTTACAGTGGTAATGCCCTTGCTCAAAATAGGAAAATAGATATCATAGCTGTATTGAGTCACCGCAACTCCAGCATTATAATGAACCACATATGCAAAGGAATACTTCTTTATTAGTGTAACAATCATAGGATCTCCCATACTGGTTCCTAATAAGAGTTGCCAAGTCTATCCCACTAAAGGTAGAGTCATCCCCACCAACATTCCTTTCAAGATTTTCTCTTAGCATTTCACTGTTTACCTGAAAAATGGAAAGTCAAGATGCTTATTAAAGACAAAGCAGCATGTTGTGTGCATGTGTCCATGAGCATGGATGCGGAGGAGCGCGCGAACACAATATAAGCACTCCATTTATCACTATGCAAAGAAATGCTTACAAGTTGTTGAAGATCTGCAGGCCTAACTCAACCCTGAAAACCAACTAGCAATGTGAGGGTTGCCCAAGGCCTTATATGGAGACTACAACTTCTGTATCAAAGCGATGTGGGACTTTACTCATAATTCCCTTCATGCTACAGCTTTCATATCAAGGTAATGAGACTTCACTCACAATCCCCCTCACGCAAAGCGTGGAGTGAAGTGAGGCAAGACTGTGCAAGAGAGAGAAGTGAATGAGTTCACTCACAACCCCTCTCATGAAACATAGAGCGATGTGAGGCTAGGCTATGCGAGATAAGCGAGGCCCAGCAACCAATTAGAACCTAGCTCTAATACCATGTTGAAGAACCCATGGGCCTAACTCAACCCTACAAAATGGCTTGCTTAACCCAAGGCCTTATATGAAGAGTACAACTTTTGTATCAAGGCAATATGGGATTTCGCTCACAATCCCCCTCACATGAAGGGTGGCGTGATATGAGATAAGACTGTACGAGAGAGATAAACAAATGACTTCGTTTACACAAGTAAAGAGTAAAAAGCATTTAGATCTGTAAGCTTATATCCTTTACAATGTGCATAGAACTACGAAAAGTAAGAACACTCAAACACAACCTATTGAATAATGCATCTATAAAGGCCACTTACGATACTTTAGTGATGTCACAAGCATAGAACATGAAGAAAAGAGAAGGGAAATTATAGATGGTTGGGGTAGATTGGAGATTCCAACCATCTAGAAATAATGTTGAGTGTCATTAATGGTAGAAGTTTCCAGAGGCAAGGGGAGTTAGAATTAGGCAATCTAGAGAGAGAGCGCAAAAGATCAAAGGGTTTGACTATGGTGAAAGTCTACTGATGTTGTTTTTGCAGAAAAAACAAAGGAGGTATAAATAGGAGAGGAAGGTTTAGCTTATAAGGCCACATAAGGTGACAATTAGGCTAATTGAATGGCATCGTCTGCTGCGCAACCAAGTGTTATAAAATTTAGCTATTAAGGAGGTGAGGTATATCTATGCGGTTTTGTTTGGTGACGTCTCTCTCTAGATTGAAGGATTCCTTTAACTCTAGCCATCAATCAATGCTTCCCAGTGATCCTGCGCCGATGTTAGGACATAAGACCCTCACGGTGCTCATAAGTGGAGGGCAAAAGGAGGTCCTTAGGCCTTGCTTCGAGTCTCTAAGATGGATCTTTTAGAGGTAAAATGGAGATTGGAATTTCATATAACCAGAGGGAGATCCTTATAAGTAGAGCATACGGCCAGACTAGACGTCCTTAATTGAGTACTAAATATGGCAAGAGGAGGTATCTCTATGTGGTGAATTGACTACCTACAAATAAAATCCCCGCACGCCATTCATTAAGGCCACTTATAAATAAACATTACAGTTGAAAAAGTACCTGAAATTTTGAACTAGCTATCAATGAAAATTTGCATAGGAATGGGACCACAAGAAAACAACAAATTTCAAAATCAAAACAAACTAGGCATATTTCATCCATTAGAGCACCCACATTACCCGAGAGTTTTATAGATATGCAATCAACAACTGGATAATGGCAACTTGGAAACAGTTAAGAGATATCCCAAATGATATCATTATGAATCAATATACTTGAGAAAACATTTTTTTCTTTTTCTTTTTGGAGGGGGGGCCTCACTTACATCTTCAGTTTCACCTTCAGGGGATTCGTCCTTGTCCAATTCCATCAATAGAGTTAGTTGGGTCTGTCCCATCATCCATTGTACTTGAAAATATAAGCAGATTTATTCTAGGTCTTCGCTAACCAGTTGCAAGGTATTGACCCTTGAAGAAAAATCGATTCCTTGAAATAAAAATCTAGATTGTAATGTCCGAAACAGGAACCTTAGTAAATCTTCCCTTGAAAGGGCACTCCCAGACTCTTAGTGACTAGGTACAAGGGTGAGTTCCACAAGATACTCATTATATCCTGCATGGTATCTGTATCATTGCACCAGAATAGTGACACTTTATTAAGCGGTAAAGTCCTAAAAGATTAATAATAATTGACAAATTTCACTAGCAGAGAACAGAAGATGGCACCATCAAAAACTTCATAAATAATCCACCCAATGCCAACAAATACACCTAGCATATTTAATTTTTTGTTTAACCAATATTTTCAATCATTGTAGGATCTTGTAAGTGTACAAAGTGTTCATATTTAAAAATGTATATATATATATATATATATATTAAAGATTTAAGCTTACCGTTTGGGCATGTCCCAGAGTGTCGATGAATTGTTAGTGTCCGATTGGTATCCTCTTAGAAGTTCTATACTGAGGCAAACATGCAGCTTCAAGTTCAGGTAGCAAAATCGATAGGGAGCACTAGTGGAAGGACTTTGGGTTTGATCGCTAATTAGCTTTTGTGGCTAAAAGGTTGGTGAAAATATATGGGTGGGTGGTTGCCACACCACAGTTATGACAATGACTAGTGTTATTTCTTACGTTCAACATTTATATTGCCACGTATCATGAATCATGATAGCTATTGCTAAGAGTAAACATAAAAATATAATTATTAAAGTTGCCCTCTCCCTGCAAGCTTATGGTGACTAACATATTACCTTAAGTATTCATTGTTAGGACAATTTTCTAGTAGCTTAGGACTTAAGATGGTGTTACAGCATACAAAATTCTTAACATCAATCTCCCCACCAACAAAAGGCGACATGTTTGGCTTTGTCAAAGAAGTTACCCCACTCTAATAGCTCAGCCTTTTGAGTGAAACAGTGACCAACAATTTAACATTCTTGAATAAAACAATTTGATGCCAATATCTTGGTTTTAGTTTCTCAAAATATATATATATATATATATATGTATGTATATGTATGACGTACTTCATGAAATTTTTTAGAATGCAGGCTGCACAACGAACATCTGTGTATTTTAAAAATAAAAATAAAAAATAGCCATAAAAAAGTGAACAAAATAAAACATAATTAAGAGTTTTTAAATTTATTGTTTTTGTTCTTTTATCTAGGAACATTAGCTTATGAAAATTTCAGTTGGCTAACATATTACTATATAAAAACATTCGTTGCTTTATCTGAAAAATACAAGCTATTCCCAAACTTTCAATTCTCGTCCACGTATTAGAGAAAGATGCTCCAACACCCATAAACACATTTTAGTACGCTAAACATACATATATGTGTGTTATATATAAACGAATATGGCTTCCTTGTCATTTGTATAACCCTAAAAGCTGAAATTCTCTAGGAAGCTGTAAACAAACGAACGTTGATATATATATATTTTTATTGAAAACCTAAAACCAAGCTCTAATTTCAATGAGACATTAAAGGGAGAAAGAGTGTGAAAGAGGGATCCTGAGAGAAGAGAAGAAAAAGAATCGCCCGCGGAGGTAACTTTTGAATTTTGTATTCCCAATCAAACAACTTTTCTAGTCGATATTGATTGGATTATCAACTAAATACTAACCTCACTTGCGTGTTTCAGCCTCAATCGCCTTCTTCGTTTTAATTTGTCATTATTATATATTATCTTTTATTTTTATTTTATGTATATATAACCATTTTTCTGTTCGGATTTATTTGATTCAAAAACAGTGTGCGGACACCTCATAAATAAATATACAAAGGCCTAGCCGATAGCTCGGTTATTTATTGATTTATTGTTCCTTTTCCCCCACTTTGGAAAAAAAAAATTAAAATTTCTTAGGTTTAAAAACTTATAGACGATTTAATTGTCTCAGAGATAGTGCTCTGTTTGCATCAAGCATGAATTTTAAACTAAATATTTTCCATTAATTTTATACAAAGATAAAAAAAAAATATGACTATTGTTATATAAATTAAAAATTATTTTATGCAATTCGAATCACTAATTGTAGGTTAAACCATCTCTCAAGTTCTTGGTTTGTCTCGTGGCTAAACTAAAAATAAATAACTATTAAAACATAATTTATAAAGTTTATCCCAAGCATTCAAATTTCAAAGTCCTCCAATAATTATTCATAATTGAATTATATTTTTAATTAACACCTTTGCTGAATCTAAAAAATGATAACAAGTCTATTCATATAATAACGAAAACAGAGTAACTCATAGTTTATTATAAGTATGGAGGTATAGCAATTACGTTCATCTATTGAAAGGGACCTTATTTTGAACAAGACAATGAATTTAAAGAGTTAGTCCAATTTTTTGTACCCTGAAATCTATTTTAATTAAATTGTGCTAATCGAAGAGGCAGACCAACTTCACAATGATGCTTATTGATGACTTCCAAGTTATCTATTCGGTTGAAATTATTGTTGGACACCATGACTATTGTAATGTTGTACAATGATACAATGTGTTTGTTTTGAAAAAATGCTTTGTCTCATTCCCACTATGTCTACAAATAATCTGTACAAATTTCTTTTAGTCATGTAAGTAAAGTAGGAGTGAAAAATCTTGAATCAATTTGGGGGTATCTCTAAAGGTTGAAAAATTTGTAGAGATAGGATTAATACCTAAATTTATAAAGATGATCTGAAAGAGTTTTAAGATGTCATGCTAGAAAAGTTTCCGCAACAACTTTTGTCTAACAAAGTGGGGACCATGGGATTGAGCTTGTAATATATAACATTTTATTTTGGTTAATTATCAATATTTTTTTTGATCAATTATGATTTTGAACCTTGAGATTTGGTCTTGGGTTGTGGCCCCACTTTATTTTTCCTACACCAAGTTGAAAGCAAGGCAATGTTGTGGGCCTATGAGCCTAACCATTTTTCTTTATTATTTTCTTCATTTTTTAATTCTTTCTTTTTTCTTTATCTTTATGTCTTCTCTTTGCTAGCGATGGCGAGTTGAGAGAGAAAAGACAGAGGAGACGAGGATGAAAAAAAAATGGAGTGGATATGAATGTTTTTGATCATTGCCATGAAATGATTGTATTGGTATTGTTGATTCACATGAGTCTGAGAATTATGGGAGGAGTGTCCAAGATATCAAAAATATAGTCTTAGAATGGTAATACAGTGTCTTCATAGTTTATTTGAATTTGAGATTAAATCTTAAAAAAAAAAAAATTTTTTTTTGAAAGAAGGCATTTTTTCATAATATGCCTTTTCATTTAATAAAAGGTCTTTTTTTAAAAGTATGGTTTTTTATCATGTTTTAGAAAATAAGTTTATATGATTTTTATGTCTGAATAAATTGTTAGGCATATGTCTAATGAGCTCAAAAACTCAACAACAAATCTTACAGGCCCCTTACTTGCTAAAGTGTTTTTTTTTTTTTTAAATTGAATGATTCACGGATTTGTCTTTATTTTTAATTTATTGGGTAAAATGTATTTTGGGGTTTTAATAAAAAAATTTTTAAAAATATTACTTACTTTTATTTAATCAAATAAAAAGAAGTTTTTAAGAAAATTAGGCAAATTTTACTTTATTCCTTCTAATCTTATCCAAAATCTCATTTTAGAGTACAAGTATTTTTCTTTAAACAATTAGGGGTCATTTGGTTTATTTTTCTCTTTTCTATTTTCTGTTGTTATTTTTTATTTTCTGTTTTGAGCTCATTTTTCATTTTGTACATTTGAAAATAAGGAAAACAGCTCAAAATTCATTTGGTTACTTTTATTTTCAAAATTTGTTTTCGAAAATTGAAACTGAGTTTACACATAAAATAAAAAATGATAAAAAGTTTTTTGAGAGTTTTTAACAAAAAAAAAGAAAATCTCAAAACAAGGAAAACATATTATTTTTTGTTTCCTCGTTTTGAGTTTTTAACACATAAAACGAAAACAGAAAATAGAAAACAAAAAAATAAACCAAATGCCACCTTAAAGATCTAAATTTTTAATTAATTGTAATGTTTGTGCGATAATCATTTTACTCCAGTAAATGGGTTAATGAACTGTGGTCCAGGGGTAAAAGGATAAAATAATCAATGACAGAAAAATTATAATTAATTAAAATTCAGAATCTTAGGTCTCATTTGGTAACGTTTTCGTTTTCTATTTTTCTGTTTATGTTTTCAAAATTTTGTAAACTGGCAACAGAAACATATTTGTTAAATCTGTTTACGTTTTTTTTTTTTCCAAAAAACTAAAAACTTAAACAAAAAACGTAAACAGAGAAAATGTATTTTCACTCTGTGTTTTTTTTTGTTACAAATATTTTGTCAATTCTAATACTTTATCCATTTTTGTTACATCATATTAAAATAAATTATTTTATTCAAATATTTTATTAAACTAAAATTATTTTAATAAATAATATAATCAAATTAATATGTAATCTATTATTAATTTATTTCTAATAAATAATTAAATTAGTTAATTTAATTAATAAGAAATATATATTATTAAATTATTTTTAATAAATAATTTAAATAGTATTAAATATATTTTATTAAATTATTTTTAATAAATATCGTAATTAAATTAATTTAATTTATTTAATATGAATTATATTTTTAAATAATTTCTAATAAATATCATAATTAAATTATTTAAATTATTATGAAATATATTGTATTCAACTATTTTTAATAAATAATATATTTTATATTTACTAGATTAAATAATATAATTTACGTTTTATTCAATTGTTTTTAATAAATAATAAATTAAATTAAATTAATATAATTTATTTATTAAATTCAATTAATTTTTAAAAAACTAATAAACTTAAATATTTTATGAAAATAAAAAATTAATACTAGTAAATAAAATTGTATTTCCAAATGCAGTTTTAATTTTCATTTCAAGAAAAAAAATGATAACAGAAAACAAAAAATAAAAATACATAAACATAAAAAAAAATGAAAGTATTATCAAACGATCCTTAAAGTTTAAAGTTGTGAACCATGGCTAAAATTGTGGCCCCATACTGTAGGTTGATAATATTTTATATTCTCTGCAATTGTGCTGCTTATAGTACAGTAAGCGTGCTTATCGTACTCGGGCTAGTTTGATATATGTGTATATATATAGGGCTCGTTTGGAGCTAAAAAAAAAATTAAAAATTTTAAAAGTTTTCAAATTCTTCCAATCATATTTTGCCACCTATCATTTTTACATCACATTAATCCCATCCATTGATTTTTTTTTGGACTCCAAACGCACCCATATATATAATATTAAATAATATTACATCTAAAAGTTACTTATTAAATATTTTATATTATATGATAATATAGTGTGTTTTTATTTTAGAAATTGTATTAATTTATTAGTTTTTAGCTGAATAATTTTGTGTTTAGTAATTGTAATTTTAACTGTGTTTCACTAAAATAGTTTTAAATTGTATACCCTATGTATACAAGTTAGTAATTAAATATTATAATTACGTTTGAAATATATAAATGTGCTAGACATTTTTTTTTGAAAGGTAAATTTTTTTCTTTTTTTTTTCTTTATGGGGGAGGGGAAAGACTCAAACTTGAGTCATGATCAGGCAGGAAAGACTCTTAAGACCACTGAGTTATAGGAGACCACACTCTAAATGTGCTAGACATATTACCAACAAGTTAGAAGTTATTTTTTATTATGGCGAGATTTTTTTTTTAAATAATACAAAAAGATACCGAGTAAGTGTGATTCATCAACTGTCCGGTTTAAAATAAAGCTCAAGGACCGGAAAAAAATAATAAGGATTTATTTAATAAATAAACCCAGCTTGAGTGGTTGACAAAAATTAATTGCTCTCGATGCCTATTATTGACTGAAAAATATGATGATGGAAACGAATTATAAGCAATTTTTTGTGAAAATGTCTTAAGCGTGCAATTTTAGCATTGTTACCAACTTTTAAGAAAAAGCCAAAAAAAAAATTGAAAATGTTTCAAGAAAGGAGGTAATAGCTCCGGTGAGATAAAGTGTTATTATTAAAAATCAATCTTTTTTTCTTTAATTAAATCACATTCTTTATCCTACCTTAAATAAATATATTACACAATAATTTAATTCTATGATATATATTATATATATATATCATGCTCTTATTTATTCTTATGATAGTGTGATATAAAATTCTATTATTCAACCGAACATACTCTATGATGCTGTGAGAGAAAAATAAGACAATGAAAGGATCGTATACAGAAGTCAGAAATTCATCAACAATCACATGAATGACTTCAATCCCTCATCTACTCACTACATACACCATACTTTTTTGAGATTGTCCATCTGTTTTTTTTTTTTTTTTTTTTTGCGAATTACTCATCTAGCTGAATTTAATATCCGCCATTTAAAAAAATGACACACCAAACACAAAATAAGTGGAGCCCATGGGCATATCACCTTATCCCACCTGTTACTCCAGTCTTCAGCAAACAAACATTGCCTATCCTGACTGTGAAGATACTAGTTCAACTTTCTGCACACATACTACCAAATGAAATTATTAACTTATATCATAGGCTGTCGTAACAAAGTAAATTCCATGTGGGAAAAAGCCACCATATATATATATAATAGAGAGAGAGAGAGAGAGAAATGTTACAAAGGCAAGAAGAGTGTCACAAATTAGATTGCAAAAAAAAAGAGATTAGAAGCTGTAAAAAAAAAAAATTACAATAATTTTGGTACGTACAAGTACGCCCTGCGACAACTGGATTAAGAGCAACAAAGAAACCTAAGGGCAGACAAGCCAGCACTGCTTCGATGTCTGACATTCGCCACCATCAAATATCAATACATCACCAAAGAGATTACTAACTTTTAATGATTTTGTAGGGTGTATCAAAATAGAATTCCATAGACCCTAAAACCATTGAACGCAAGAAAGAAGTCTTCTCTGTGAAAGGGTTCCTCCCAATGCTACAATTGGAAGATTAAATTTTCCTTTTCACGGATCGTTGCAGCAATCTTTTGTAGATCCATTCATCTGCATGTCTCCAGACTCGTCCATGGCCTATGAAAATGTTGACTACCTAACCAAATATAAAGAAAAAATAAATATTTTTTGCATTGTATAAAAATTAATGATTCTCCAGGCCCTTATAACAGGTATGCTAGTCTACTTTATTGTCAGTCAGTTCTATCTTCTGTTAAATCATTAGCCATCAACAGATATTCTATTGAAATCACAAATTCGGACCGATTTTGCATATTTATACTCATCCATGGTTTGTTCTAGCGGGCACTCGGGGAGGGAATCAGAAGCATGGGTTTTGCAGTATCTCAGCCAGTCATATGTAGAATTCTTTTTGTCAAACGCTAGATCTGCAAATTTTTATTTTAATCCAATCACAAGAGGCTATGTGTTCAACTTTAAAACTAGAGAGAGTTTAGATATTTTTTTAACCCAAACCCCAAAAAAAGTGTAATTACCCTCAGTTATTGCATTGGAAGTCAGGACACTTCGTTGCCCAACCAAAATAAATATCAGAAATACTTCTCTAATGAATTGGGTTCTTCATTATTTGGATTCAAGTAAAGCTCAAATATTTTTGGTCACATTTTCATGATACGATACGACTCTTAATGACTCACCCATAAAAGTGACTAAGAAGGACATCGTCCACACACAATAGTAAATATAACTTGCTAAAATCGACATGCAATATTAATAATAATTTGAATTCTATTAACACAACTTATGCATCGTAGCACTTCTGGTCAATCATTTCCATCAATCCTTATTCCCCTATTAGTTTACAAACTGTTAAAAAATCATTTACAGATGTAGGGTCAAGCTATTCAGTGCTGCAACAGCTATCGTGGTCAAGCAGAAGGATTTGAAGATGGTTTATTCGAATATTCGTTTAAAGCTACTTGTGTCTTTGCGCTCAACATGACTTCCTGTTAAATGTTTCACAATGCGATTTATAATTTCATCTATACCAAACAATAAATATGGTTTTCCCTAAAATTTCAGCCTCTTTTCTCTTCCCTTTATATTTTTCATTATTTTCTACCACAAGAAATTTGACACATAAGTTGCAATATCTATATTAATTAAATCACCTTCCCTATCCGAGGCCAATCTTTCAGCTTTGCTAGGCTACTCCGAATATGTGAGACAACTCCCCAACATTTCAAAGTGTTAGCCACATCATCAAGCCTCAATAAATACTCTCCCTCGGTTAATGGAAAGGATCTCTAAGAAAAAGGCAATTAAAAATATGCTTTAAATGAGGCGACGCAATTGAAGTTCAGACATTGAGTAATGGAGTTTGAGGTCTGTTTCAGTGGCTTTTGTAAAGAGTATGCATCTTTAATGCCTAATTTAGTGTCAGGGAAATTTATAATAAAAAAGGGCAGTCTAGTACATGGAACTCTCACTTATGTAGAGTCATCTTTAATGCCAAATTTAGTGTTACGGAAATTTATTTATAATAAAAAGAAGCAGTCTAGTGCACAAAACTTCCGCTTATGTGGCGTAACAATCTTATTCTCTGTAGCAGAAGAGACTCTTTTTGAGCTTGAACTCGTATCATTTATTTATACTTGCATGTGAAAATAATAAAAAAAATTGTGATTGTATTGTGCATAATCCTCTAGATTATTCTTTTATCTTTCTTTTTTGGAACGGTTAAGCCTTAAAAGATATAAATAGAAGCATGAAATTTTGTGAGTCAAAAGTAATTAGAGCAGCCCAATTTTAACATAAGCTATTATCCTTTATCAAGTTAATTCTGCCAAAAAACTTAAACTATTAGGAATTGAGCACAGCCTCTCTCGTGTAGACATCCACTCACATGGGGAGAGAGAGAGAACTAAACTGTGGTGTAAAATAATAAAATAAAGTGAACCCCAATAGAATGGCAGAAGAAGCATATGCAAATAGACTCAAAACCAAACCTCTTAAAACCAAAGGTCTGATGCAAACAATTGTCCCAAAGGCTTAAGCCATACCGATGTGGTTCAAGCACTTAATATTAGCTTTTTTAGTCATAATAACTCTCATTATACATAATTCAAGTCATTATTATTTCCAAACTGTAAAAGAACTTCAGAGAAATATCTAATTGCCTCATTAATGCGGTGACACAAGTACACTAATATCAATATAATTCTTACAAATATATATGCACAATAAAATTAGAGGGAAAAAACAAGATTATGAAATTGAAAGCACTAAAAATCAATTTTCATGGTAAGTTTAAAAAAGTAGCGGCAAGGGTCCTTAAAAAGTATAAGCCATAAGTTAGAGTGCGATAAAAATTATCTGAATAAAGTAGTTTGGTAATGTTTAAGATAACATAAGAGCATACTTCATTGACTCATAACAATGTTAAGTTGTGAAATTTTTTTCAAAACTAATAGCATATTCAACATATATCTGAAACTTGTTAACAGAAACATTTTATAGAACCATAGGTTTATAGATAAAAAATTGCTCACCGCTCCATGTACTTCCACATGACATTCAAAGCAAAGGAGATTTCTTCCCATGAATTCCCATATTAAGGCATGTAAATAAAGCATGAAGGACTTCAGTAATAAATAAAAGAGCACAAAAAGCAATTGATTAATATTTAAAATTCTCTAAACAACATCCGAGAACCCCCAAACAACATAATTTTACAAGAAAATTCTACCAAAAAAAGAGAGAGGATGGTTCACAGCAGTGAGCGTCTAGAGAAGAAGTAAACCATTCATTTGAGAAAACAATTTCCATTTCCAACATTCTCTTCATTTCGACAACTATATACCCCATACTATGCAAGCAGCAAAAAAATTTAACTACAGTAGGATGACACTTTCTTTGTAAACCAATTCTGTGAATTTGAAACAACGCAAACATAATTGAGCTCGGGGAGCTGTTGTTAGTGTAGAGAAGAGAGAAGGATCCCTCATGAGTCCTAACCATCAAATAGCTATGGCGGAGCAGTGCATGGACGATCCAGATTGCAGCAGATGGAATGATCCAAGTCATCCATCACAGACAAATCCAGTGGCCAAGGATTGTGCAGGTGGGATGTGACATTTAACAGTGAGGAGAAGCACAGAAACAAGTCTGACAATTGCATACATAGGTATATAAGAAGAATCTAGAAGAGATGAATAAGAAGTTGGATCGTGGAGGTTAGTGGGTTTGGGCCGGGTTCCATCTTGGGTTGCTTGGACCGTTTTATACTTAACCAGGCCGTCACATTATTAAATCCTGGCTTCATCATTTGGCTTACTGCCTTAGTATTCTACTTAATAACATAGGCCCAATAATAGTAGAAGTCCAGCCTACTGTTGGGTTGTTAAATGTAATAATCTAGAAGAAGATACACAGAAGCTAAGAGGATGTGAGGAAAGGGGTGAAAACAAAAATTCTGTTGAAACAAGCTGCGCTTGTGGAGGTTGCCCCCTCGAAAGGGTCCAATAGATAATCACATTTCTCTTGTTTCTTGATTCTTCCCTCCATCGCTGGCAAATCCAAGCAAAATTACAGAGGTTCACATCAACTGGTATTAGAGCCTCCAATGGTTGATGCTACAAGATCTGCAAAACAAATGGAAGAAATGATGAATCAGTTGATAAAAATGCAAAAGCTATTCAAAGCAAGGTTTGAGGAACAAGATCGTAAAATTGTAGAACTTACACACCAGATGAGCTGAAACAATGGAGCTAGGCGATCCGAAGTGGAAGAAGGTAATTCTCAAACTCCTACGAATCTGTAGATCCCAGTGGTAATAGTAATAGATTTCAAGGGATACTTACTAGAACCATTAAGTTGGAATTTCCAAGATTTTCTGGTGAAAATCCAGCTAAATGGGTCTATAAGGCTAATCAGTTTTTTAGACATTATGAGGTCCCTGAAAATCAGAAATTGATGATTTCATCCATGCACATGGATGGGAAGGCCTTGGTGTGGTTCCAAGACTTGAACAATTCTGGTCAGCCTATGAATTGGCAAGAATTCTCTAAAGCCTTAATGGTAAGGTTTGGAGACACACCTTATGAAGATCCAATCGACAAGTTAATTAGCTTGAAACAAACTGGTACGGTTGAGGACTTCAAAACACAATTTGAAACCCTTACTAATAGAGTGACTAGGCTGTCTAAGGAACACAAGCTCAGTTTCTTTATCACTGGACTTAAGGAGGAGCTTCGATATTCTATTAAAATGTTCGAACGTCCAGATTTACTTACTGCCTTTGGGTTAGCCAGACTTCAAAAGGAAAATCTGGTTGTGCATAGGAAGAACTAGTCGAAGGGATCCTCAATTAACGCTAATATTCCTTCTAGTAAACATATTGCTCCTATGGGACAGGCCAGAGGAATTAATTGGAAGGAAGTTCCCAATTCATCCCTCAAAGTTGAAAATTCTCCTAATGTAGTGGCCTCAATTGTGAATAAACTGCCGGTTAAGAAATTGAGTGCAGCTGAAATGGATGCTAGAAAAGCTAAGGGTTTATGCTTTCATTGTGATGAAAAATGGAACAAAAATCATATTTGTAAGAAACCTAAACTGTATGTCTTGGACACTCTTTGTAATTTGGAAATTGACACTACATTTGAGGAAGATGAAGGGCTAATGGATGGTGTTCAACATAAGTCAGTAATGGAGGTTGAGGAAAACTCAGAAATGGAGATTTCATTGCATGCTCTTACAGATGCACCACAGCCACAAACTCTTAGGTTGAAGGGAACTATTAATGGAAGGATTTGCACCATTTTGGTGGACTCGAGAAGTACCAGCAATTTTCTTGATCCTAAGGTGGCTAGGTGTTGTCATTTAAAATGTAAAGGGGGACCTGCAATGGCTGTCAAGGTAGCAAATGGTGAAATGATTCATAGTGAGGGATTTTGTGAAGGAGTCCCACTAACAGTGCAAGGGTATAAGATGAAGGTTGAATTTGTGTTGCTACCTCTTGTGGGTTGTGATATAGTTTTGGGTGTGCAATGGTTGAGAACCCTAGGAACTGTGAGTTTTGATTTTGACCAACTGGTTATGAACTTTAAGTTGGGAGGAAAGCTGTTTGTTTGAAGGGGCTAAAGGGTAGGAACTCTTTAATTGAAGAGGTGGAATTACATCAATTGGGCTCTAACTCTATAAAGGGGTTTATTTTACATGTGGTAGAACTTAATTTGCAAGAGGTAGAGGTTAAGAACAAGCCAGAGGCTATATCCAAGGTATTAAAGAAGTATGACGAAGTTTTTACCGAGCCTAAGGGGCTACCGCCGACAAGGGAGCATGAGCACAAGATCAGCAAGGAACTAATCCAATCTCAGTAAAGCCGTATCGCTATCCCCACTATCAGAAAGAAGAAATTGAGAAAATTGTAAAGGATCTCTTGCAGTCTGGACACATCCAGCCTAGTCAATCCCCATTTTCCTCTCCAGTTATACTGATAAGGAAAGCGGATGGCACGTGGAGGATGTGCGTTGACTATAAAGCCCTCAACAAAGCCACAATCAAAGACAAGTATCCAATTCCTATCGTGGATGAACTGTTGGATGAGCTTATACGTCAAGGCGTCTAAATGTCGATTCGCTTATAAGGAAGTGGATTATCTAGGGCACTTGATCTCCAAGGAAGGGGTAAAGGCTGATCCAAAGAAGATACAGGTGATGCTTTGGGAATGGGAATCGGGGCAGTACTAATGCAGGACAAGAGGCCTCTTGCTTTTTACAACCAAGCACTAAAAGGGAGAGCTTTAATCCTATCTACTTATGAGAAAGAGCTGTTAGCTTTGGTTCAAGTAGTAAGGAAATGGCGGCTTTATTTACTGGGTCAGGCGTTCATAGTAAAAACCGATCATCACAGTCTGAAATTTTTGCTAGAGCAGAAGATTGCAACCCTACCACAGCAAAAATGAGTTACTAAGTTGCTTGGGTACAATTTTAAAATCGAGTACAAACATGGTGTTGAGAATAAAGTTGCAGATGCATTATCTAAAATACATGATATAGCAGAAAGTGGAGAAGGGCAAACAGCATTCATGGCAGTTACAATTAGCAGGCCATATCCAACAATCTATGAAGATATTAAGGAAGCTTATGCAACTGATGCTCAAGTACAAATGATCATGCAGAAAATGTAGCAAGAAGTAATTGGTATGCAGAAATTTTCATTTAAACATGAGATTGTTTTATAAAGATCGAATTTACATTCCAAATGCAGATAGAATTAAAAGGTAGGTATTACAATATTTACATAAAGACCTACTCTCCGGCCATGGGGGCTTTCAAAAGACATTATAGAAGGGCCTGAAGGAGTTTTATTGGCCTCAAATGAAAGTAAATATCAGAAGGTGTGGGTTAAAGAGTGTGAAGTTTGTCAACGCTGTAAGTATGAGACTGTGGTTTCTCCCGGGTTACTACAGCCCTTGCCAATACCAACCCGTAATTAGGCTGATATAGCAATGGATTTCATTAATGGTTTACCCAAATCTAAAGGATTTACCAATTTTAGGTAATAATTGACCGACTCTCAAAGTTTGCACACTTCATACCCTTAGCTCACCCCTATACTACAACCAGTCTAGCTCAAGTTTTTATGGAAAAAAATTTTTAAATTCACAGGCTACCTCTAACAATTGTATCTGACCAGGATTCTTTATTCACTAGTAAATTTTGGAATGAGTTGTTTAATCTCATGGGGACTCAGCTCAAATTCAGCTCGAGTTATCATCCGCAGACAGATGATCAAACGGACGTGACAAATCAGTAGACTTACCTGCGCTGTTTTGCAGCAGAGACACTTAAGCTATGGACTAATTGGTTATTTTAGGCTTAGTGCTGCTATAACTCCAGGTATCACTCAAGTATAAAGCTTTATCCCTATGAGGCACTGTTTCTAAAAATGATTTGTACTCATTTTTAGATGGACTATTCTAAAATTAGTACAAACTGAGTTTTGATGTCATTTTATTTTTGTTTTAATGTTCCAATCGGATCTCATTTTGTCATTGACTTTGATCAGGTACGCGCAAAGAAGGCTGCCAGTGGGACAATGTTTTTAAGCGTCCCCGTGGACCACTTTGGGCCAATCCTTGCTGAGCATGATCTAGTAAGGAACCGAGTAGTGTTGGTTGGCGATTGTTGGGGGGATAGGGAATAATGCCGGCGATGGGGTGCTCACCGTCAAAATGCATCGGGGATTTCCACAGATTCGAACCGTATTTTGATTGTCTGGAAATCTCCCATACATTTTGACGGTGAACACCCCATCGCCGGCATTCTTCCTTATCCTCCTAACAATCGCCAACCAATACTCCTCGGTCCTTACTAGATCATGCCCAGCAAGGATCGGCCCAAAGTGGTCCACGGGAATGCTTACAAACATTCTCCCACTGGCAACCTTCTTTGCCAATACCTGAACAAAGTCAATGACAAAATGAGATCCAATTGGAACATTAAAACAAAAGTAAAATGACATCAAAGCTCAGTTTGTACTCATTTTTAGATGGACTATTTCTAAAAATGATTTGTACTCATTTTTAGATGGACTATTTCTAAAAATTAGTACAAACTGAGTTTGATGTCATTTTACTTTTGTTTTAATGTTCCAATCGGATCTCATTTTGTCATTGACTTTGATCAGGTACGGGCAAAAAGGCTGCCAGTGGGACAATGTTTTTAAGCGTCCCCGTGGACCACTTTGGGCCGATCCTTGCTGAGCATGATCTAAGAAACCGAGGAGTGTTGGTTGGCGATCGTTGGGAGGATAGGGAAGAATGCCGGCGATGGGGTGCTCACCGTCAAATGTATCGGGATTTCCACAGATTCGCACCGTATTTTGATTGTCTGGAAATCCCCCATACATTTTGACGGTGAGCACCCCATCGTCGGCATTCTTCCCTATCCTCCCAACGATCGCCAACCAACACCTCGGTCCTTACTAGATCATGCTCAGCAAGGATCGGCCCAAAGTGGTCCACGGGAACGCTTACAAACATTGTCCACTGGCACCTTTTGCCTACCGACAAAGTCAATGACAAAATGAGATCCGATTGGAACATTAAAACAAAAGTAAAAATGACATCAAAGCTCAGTTTGTACTCATTTTTAGAGTATTTCTAAAAGTGAGTACTCATTTTTAGATGGACTATTTCTAAAAATTAGTACAAACTGAGCTTTGATGTCATTTTACTTTTGTTTTAATGTTCCAATCGGATCTCATTTTGTCATTGACTTTGATCAGGTACGGGCAAAGAAGGCTGCCAGTGGGACAATGTTTTTAAGCGCCCCGTGGACCACTTTGGGCCGATCCTTGCTGAGCATGATCTGGTAAGGAACCGAGGAGTGTTGGTTGGCGATGTTGGGAGGATAGGGAAGAACGCCGGCGATGGGGTGCTCACCGTCAAAATGTATCGGGGATTTCCACAGATTCGCACCGTATTTTGATTGTCTGGAAATCCCCCATACATTTTGACGGTGAGCACCCCATCGTCGGCGTTCTTCCCTATCCTCCCAACGATCGCCAACCAACACTACTCGGTCCTTACCAGATCATGCTCAGCAAGGATCGGCCCAAAGTGGTCCACGGGGACGCTTACAAACATTGTCTCACTGGCAGCCTTCTTTGCTCGTACCCGATCAAAGTCAATGACAAAATGAGATCCGATTGAACATTAAAACAAAAGTAAAAATGACATCAAAGCTCAGTTTGTACTCATTTTTAGATGGACTATTTCTAAAAGTGATTTGTACTCATTTTTAGATGGACTTTCTAAAAATTAGTACAAACTGAGTTTTGATGTCATTTTACTTTTGTTTTAATGTTCCAATCGGATCTCATTTTGTCATTGACTTTGATCAGGTACGCGCAAAAAAGGCTGCCACTGGGACAATGTTTGAAAGCGTCCCCGTGGACCACTTTGGGCCGATCCTTGCTGAGCATGATCTAGTAAGGAACCGAGGAGTGTTGGTTGGCGATTGTTGGGAGGATGGGAAGAATGCCGGCGATGGGGTGCTCACCGTCAAAATGTATCGGGATTTCCACAGATTCGCACCGTATTTTGATTCTCTGGAAATCCCCCATACATTTTGACGGTGAGCACCCCATCGCGGCATTCTTCCCCATCCTCCCAACAATCGCCAACCAACACTCCTCGGTCCTTACTAGATCATGCTCAGCAAGGATCGGCCCAAAGTGGTCCACGAGGACGCTTACAAACATTGTCCCACTGGCAGCCTTCTTTGCCCGTACCTGATCAAAGTCAATGACAAAATGAGATCCGATTGGAACATTAAAACAAAAGTAAAAATGACATCAAAGCTCAGTTTGTACTCATTTTTAGATGGACAATTTCTAAAAATGATTTGTACTTTTAGATGGACTAAACCAAACCAAACCAAACCAAACCAAGCCAAGCTTTTTCCCACTAGGTGGGGTAGGCTATATGGATTTGTCGACGCCAATTAGATCTGTTTAGGGGCATGTCCTCCGATAAATCTAAGTAAGTTAGGTCATGTTTAATGGTTTCTTTCCAGCTTTTCTTGGGTCTTCCTCTACCTCTCCTACTCCTGACAATCTCCATACTTTCACACCTTCTAACAGGTGCCTCTGCGGACGCCTTCTAACATGGCCAAACCATCTTAATCGGTTTTCTCTCATTTTATCTTCAATCGGTGCTATTCCTACTTTGCCCCTAACCTCCTCGTTCCTAATCCTATCTTTCCTTGTAATCCGCACATCCACCTTAGCATCCTCATATCCGCAACTGCCATCTTCTGACCATGATTATGCTTATTGCCCAACACTCTGATCCATATAGCAGCGCTGGTCTAACCGCTACCTTATAATACTTTCCTTTCACCTTGAGGGAATTTTTCAGTCACACAAAACCCCCGACGCACTCCTCCATTTGGTCCATCCAGCTTGAATCCTGTGACTTACATCAGTATCAATCCCTCCATCTCGTTGCACCATAGATCCAAGGTACCTAAATTTATCTTTCTCTACAATCTTTTGTGTGCCTAAACTTATTTCTATACTACTCGTTATCCTACTTTGACTAAATTTACATTCCATATATTCCGTCTTGCATCGCTTAGCTAAACCTTTGTCTCTAACGTATCCCGCCAACTCATTTTAGATAGACTATCTCTAAAAATTAGCACAAACTGAGCTTTGATATCATTTTACTTTTGTTTAATGTTCCAATCGGATCTCATTTTGTCATTGACTTGATCAGGTACGCGCAAAGCCAGGCTGCCAGTGGGACAATGTTTTAAGCGTCCCGTGGACCACTTTGGGCCGATCCTTGCTGAGCAGTGATCTAGTAAGGAACCGAGAGTGTTGGGTTGGCGATTGTTGGGAGGATAGGAAGAATGCCGGCGATGGGGTGCTCACCGTCAAAATGCATCGGAAATTTCCACAGATTCGCACCGTATTTTGATTGTCTGGAAATCCCCCATACATTTTGACGGTGAGCACCCCATCGCCGGCATTCTTCCCTATCCTCCCAACAATCGCCAACCAACACTCCTCGGTCCTTACTAGATCATGCTCAGCAAGGATCGGCCCAAAGTGGTCCACGGGGACGCTTACAAACATTGTTCCACTGGCAACCTTCTTTGCCAATACCGGAACAAGTCAATGACAAAATGAGATCCGATTGGAACATTAAAACAAAAGTAAAAATGAACATCAAAGCTCAGTTTGTACTCATTTTTAGATGGACTATTTCTAAAAATGATTTGTACTCATTTTTAGATGGACTATTTCTAAAAATTAGTACAAACTGAGCTTTGATGTCATTTTACTTTTGTTTTAATGTTCCAATCGGATCTCATTTTGTCATTGACTTTGATCAGGTACGGGCAAAGAAGGCTGCCAGTGGGACAATGTTTGTAAGCGTCCCCGTGGACCACTTTGGGCCGATCCTTGCTGAGCATGATCTGGTAAGGAACCGAGGAGTGTTGGTTGGCGATCGTTGGGAGGATAGGGAAGAACGCCGGCGATGGGGTGCTAACCGTCAAAATGTATCGGGATTTCCACAATTCGCACCGTATTTGATTGTCTGAAAATCCCACATACATTTTGACGGTGAGCACCCCATCGTCGGCGTTCTTCCCTATCCTCCCAACGATCGCCAACCAACACTACTCGGTCCTTACCAGATCATGCTCAGCAAGGATCGGCCCAAAGTGGTCCACGGGGACGCTTACAAACATTGTCTCACTGGCAGCCTTCTTTGCTCGTACCCGATCAAAGTCAATGACAAAATGAGATCCGATTGAACATTAAAACAAAAGTAAAAATGACATCAAAGCTCAGTTTGTACTCATTTTAGATGGACTATTTCTAAAAGTGATTTGTACTCATTTTAGATGGACTCTTTCGAAAAATTAGTACAAACTGAGTTTTGATGTTCATTTTACTTTTGTTTTAATGTTCCAATCGGATCTCATTTTGTCATTGACTTTGATCAGGTACGCGCAAAAAAGGCTGCCACTGGGACAATGTTTGAAAGCGTCCCCGTGTACCACTTTGGGCCGATCCTTGCTGAGCATGATCTAGTAAGGAACCGAGGAGTGTTGGTGGCGATTGTTGGGAGGATGGGGAAGAATGCCGGCGATGGGGTGCTCACCGTCAAAATGTATCGGAGATTTCCACAGATTCGCACCGTATTTTGATTCTCTGGAAATCCCCCTACATTTTGACGGTGAGCACCCCATCGTCGGCATTCTTCCCCATCCTCCCAACAATCGCCAAAACACTCCTCGGTTCCTTACTAGATCATGCTCAGCAAGGATCGGCCCAAAGTGGTCCACGAGACGCTTACAAACATTGTCCCACTGGCAGCCTTCTTTGCCCGTACCTGATCAAAGTCAATGACAAAATGAGATCCGATTGGAACATTAAAACAAAAGTAAAAATGACATCAAAGCTCAGTTTGTACTCATTTTTAGATGGACAATTTCTAAAAATGATTTGTACTCATTTTTAGATGGACTAAACCAAACCAAACCAAACCAAACCAAGCCAAGCTTTTTCCACTAGGTGGGGTAGGCTATATGGATTTGTCGACGCCAATTAGATCTGTTTAGGGGCATGTCCTCCAATAAATCTAAGTAAGTTAGGTCATGTTTAATGGTTTCTTTCCAGCTTTTCTTGGGTCTTCCTCTACCTCTCCTACTCCTGACAATCTCCATACTTTCACACCTTCTAACAGGTGCCTCTGCTGGACGCCTTCTAACATGGCCAAACCATCTTAATCGGTTTTCTCTCATTTTATCTTCAATCGGTGCTATTCCTACTTTGCCCCTAACCTCCTCGTTCCTAATCCTATCTTTCCTTGTAATCCCGCACATCCACCTTAGCATCCTCATATCCGCAACTGCCATCTTCTGACCTGATTATGCTTATTGCCCAACACTCTGATCCATATAGCAGCACTGGTCTAACCGCTACCTTATAATACTTTCCTTTCACCTTGAGGGGAATTTTTCAGTCACACAAAACCCCCGACGCACTCCTCCATTTGGTCCATCCAGCTTGAATCCTGTGACTTACATCAGTATCAATCCCTCCATCTCGTTGCACCATAGATCCAAGGTACCTAAATTTATCTTTCTCTACAATCTTTTGTGTGCCTAAACTTATTTCTATACTACTCGTTATCCTACTTTGACTAAATTTACATTCCATATATTCCGTCTTGCATCGGCTTAGCCTAAACCTTTTGTCTCTAACGTATCCCGCCACATCATTTTTAGATAGACTATCTCTAAAATTAGCACAAACTGAGCTTTGATATCATTTTACTTTTGTTTTAATGTTCCAATCGGATTCATTTTGTCATTGACTTTGATCAGGTACGCGCAAAGAAGGCTGCCAGTGGGACGATGTTTTTAAGCGTCCCCGTGGACCACTTTGGGCCGATCCTTGCTGAGCATGATCTAGTAAGAAACCGAGGAGTGTTGGTTGGCGATTGTTGGGAGGATAGGGAAGAATGCCGGCGATGGGGTGCTCACCGTCAAAATGCATCGGAGATTTCCACAGATTCGCACCGTATTTTGATTGTCTGGAAATCTCCCATACATTTTGACGGTGAGCACCCCATCGCCGGCATTCTTCCCTATCCTCCCACAATCGCCAACCAACACTCCTCGGTCCTTACCAGATCATGCTCAGCAAGGATCGGCCCAAAGTGGTCCACGGGACGCTTACAAACATTGTTCCACTGGCAACCTCTTTGCCAATACCGGAACAAAGTCAACGACAAAATGAGATCCGATTGGAACATTAAAACAAAAGTAAAAATGACATCAAAGCTCAGTTTGTACTCATTTTAGATGGACTATTTCTAAAAATGATTTGTACTCATTTTTAGATGGACTATTTCTAAAAATTAGTACAAACTGAGCTTTGATGTCATTTTACTTTTGTTTTAATGTTCCAATCGGATCTCATTTTGTCATTGACTTTGATCAGGTACGGGCAAAGAAGGCTGCCAGTGGGACAATGTTTTTAAGCGTCCCCGCGGACCACTTTGGGCCGATCCTTGCTGAGCATGATCTGGTAAGGAACCGAGGAGTGTTGGTTGGCGATCGTTGGGAGGATAGGGAAGAACGCCGGCGATGGGGTGCTCACCGTCAAAATGTATCGGGGATTTCCACAATTCGCACCGTATTTGATTGTCTGGAAATCCCCCATACATTTTGACGGTGAGCACCCCATCGTCGGCATTCTTCCCTATCCTCCCAACGATCGCCAACACTACTCGGTCCTTACCAGATCATGCTCAGCAAGGATCGGCCCAAAGTGGTCCACGGGGACGCTTACAAACATTGTCTCACTGGCAGCTTCTTGCTCGTACCGATCAAAGTCAATGACAAAATGAGATCCGATTGAACATTAAAACAAAAGTAAAAATGACATCAAAGCTCAGTTTGTACTCATTTTTAGATGGACTATTTCTAAAAGTGATTTGTACTCATTTTTAGATGGACTTCTAAAAATTAGTACAAACTGAGTTTTGATGTCATTTTACTTTTGTTTTAATGTTCCAATCGGATCTCATTTTGTCATGACTTTGATCGGGTACGCGCAAAAAAGGCCTGCCACTGGGACAATGTTTGAAAGCGTCCCGTGGACCACTTTGGGCGATCCTTGCTGAGCATGATCTAGTAAGGAACCGAGGAGTGTGGTTGGCGATTGTTGGGAGGATGGGGAAGAATGCCGGCGATGGGTGCTCACCGTCAAAATGTATCGGGGATTTCCACAGATTCGCACCGTATTTTGATTCTCTGGAAATCCCCCATACATTTGACGGTGAGCACCCCATCGCGGCATTCTTCCCTATTCTCCCAACAATCGCCAACCAACACTCCTCGGTCCTTACTAGATCATGCTCAGCAAGGATCGGCCCAAAGTGGTCCACGAGGACGCTTACAAACATTGTCCCACTGGCAGCCTTCTTTGCCCGTACCTGATCAAAGTCAATGACAAAATGAGATCCGATTGGAACATTAAAACAAAAGTAAAAATGACATCAAAGCTCAGTTTGTACTCATTTTTAGATGGACAATTTCTAAAAATGATTTGTACTCATTTTTAGATGGACTAAACCAAACCAAACCAAACCAAGCCAAGCTTTTTCCCACTAGGTGGGGTAGGCTATATGGATTTGTCGACGCCAATTAGATCTGTTTAGGGGCATGTCCTCCGATAAATCTAAGTAAGTTAGGTCATGTTTAATGGTTTCTTTCCAGCTTTCTTGGGTCTTCCTCTACCTCTCCTACTCCTGACAATCTCCATACTTTCACACCTTCTAACAGGTGCCTCTGCTGGACGCCTTCTAACATGGCCAAACCATCTTAATCGGTTTTCTCTCATTTTATCTTCAATCGGTGCTATTCCTACTTTGCCCCTAACCTTCTCGTTCCTAATCCTATCTTTCCTTGTAATCCCGCACATCCACCTTAGCATCCTCATATCCGCAACTGCCATCTTCTGACCATGATTATGCCTTATTGCCCAACACTCTGATCCATATAGCAGCGCTGGTCTAACCGCTACCTTATAATACTTTCCTTTCACCTTGAGGGGAATTTTTCAGTCACACAAAACCCCCGACGCACTCCTCCATTTGGTCCATCCAGCTTGAATCCTGTGACTTACATCAGTATCAATCCCTCCATCTCGTTGCACCATAGATCCAAGGTACCTAAATTTATCTTTCTCTACAATCTTTTGTGTGCCTAAACTTATTTCTATACTACTCGTTATCCTACTTTGACTAAATTTACATTCCATAATTCCGTCTTGCATCGGCTTAGCCTAAACCTTTTGTCTCTAACGTATCCCGCCACATCATTTTTAGATAGACTATCTCTAAAAATTAGCACAAACTGAGCTTTGATATCATTTTACTTTTGTTTTAATGTTCCAATCGGATCTCATTTTGTCATTGACTTTGATCAGGTACGCGCAAAGAAGGCTGCCAGTGGACGATGTTTTTAAGCGTCCCCGTGGACCACTTTGGGCCGATCCTTGCTGAGCATGATCTAGTAAGAAACCGAGGAGTGTTGGTTGGCGATTGTTGGGAGGATAGGGAAGAATGCCGGCGATGGGGTGCTCACCGTCAAAATGCATCGGAGATTTCCACAGATTCGCACCGTATTTTGATTGTCTGGAAATCTCCCATACATTTTGACGGTGAGCACCCCATCGCCGGCATTCTTCCCTATCCTCCCAACAATCGCCAACCAACACTCCTCGGTCCTTACTAGATCATGCTCAGCAAGGATCGGCCCAAAGTGGTCCACGGGGACGCTTACAAACATTGTTCCACTGGCAGCCTTCTTTGCCAATACCGGAACAAAGTCAACGACAAAATGAGATCCGATTGGAACATTAAAACAAAGTAAAAATGACATCAAAGCTCAGTTTTACTCATTTTTAGATGGACTATTTCTAAAAATGATTTGTACTCATTTTTAGATGGACTATTTCTAAAAATTAGTACAAACTGAGCTTTGATGTCATTTTACTTTTGTTTTAATGTTCCAATCGGATCTCATTTTGTCGTTGACTTTGATCAGGTACGGGCAAAGAAGGCTGCCAGTGGGACAATGTTTTTAAGCGTCCCCGTGGACCACTTTGGGCCGATCCTTGCTGAGCATGATCTGGTAAGGAACCGAGGAGTGTTGGTTGGCGATCGTTGGGAGGATCGGGAAGAACGCCGGCGATGGGGTGCTCACCGTCAAAATGTATCGGGGATTTCCACAGATTCGCACCGTATTTTGATTCTCTGGAAATCCCCCATACATTTTGACAGTGAGCACCCCATCGCCGGCATTCTTCCCTATCCTCCCAACGATCGCCAACCAACACTACTCGGTCCTTACCAGATCATGCTCAGCAAGGATCGGCCCAAAGTGGTCCACGGGACGCTTACAAACATTGTCTCACTGGCAGCCTTCTTTGCTCGTACCCGATCAAAGTCAATGACAAAATGAGATCCGATTGAACATTAAAACAAAAGTAAAAATGACATCAAAGCTCAGTTTGTACTCATTTTTAGATGGACTATTTCTAAAAGTGATTTGTACTCATTTTTAGATGGACTATTTCTAAAAATTAGTACAAACTGAGTTTTGATGTCATTTTACTTTTGTTTTAATGTTCCAATCGGATCTCATTTTGTCATTGACTTTGATCGGGTACGCGCAAAAAAGGCCGCCACTGGGACAATGTTTGAAAGCGTCCCCGTGGACCACTTTGGGCCGATCCTTGCTGAGCATGATCTAGTAAGGAACCGAGGGGTGTTGGTTGGCGATTGTTGGGAGGATGGGGAAGAATGCCGGCGATGGGGTGCTCACCGTCAAAATGTATCGGGGATTTCCACAGATTCGCACCGTATTTTGATTCTCTGGAAATCCCCCTACATTTTGACGGTGAGCACCCCATCGCCGGCATTCTTCCCCATCCTCCCAACAATCGCCAACCAACACTCCTCGGTCCTTACTAGATCATGCTCAGCAAGGATCGGCCCAAAGTGGTCCACGAGGACGCTTACAAACATTGTCCCACTGGCAGCCTTCTTTGCCCGTACCTGATCAAAGTCAATGACAAAATGAGATCCGATTGGAACATTAAAACAAAAGTAAAAATGACATCAAAGCTCAGTTTGTACTCATTTTTAGATGGACAATTTCTAAAAATGATTTGTACTCATTTTTAGATGGACTAAACCAAACCAAACCAAACCAAGCCAAGCTTTTTCCCACCCCGCCGGCATTCTTCCCTATCCTCCCAACGATCGCCAACCAACACTACTCGGTCCTTAACAGATCATGCTCAGCAAGGATCGGCCCAAAGTGGTCCACGGGGACGCTTACAAACATTGTCTCACTGGCAGCCTTCTTTGCTCGTACCCGATCAAAGTCAATGACAAAATGAGATCCGATTGAACATTAAAACAAAAGTAAAAATGACATCAAAGCTCAGTTTGTACTCATTTTTAGATGGACTATTTCTAAAAGTGATTTGTACTCATTTTTAGATGGACTATTTCTAATTTCCTAGCGAATCTTCAGGTTTGGAATAGTATATCCCTTTATTATGTGTAGTTCTTTTCTGGAGTTTTTGGGTAGTTTATTTTTGGAATATCCCCCTCTGAACAAGTGAACTGGGAGTTAATGGGCGTAATAGAAAGACTCCAAAGACAGACCAAAGAAATGGGTGATAATGTTGAGGGTTTCATCTAGTTTCTTCTCCACTAAATTTGATGCTTCTTTGTCTTCACTACGAGATTCTTCATCTGGGAGTGAAGATGAAGAAGCATTTTATGACTCCGATTGGAAAATATATACAAATGTCTTATTTAGTGAATAAATATAAAAAAAAAAAAATATGGTCTTCTTTTTAAAGAAGATCAAGACTTGTCATCTGAGACTAATCAAAGTAATGCTGCCTAGGCATAGAATTTCTTCTTCTTGTTTTTTGTTTAATTTTGTTTATCGAAGCACAAATGATATATTGATTTTAGTTAGATCATATAATTATGCAATGATTTTCTTTTTTCAAGGGGGTACAAATGCATGAATGTAAATTACACAGTGTAAAGCTAATTTTTTTTTAACCTAAAATTACACCGTCTTTAACCAGTTTGTTAATATATTTATTTCTCTTTACGAAAAATTTATGAGTTTTAGTCTTTTTGTGTCAGTGTAAATTAAAATTTTCCTAGAAAATATATATATTTTTTCAATTTGTGCTGTACAAAAGTTGGTAAAGCTAAATAGTAATCAGACCCAAAGTCTTCTACCAGTGCTCTCCATCAATTTTGCTAACTGAACTCGCAGCTAAATGTTTTGCCAAGTATAGAACTTCTAAGAAAATACCATCAGAAACAAACATTCATCGACATTTTGGGACGTGCCCAAACTTGTAAGCTTATCTTTGTATATTATACATACACAATATATTTTCAAATATGAACACTTTGTATAACTGCAGGATCCTAAGTGATTAAAAAATTTGGTAAAGAAAAAAGTAAGCACATACGCTAGGTGCTTTTGTTGGCATGGGTGAATTATTTTGAAGTTTCTAATGGTGCATCTTCTTGTTCTCTGTTAGCGAAGTTTGCCAATTATTATATTAATCTTTTAAGACTTTACCAATTCAATAAAGTTGTCACTATTCTGGTGCACTCATATGGTACCATGCAGGATATAATGTGTATTCTTGGAAGCACCCTTGTATCTGGTCAATAAAAGTTCAGAAGTGCCCTTTCAAGAGAAAATTTACCTAGGTTCTTCGTTTCGGACATTACAGTCCAGATTTTTATTTCAAGGAATTGGTTTTTCTTCAAGATCAATACCTTGTAACTGATTGACGTAATCCTAAAATATATCGGCCTATATTCTCAAGTACAATGGATGATGGGACAAACCCGACTAACTCTTCTGATGGAATTGACAGGGACAGATCCTGTGAAGGTAAAAATGCATATGTAAGTTGAATCCCCCACTCCCAACCCCCCCAACCAAAAATGAATAAAAGAACGAAATTGTTTTCTCAAGTATTTTGATTTCATAATCATATCATTTGGGATATCTCTCAACTACTTTCCAAGTTGCCATTATTCAACTATTGATTGCATATATATAAAACCCCAAGAAATGGCTGGATCAATGCAAAGTAATTTGCTATGTTTCATCCAAGAGGCAATGCAAAAATGTGAGTGCTCCAATAGATGAAATATGCCTTGTTTTTTCGTTTTGATTTTGGAATTTGTTGTTTTCTTGTGGCCCACATTCCTATGCAGATTTTCATTAATAGTTAGTTCAAAATTTCAGGTAGCATTTCAATTGTAATGTTAATTTTATAATTGGCTTCAATGAATGGCATGCGGGGATATTATTTGTGGTTAGTCAATTCACCGACATAGAGGTACCTCTTCTTGCCATATTTAGTACTTAGTTGAGGATGCCTAGTCTTGCCGCATGCTCTGCATATGGAATCTCCTTCTAATCAAATAAATTTCAAATCTCTATTCAACCTCTAAAAGATCCACTTTAGACTCGAAACAAGGCCTAAGGACCTCCTCTACTGATGACACCTGCAGCCTGTAAGCACCATTGAGGGTCTTGTGTCCTCACCTCCTTAATAGCTACAATTTTGAAGCACTTGGTTGCGCAACAGATGACACCAATTAATTAGCTTAGTCATCACCTTATTACCTTAATAAGCTAGACCTTCCTCTCCTATTTATACCCTCCTTCGTTTTTTCTAGTGACCAACATCATTAGGGTTTCACCATAGTCAAACCCTCTGATCTTGTACTCTTTCTTTTTCTCTAAATTGCCATAACTCTCAATCCCCTCACCTCTAGGGACTTTTGCTATTAATGACGATCAGCATTATTTCTAATTAGTTGCAATCTCCAATCCACCCAACCATCTATAATTTTCCTTGTCTTTCTTATGTTTTATGCTTTTGATATCACTAAAATATTGTAAGTGGCCCTTATAGATGCATTATTCAATAGGTTGTATTTGAGTGTTCTTACCTTTTGTGCTTCTATGCACATTGTAAAGGATATAGGCTTATATATTTAAATGTTTTTACTTGTGTAAGTGAAGATATTTGTTTATCTCTCTCGCACAATCTTACTTTGTATCACTCCACCCTTCATGTGAGCGGGACTGTGAGCGAAGTCCCACATCACCTTGATGCAAAAGTTATACCCTCCATATAAGGCCTTGGGTTACCCTAAACTGCAAGCCATTTTTTAGGGTTGAGTTAGGCCCATGGGTTCATCAACATTGTATTAGAGCTAGGTTCTGATTGGTTGTTAGGCCTTGCTTATCTCGCATAACCTAGCCTCACATCACTCTACGCTTCACATGAGAGGGGTTGTGAGCGAAGTCATTCACTTCTCTCTCACACAGTCCTGCCTCACTTCACTCCACGCTTCACGTGAGGGGGATTGTGAATGAAATCCCACATTGCCTTGATACGAAAGCTATAGCATAAGGGAATTCACTCCATGCTTCGTGTGAGGAGGATTGTGAGTGAAGTCCTACATTGCCTTGATACGAAAGTTCTAGGGTGAGAGAATTATGTGTGAAGTCCCACATTGCTTTGATATAAAAGTTGTAGTCTCCATATAAGGCCTTAGGCAACCCTCACATTGCAAGCTGATCTCCAGGTTGAGTTAGGCCCACGGATCTTCAACAACTTGTAAGCATTTTTTTGCATAATGATAACTGGAGTGCTTATATGTGTTCATGTGCTCCTATTTGCGTCCATACTCATAGACACTTGTAACAGCATGCTGCTTTTTTCTTTAATAAGCATCTTGATTTTCCATTTTCAGGTAAACAGCGAAATGCTAAAAGAAAATCTTAAAAGAATTGTTGTTAGGGATGACTCTATCTTTACTAGAATAGACTTGGCAACTCTTATTAGAAACAAGTATGG
Source organism: Vitellaria paradoxa (assembly GCA_019916065.1). Lineage (NCBI taxonomy): Eukaryota > Viridiplantae > Streptophyta > Magnoliopsida > Ericales > Sapotaceae > Vitellaria > Vitellaria paradoxa. Next base: position 1,654,293 of record CM034237.1, on the reverse strand, counting down.
GAGATCCTAAGATGTTCAACTAATAAAGAAGGTATCCCTTTGCATGTGGTTATTATAATGCTGGAGTCATGATGACTCAATGCAGCTATGATATATGTTTTCCTCTTTTAAGCAACAAGGGCTTACTGCTATAAGACCAATATCTCTTTTGTTCAGCACTAGCGCTTCTTGTTCTTGTTATTTTGAATATAAGTTAATATTAAAGCAAGACCAAAAGAATAGAACAGAGAGTTATAATGTTGAGAAATTGTCTTATTCTTATGCATGTGTTGCCTATTAAAACTATCTCATTTTACTTGTCAAAAATGACTTGTTTGGTTTTCCTATGTAATTCTTGCATGAACAATTATGTTTGCGTTGTTTTAGATTGACAGAATTGGTTTATAAAGAAAGTGTCATCCTACTGTAGTTAAATTATTTTGTTGCTTGCACAGTATGGGGTATATAGTTGTTGAAATGAAGAGAATGTTGGAAATGGAAATTGTTTTCTCAAATGAACAGTTTACTTCTTCTCTAGACGCTCACTACTGTGAACCACTCTCTCTCTCTCTCTCTCTCTCTCTCTCTTTTTTTTTTTTTGGTAGAATGTTCTTGTAAAATTATGTTGTTTGGGGGTTCTCGGATGTTGTTTAGAGAATTTTAAATATTAATCAATTGCTTTTTGTGCTCTTTTGTTTATTATTGAAGTCCTTCATGCTCTATTTACATGCCTTAATATGGGAATTCATGGGAAGAAATCTCCTTACTTTGAATGTCATGTGGAAGTACATGGAGCCGGTGAGCAATTTTTTATCTATAAACCTGTGGTTGTATATAAAACGTTTCTGCTATCAAGTTTCAGATATATGTTGAATATGCTAATAGTTTTGAAAAAAATTTCACAACTTAACATTGTTATAAGTCAACGAAGTATGCTCTTATGTTATCTTGAACATTACCAAACTACTCTATTCAAATAATATTTATGGCACTCTAACTTATTGCTACTACTTTTTTAAACTTACCATGAAAATGGATTTTTAGTGCTTTTAATTTCATAATCTTTGTTTTTTTTTCTCTAATTTTACTGTGCATATATATATTTGTAGGAATTCTATTGACATTAGTGTACTTCTATTGTTATAACCCATATATATATATATATATATATTTATGTGTTATTTATTTTTTTTATGTGTTACAGTTTTATTAGAATTAGTTGACTTAATTTAGTATTTCTATTCAATTTAGATTACTTTTCATATTTTGTTAGGATTCTTATTCATTTTAAATTTCTTTTCAGATTTGGTTTAGGACTCTCTTATTTGTTTCCTACTCAATTTAGGATTAGCTCATTAATTTCCTATTTAAATTAGGACTATTTTGTTAGCTCATATAAGAAAGGTAGGGGAGCAGTTTTCTTTAATTTTTATTACTCAATAAATCAGAATTTCTCTGTGGAGAGTTTATTCTTTTAGATTTCGTATTCTGAATTTTTTCATGTTGAATCAAACATTCTTTCGCCTGAGGGAATGATATCACAACCCATTCGTCGCTTGTTCGCTTGTTCTGCGTCAGAGAGTTATAAGATTGTGACGACTTATCCTGGTTTATTTTTACACTTACACCGTTAAACTTCAGGGGTGGTTGCCTTGCTACTATTAAAATTATAAATTGATCCATGCATATATGTTTCCAAGGTTGAATTTTTGTAAAATATTATTTGTGAAAATATATTTATGTTAGATAAGAAATTTTATATTTTATGCTATTAAGCATAAGAAAATTTATTTGAACACTTTTTCTAGTTTGATTTTATGGGATTGTGATGAAAAGATTATATTGTGGTTATTGGAATTGGAATAAAAGTTTAGGGGACAGGCTCCTTAATTGGTATGACTCTGGTAACTAAGGAACAGACCCGTGAAAACCATGGTGACCGTAATTCTCAACGATTGTAGGAATAGACCCGTGAAAACCGTGACGACCTTAATCGGATCGGCTTAGAGAAGAACCCAGGAGCCAAACTGAGTGACTCTAAGTACGATATTTGATCCAACGGACTGCCAATGAGAAAATATATTAGCACATTTTATATTTAATTTCCATATATCCACGAATTAATGTTTGTCATCACTGTTGTGATTGACGGGGTGAATTGTGAATGTTATTACACTTTGACGTGCAAGTTTTGATATTGTTATTAATTATGCATGGACATGGTTACTTGAGAATTTTTCTTGAATAAATTGTTTCTTTGAAAATTTATTATTTTCAAATAGATATTATTTTTTGTTTAGCAATCCATTCACTGAGCTTTTAGCTCACCCCTCCTTTTAACATTTTTCAGGTGAGGACGAAAGAAATTAGACATAGACTTTGGCAGTTGGGACTTAGAGTTGTGGCCTCTTAGAAAGAAGTTTTATGATTATTTTATGGATTTTATTTTAGTAGTTGGATTAGGTTTTTAATGAATTAGAATATTTTGATTCTTGACATCTAATTGTTTTGAGTTTGTGATGTTAGTAGAACATTCCTGTAGTTACTTTGATTTTTAAAGAGAATACTTTATTATGAAGTTTCTTATGTTGATTTTGGTTGAATAAAGTTTGGCTAAGTCCCTTAAGCCAAGCTTAAGGTACTCGACCGATTACATCCCTAAATGGGGTGTGACACCTGTCAACGCATTAATAACGAGGCAATTAGATATTTCTTTGAAGTTCTTTTACAGTTTGGAGATATTAATACTCGAATTATGTATAATGAGAGCTATTATGATTGAAAAAGCTAATAT